>OX393583.1:24104074-24505621 GCA_947652605.1 Elmis aenea
GGTAGGGGCGTTCTATCCACCCCTCTGGTCTCTTTCTGCCTACGCCACTGAATTTTTGTGTGTGTAATTGAATCGCCGCCAACTTGCACGCGATCGGATTCATTCATACAGGTGCAGCACAAAATAAAAGATCTGCAATAAATCACCTGGTCTCGAATTTCCGAAAACCATGTTATTAAAACGCAAAAACGAATAAAAAGCGATATTAAATTTTTCATTTTGTCGAAGAGCCGTGCCGATCTAACGTAGACTTTATCATTTCCTTCACACGCCGAGGTAGAGGGACCAGAAGTTGGCCGACGTGATGAAGGTTTCATGCTGAACGTAACAGCTGTCAAATGCAGGCGCCAAGTCCAAGCACAGCGGAATCGGGTGTCAGCCAGATTTGAATTGGTCGGGAATCTGAATTGAAAGTCAATATTCCATAAATTTCCTTGTGTTGTATTAAAATGTTGAATCGCATTTCGGTTGGTTCTGTTCATTACTTCCACTAATTTGTATTCCAACTCGTGTTATAGCTTTATCCTTTTCTCTCGTTCACTCGGTGTAAATTGATTTAAAAACGGCATGCTTAAACTATTTAATTGTTCTATTGGTGTAACGTCGCGCGGGGTGACTTGAAGCACTTGACAAGAAATTTGTTTGATTAATAGCTGCATACAGGGTAAGTCGTTAGTGCGGAATCGGTCGATTGTGGCTGAAAGGTTTAAGATAGAAAGTTGATTTAAGCGTTATTTCAAACAGTTTTTCCTTCCGAACACGATAAAAATATTTTTATATACGGGTGTCCCAGTTATCGTGAACAGCATGGAGATCTCATAAACGGTAGGAGACACAGAGTTGGTTAAATGGGTGAGAATGATCTATGATTAGGGATTGCAATCCCGGGATTCGGGATCCCGGGATCCCGGGATCCCGGTCGCTTTTTGGTCTCGAAAATACCGGGATTTAAAATGTAGAATCCCGAGATTTTCGGGATTTAAAAAATTTAACTATAAGTACATTATTTTGTAAAAAAAAATTGCTCCTAGTTGGTATCTACTGAACGTGAATAAGTTGAACGATGCAATTTTGCAAGTTTAAGCTCGTTTACGTCGCCGGTCGCCGCTCGCCGAGCTCTGTTTATGTCTAGTCTTGTTCGTCAGTATACGAAACTACGTGTATCACTTCGAATCGAAAGCATTTTCGCGTATTGTTATTGAAAGTATTGATTCTTGATTTGTAATTAGTTAAATTAATATAATAAAATAACGTTTAAAAAGATACCCTGATAAATATGTCTGAAAAGGGCCCATCATATATGTTACATAAGAAAGACAAAGACTTAACATCAGTGTGGTCGCACTATTTAAAATCCCCGGATAATAAAACAGCGAAATGTAAGAAATGTGGATTTATCCTAAAAACAATGGGTTGTTCTACAAAAGGCCTTCATACGCATTTATTGTCTAGGCATAATTTGAAAGTGAATTCGGCTGACCAAAATTTGGAACTACTTCACTTTAGCGGCAGTTGTCGAACCTGGTCCGAGTCAAGAGTACCATGATGCCAGCACCAGTAATATACCTCCTACGAAACGAAAAATAACACATTACTTTGTATCCGAAAAAAAATCCACCTTAGACGAAACACTGGCCCGCATGACAGCCCTAGATGGACTTACTTTTAATGTATTTATAACATCAAAAGATTTAAGGCAATTACTGATTTCTAGCGGTTTCGAAAATTTGCTCAAATCAGCAAACTCTATTAAAAGGCAAGTAATGAATTACAGTTTAAAGATTAGACAGTTAATTTCCAAAAAAATTAATCAAGGTAACGTTTTGGGTACACGATTTTCTTTGAGCTTTGACGAGTGGACCTCTACAACAAATAAAAGATACATGAATATTAATGTACATATCCCTAATAAACATTGGAATTTGGGTCTTATTCGTGTATATGGGTCTATGACAGCTGAGAAATGTATTGAGGTATTAAAAACTCGTTTAAATGAGCATAATGTGAATATTGATACAGACATCGTTGCTATTGTTACGGATGGCCCAAATGTAATGGTTCGTGTTGGAAAAATTGTAGAGGCTAAACATCAGTTTTGTTTAGTCCATGGTATTCATCTTGCAGTTTGTGATGTTTTTTATAAAAAAAAGTTCTACGCAAATAACCGATTCCGAAGCACCTTTGGAGGAAACTCAAGATATTGATGATATAGATACTTCTAATAACAACGAGGATGACGAGGACGAAGGAAATATCGACATGGAAATGGGATTAGATTTCCTTCCTCCAACAAATGATGGTAGTACAAATATGGATTTAAATTTCGATGACCAAAATATCAATGAATTGGTGAAAAAAATTCGTAAAGTAGTTGTTCTTTTTAAACGATCTCCGACAAAAAATGATACAATCTTACAAAAATATGTTAGAGCAGAAAAAGGTAGGGAACTTTCGCTTATATTGGATTGCAAAACAAGATGGAACTCTCTTTTATCGATGCTGGAACGTTTCCTTGCTTAAAAAACATGTATACAAAAAGCTTTAATTGACTTGAAAAATCCTATTTCCATAAACGAGAATGATTTTGTGCTTATTTCGGAAATAATAGAAGTACTTGTGCCAATTAAATTAGCCGTAGATGCTTTATGTAGACGAGACGCCAATTTATTTCAACAAATTTTTCAAAAACAATCTCATTTTGCTAATAAAATGAACCAATCATTAAAAACTCGAATGGAACAAAGACGCCGTGAAGAAATATCTGGTGTATTGAAATACCTTCAAAATCCGAAATATGATGTCGAGAACGATGAAACAAATGTGTGTAAAATTTTTGGAATTGCTTCTCATGCCATTATTAGAAAGCAGATAAAAAAACTTACCGAAAGACTAACCGTTGTAAATAAAGATAATTTAAATAAATCTGGTAAGGGACATGTTGAAGAAAATGTTATGGATGTGCATTCACAAGTTCGTACGCCCTTGTCTTTGGAAGAAAAGCTACAAGAAGAGATATCAAAAAGTATGAGGGCCCCTGAACCAGAAACACAAACTTTTAATTTGATGGCAACAATAAAAAAAGAAATGAATCTCTTTGAAAATGGTGGAAACCGAGGATATAACTTAGAATTAGTGTATCAATATTTGTTATCAATTCCACCAGCAAGCATCGAACCTGAGAGGGCGTTTTCTGCTGCTGCATATTTGGGAAATAAAATAAGAAGTAGGCTAAATGACCATACTTTAGATGCACTACTATTCCTCCGAGCACATTTTCAAAAAGAAAAAGAGAATAAATAATAAATGTTCAAATAATATGAATACAATTTTGTGTTATAATTACTTACAATTATGTTATGTCTTATGTATGATAACAAAATTTAAAAACATTTTTGTACTAATATAATACATCCTAATTTCTTTTATTTTTATAACTTCTAAAACAGTCTATTTTTGAAATTATTAGTGAATTAAAGTTGTGTTTTGTTTAAGTTTTTAACAGTTTCAGCAAATTTATGTTATGTAATTCTAAAAAAAATATATACACTGCTTTAGCTTCTGTTTTTAAGCAAATACTTCACATTATATATAATCCCGGGATCCCGGGATCGTAAAGTTTGATCGGGATTGCAATCCCTATCTATAATTTAAAACCCTTAACCTTTATGTGCACTGTTAGGTACCCGGGTCGGCTTAGTATTGAACAACGGATAATTTTTAATACGATTATTTTATTTTTTAAGATTATAAATAACCTGCTTCCAAATTCTTTGTTAAAATATATAACCCAAAACTCTGATGTTCATAACTATCCGACTAGAAACTGTAAAGACTTTAAATTGCCATTCAGGACACGAAATTACACTCAAAATTCTCTTTTTTATAAAGGACTGAAATTTTACAATGATTTATCAAGTACACTTAAAAGTGAAACTAATATTGTAAGGTTTAGACGTAAGCTCAGTAGTTATATTAAGGAAAAGGTTTAAATTTTATATATTTATATATGTACATGTTAAAAATGTAAACATAATTAGCAAATCGCTAAAATAAATTACATTATTATTATTGTTTTTTCTGTTCTTGCCTTCACTAGTTTCCTGACGTTGCATTCTTTTGGTTTCATCCTCTGTAGCGTTTAACATTCAAACGGACACACTAGAAAATTTACGTTACCGGCATCAGGGATCCGCATGAACCCAAAATGAAAGATTATTTTTATGTTGTTGTTAAGATGAATATTATTAGACAAGCTTATTTTAATCATGCATGTGACTGAAAGGCATTGGTGTCATTAAAAGAAATGAAACTTTATTGACACTCAAAAATTGTTGCAGATAGGTATAGGAAACGCTAATACAGATTGATGCAGAATGTTATTTTGCATTAGAAAATAAAAAAAAAGTTTGGGCACTGTATTTGTAAAAAACGAGTTTTAGTGGTCTGAAATTATATTAAAAGAAAATTAGATTCTGGACACCCTGTAAGTAATGCTTCGATTGCAAAAATTCCAGGATGTACTCCAAGGTTTATTCTAGGCATAGTCTAAATTTAAGCGTTTTTTCTTCAAAAATGGCGGCGTTAGATAATATTAAGCATCATGATGAAAATTACAAAAAAAATCAAAAATGTCCATAAATCTAAAAAACTGCACTTAGGTATAGAAAATGCTAATAAAAATATCTCTAAAGTAACGTTTTGAATCTAAAAATGCAATGAAAAATATACCATTGTATTGGAAATATAAAAGTAGACGTCAACTTCCGGTATTTCCGGAAGTGTCGTCATGTTGAAAATATTTTCAGTAAACAGATCAGATGCCATTATGGTCATAACAAAATTTCAGATCCATACCCTTTTTCATTCTTCATATATTTTTAAGTACCGGTCTCAATCAATCACCCTGTATAATAGTAAAACCTATATAAGCACATCTAATTAACTACTCCTAATATTTATTATGGATTCAGTATACACTGTCACAAAAATAACGGCCCAAATGGCAATTGAGGTATAGTTTTTATAAAAATGTAAAAGAAAGAAAAGGTTTTGCTTTACTAGGAAATTAATTTTAAACAAATCTGTTCAAGTACCACACAAAGGGCGTTCGAAAATCGAAATATACATTTTCGCTTCGTAAACTGCCAGAAATGTACATTTTAGGGAAAAATGTCATAAGAAAACGGTTCAAAATCTATTTTTAATTTTAACTGAGTAAAATTTTAAACTGCTATTTTAATAAACTGTAATAGTTTACTATTATAAAATAGGTAATAAAAATTAACATATTCTGTAATATTTTTAACTGGTTGCTGACATCAAAAAGGGTTTTATGCTAGTAACATCAGTAATCTGCAAAAAGTACTTGAAGAGTACTTGAGAAATACTTAAGTACTTTTTGCAAGTACTTGTACTTAAGAATCAGTACTTTTAAAGTACTGGTACCTATGATCCAAGCTCTTGTCATATGTCAAAATACTAAAGACTTAAGTAATTTTTGGCCAGTACTTGCCCAGCTCTACCCACGTACAATTCAGATCTCAACGGAGCTTTACCAAATTACAACTGTCAATATTTATCTACACAAACAAACATCATTACAAATGCAGCCATAAATCATTTCCCTGGAATATTTAATTACTGATAAAGCATTAATAAACAGCATATAATCACAATTATCGTTTTAAATTAAATTACGCGATAGCGCGTGGAATGGTGGGTTATTTATTGAATAAATAGCGATATGTCCTACAAACAACGTGTAATTGAATTGTGTTTTGCTGTATTATGTTTGACAATGCAGAATGTTGTATATTGTGCTGTTGACTGCGTTCAATAAACAATACGAAAAATTGAACAGCAATTGCAATAATACTTACTGATGGGTTTATTACAGAATTTTTAAAAGTATTATATTGTTGCCTTCGCTATACGAAGAGCCGGTTTTTCCATTAGGCACCTCTAGGAAATTGCCTAGGGGCGCCAACTTATTAGGAGGCTAGATTTTTTACTCACAATCGGTTGGTAATGTGTTCATTTGTACTCTTTAAAACAGTCGGGAAACGACCCTATCCCGGCTAGCTGGGAAAGTGACAGATTAACTAGCCGGGAATGATCATTCCCGGCTAGTTTATCTGTCACTTTCATTTTTGTAAATCAAATTGCATTAAAACATGATTTTTAACATATATAAAGAACAAACAACTCGTATTTATGGAGGCTTTATTTTGTTTAGATAATTCAGAAAAATACGTAAAGAGTACCGTTTTAGAGGTATGCTGCACACCTTTAGTCACGCACCACTTACTATACCGGGTGATTCAGTTTGACTGTCGCACCCCTATAACTTTATAAGTATTGAGAATAACCCCAACAACCCTTATATATTTGAAATCAGCGAGAAATTCTCTATCAAATAAATGATGTGCATTTGTTATCTCTACGATGACGTATGTCAAATCCGCGATAGGCAACTGTTTTTTTTTTTAATTACATAGTATACATTTTTTTGTTGATTTGGATAGAGAATTTAATTCTGAATCCGACCATATACTCAAAAAGTAGGAATACATTAAAAGAAATTCGAGAAGAATCAGCAGTGGCGGCCATTTTGAATACATTAAAATCTAATTTTTTATGTCGGCGTTTATTATTTGTTTTAATTTTTATTAAAAATTAATTTTTAATACATTTTCATTGATAGTTACCGTATAATTTTTAAGATTTGATCGTTTTTCGTTATGTTAAATAGACTGTTTGAATAAACTTTGAACTGATTTTTCTCGAAAATTTTCTTATGTATGCCTACTTTTTGAGTACATGGTCGGATTCAGAATTAAATTCTCTAAACGAATCAACAAAAAAATTTATACTATGTAATTTTTAAAAAAAAACAGTTGCCAATCGCGGATTTGACATACGTCATTGTAGAGATAACAAATGCACATCATTTATTTGATAGAAAATTTCTCGCTGATTTCAAATATATAAGGGTTGTTGGGGTTATTTTCAATACTTACAAAGTTATAGGGGTGCGACAGTCAAACTGAATCACCCGGTATACATCGTAAGTGTTTTCGTATCTCGCCCTGCTTTTTTCTGGAATCATGCCTTCAGTAGCTTTTCTGCAGGTTCTCGCAGTTCTGGTGGAGTACATTCAAATTCATTATCGGACATAATATTTGTAAAAATACAAAGACAATTATTAAAAATGCCGTATAAACTGACAAAATAAGTATCTATCTGTCAGAATCAACAAACTTGTTATATTTCCTAGCAACGACAACAAACTTGTTATATTCCCTAGCAACGGTCTCGCAGATCTTTTTGTTGAAATAATTTATCAAATTATGATAAAAATTAATATTATTTGACACTTATCTAGAGTTACTAATCGATTGTGAGTAAAATAGTATACATACCTCACGGGAAGGATCATTCGAGCCTCGTGCTATAGATGCCCTCGGCGCCCACGCCTCGGGCATCTAACCTAGCACTCGGCTGTAATGATCCACTTCCCGCTTGGTATGTAATATACTATTTTATAACATAGTAAAATCATTTCAAAATATCTGTATTTGAATACTCTTGATATTTAATTTTTATGGATACAAACGCAATAAAAGTGATTGACAGTTATTAATATTGGCATTTGTTGTCATTTCCAAAGCTTACTATCTAAAAATGTTGCAATTACTCTTAACTTAATCAAAAACTCTTAATAACTCGAAAATTGTTGCTGATAGTTATAGGAAACGCTAATACAGATTGATACAGATGTAATTATGCATTAGAAAATTTAAAAAAAAGTTTGGGCATTGTATTTGAAAAAAACGAGTTTTAGTGGTCTGAATTTGTATTAAAATAAAATAAAATTTTGAACACCCTGTAAGTAATGCATCGATTGCAAAAATTCCAGGATGTACTCCAAGGTTTCTTCTATGCATGGTCTAAATTTAAGCGTTTTTTCTTCAAAAATGGCGGCGTTAGATAATATTAAGCATCACGATGAAAATCAAAAAATTTTCAAAAAAAGTTTAAAATTTAAAAAAATGACTGCACTAAGTTATAGGGAATGCTAATAAAAGTCCCTCTAAAATAATGTTTTAAATCCAAATATGCAAAAAAAATAGACTATTGTATTTGAAATTACAAAGTAGACGATAACTTCCGGTATTTCCGGAAGTGTCGCCATCTTGAAAATATTTTCAATTACCAGATCAGATGCCATTATAGTCATAACCAAAATTTCAGATCCATACCCTTTTCCATTCTTCATATATCGACACCGAAAGGTACAAGAGGAAACGATTAAGAAGAAGAAGAACAAGAAGATATATTTTTAAGTACCAGTCTCAATCAATCACCCTGTATAAATGTAACGTGGACTTCTCTCCCTTTAGCCATATTCTTCTCTGCTAAGTGTTTCAACGTAAATAGATTATCTGTCCAGCCTTCCTGGTCTAAAGCCGCTTTGCTCTTCTATTTCCTTAGCTTCTTTCCCAATACTTTCTTTAAGGACTTTTCCATATAATCTTCTTCTAGGCAAATCTTAAAATTAAGTATAGGGGAGACCGGGGATAAAAGTAACACGGGTAGATTGTAACAGTGCCTATAGTTTCTTAAATTTTTGTTTTCTATCGCCCTAAACGCTTTTGCAATGTTAAGTTACATCCAGCTCCCTACCTACATTGCTAGTTTTCATCTGTAATAGAGGTTAACTTTTTGCCAGCCAGAGTCACTATTTTCCGCCTAAAAGTTACTGCGTTGTCTCATCCGTCGAGTAACTTTTAGGCGATCTCTAAAATAGGAACAAAAAAGTACCTATATTATTTTGTTCCAAATTTAGTTGGCTATTGGTGGATGCAATACAATTTGACGTTAGAATCGTGGTTAATTGTGGATTCCCTGAAATTTTTTTTGTGTACACTTGGGGTCAAAAGTAACAAAGTGTTACAACTAACCCCAATCAATGTTTTCACTTGCAAATGTTCACTCTTAGCACATAATTGGTGGCTTTCTTCGTAGATGAGAATATACAAGAGTTGTCGGAATAATTTTCCAGTTTGTTGTATCTTTTTGAATCACATTTTTAAATATGTAGGTACTTATAATCTTGGCGAACCTGGTAACTGTAGTCCCAAATTATTAAATTATAAAACTCAGTATATAATATCGGTTTAATGATGGAAATGTATGTAAAGCTAAATCATTTCTTAAAAAGCATTTTAAATTATAAAACCTATGTAAATTGGTACGATCTGGTACTTTTGGTTTTCCTACCAGCCGCCATTGTTTTTATTCTATTACCTTAATAATTATAACTTAATTCTTAATATAAACAAAGCTTTAACCAACCCAACTTAATCTGACCCTCTTTTACTGATTTAATGAATGACGGTCAGTTTAAGGGCGGTTAGATTTTTTTAAAATAAAACAAACAGTTATTACGATCCAGTATAAATTTAATAATTTGGGACCGTACTTACCTGGTATGCCATACTGTTCACTTATCATTTTGTATTGTACCATTTAATTTTTTTAAATTTTTTCATTTTGCTAATGTGTATTTTTGAATAAAATATTAATTTTGTTGATGAATACTAATATATTTACTCACTACTTATGAGCTGTGTAAATTATTTTGCCGTTACAACTTACCCCAATCATTGTTACTTTTAGCCCCAACGTTGAGGTTGAAAGTAACAGCTGTCTTACTAAAGAAAATTTTTTTTTTCTAACAGTTGCTTTACGTAACACACGAAATAAATATCTCGGAAGCAAGACAAATGTCCAATCTATCATTAAACCAATTTGGATGTAAAAAATTTGTAATACTCTATGAGAAATTAAATAAAAACAAAAAAATGTTACTTTTATCCCCGGTCTCCCCTACCAAATTGTGAACAAACCTGTACGTTTTATTGATCTTAAAAAAATTAGAGCGAATACATGCATTCATTCCTTTGATGTAGCGTCGACGAAGTTTTTATTTTTAATTTCCTAGTAACTTGTCACATTAAGTCGATTTTATACTTTAAAAATTTGCTGTTAACCTGCTCGTAAATCTTTCTAAATTTTTCTCTGGCGTAGTTCGAGTTTTCTCGTATTTACTAATAAAGTGGACATGAAAAGCGTAATAAAGTTTACGTTCATTTAATCCATGTATTAGTTAACCTTATTAAAGTCGCCATAAAACGTACCCCGTTATACGATTTAAGTTTGTTATATACGGAACAATGTCACCGTGTAATAAACAGTTCATTTATGATTCATAACTTCGCTGTTATTACACAAAAGTTTTTATTACCGACATTTACCTATGGATATTACAATGTATGCCATTAATATCGAAATAAAATGGTTGGGAAGTTTACGGAGATAAGAATAACTTATGTTCGTCATAAAACATATGAAAAACGAACGATGTGCAAGCTGCAATTGTCTTATCAAAAGCTATATCATTTTAATTTTATTGTTGCAAATCGCTTTTAATAGTTTTCAGATTATTTTGTGCAAGTTCCCTACACAGAGCCGGTTCTAGGGTTTGCGGGGTCGCGTGCGAACACAAATGCGGGGCCGGATATTGTGATAAAGGGGTTTGAGTACAGCGTGGGCAAATTTCGATGTTTCCATAGGGAATCTCGGTAACTATAAGAGGTATCGAAAAAAGGACCGCGCATCCTCGACCTCTTTTTTCGAGAAAAAGCTAATGGTCAAAACTAAAATTGGTTATCGTCTTTTGTTTACGAGTTATCGCCGATAAAAATTTCCCAAAATATTGTCATGTAAAATTTTGTTTTTCTTTTGTTTTTTTAAGAGTTACGGCGCCATATTTGTTTTTTTTTAATGGCACCATACACATTTTTTTATACGGTTAGAAAGACATTTTCTTTCTCTTTTTAACGCACTAAAACTTTTATACCCTTACATAACAAAATTTTTAAGAAAATCGCAAAAGAACAATTTTTTATGAAACTTGTTTTAAAAGCGTACTCTATTAATTAATTTACATTAGTAGGCTTTGAAAATGATACTGACAGCGTACCGGTGGGTTCGAGACTATTATTAGACAAAAGTGACATTGGGTTCGAGGCTATTATTTAGTCATACATGAAGCGTGTTGTTGTCCGTTGACTGTAAATGTCGTTTAACGTATTTAATAAAGTATTTTTGTACATCTTATGTATTTTATAGTAAATAGACGCCCACAATACAAAACGGTAATAAATTTAAAAAGAAAGTTAATTAGGGTACAACGGTAAACACTAAACTACTATAATAAAAGTTCAAAATGGTGTCCTTCCTGCTGAAAACATTTTTGTACGCGTTTTTCAAACGAATTTACTGCACTAGAGCCCTTGTTTTCATTATTAATTGTTTGAAATGCTTCGCGTATTCTATTTTTCATATCTTCAACACAGTGGTAAGTGGCGTTTGATAAACAATTTGTTGCACTTTACCCCAAACAAAAAAGTCCATAATTGTTAAATCGGGGCTACGTGGCGGCCAGCTAACTGGTCCATTGCGTCCAACCCAACGATTCTCAAATTGGTTATTCAACACGTTTCTTGCAATTTGACTGTTATGGGGCGGTGCCCCATCGTGTTGAAACCACATGTTGGCCCGTACGTTTAATGGATCATTTTCTAATAGGCCCGGTAATTCGTATTCTAGAAATTCCGAATAAACTACTCCGGTCAAGTTAGTGTCGAAGAAATGCGGTCCAATCAACAAATTGCCGATAAAACCACCCCATACATTTACTGACCAACGACGTTGTGTTGCATTTTCACGCATCCAATGTGGATTCACTGGTGACCAATAATGTAAATTGTGTTTATTTACATGTCCTGAATTCTTAAAAGTACATTCGTCAGTAAAAAAGACGAATTTAAAAAAAATATTATCTTCTGCAATTCGTTGTTCAGCCCATCTACAGAACATCATCCTGTTTTCAAAATCTTGTCCATAAATTTCTTGATGTAACGAGATGTGGTACGGATGAAGTTTATGTTTATGTAACATTCTTAGGACACTACGTTGACTAATACCACTTTCTCGAGATATGTCTCTACTGCTAATATGGGGATTATTTTCAATGGCTGCTAATATCGCAATTTCATTATTTTCATTGACTACATTACCATGTACAACCTTTTTATCCTTAATATCCAGACTTCCAGTATCCTGTAACGATTTCAGTAATCTTTTGAATATCTTCTTTGTAGGATGCCGCTTTTCCGAATATCTTCCTGCATAACACCGAACCGCTTCCGTTGCATTTCTGTGGCATTCACCAAATATCAATAACATTTCTATTTTTTCTGCACGAGAAAACGAAAAAGGCATTTTAAAAAAGTATTAAACACAAAACTGTCAAACTATGATCAAATTGTGACATTACATACATTTGTTTTATTTTTTTTTGCAAAGCCTACTAATTAATTTATGATCATGTTTAACAAAAACCACTATTGTAAAAATTCTTTTGCTTGCGATTTTCTTAAAAAATTTGTTATGTAAGGGTATAAAAGTTTAAGTGCGTTGAAAAGAGAAAGAAAATGTCTTTCTAACCGTATAAAAAAATGTGTATGGTGCCATTTAAAAAAAACAAATATGGCGCCGTAACTCCTAAAAAAACAAAAGAAAAACGAAATTTGACATGACAATAATTTGGGAAATACTGTATGAAACCACTTTTATTTGAAACTTTTTTTGATAATTCTTTCTAATAACAAAATAAGTGGGGGTGTCATAAGTGATGCCTCACCCTGTATTCACTATATTAATATTTTTTGGGACGCTAATGCAGTTGTAAATAATGGTATAGCTTTTAGATTAAAGCCAAGTTCTACTCAAAATGTAGAATGAGATTAAATAGAGTTCGCTTTTTGTTCTTATACTCGAAGCTAGAAGAGTAATTACTTTATCCCTAATAAAGTTCAAGATGTAATAAAACGCCAGTGTACTGCGAGTTAATTTAGCGCAATTATCCTACCTTTAGTAAGAAGATAAGAACTACAAAAAATGTAAGGAACTATTTACGCATCAGAATGCAAATGCAGTTAACAAATATTTATTTACGATTCATCGTAGAAGAATATTAAAATCTCTGCATACAGCCGGTTTAAAACAAAGCTAATAATCCTGGCTGTAAACAAAATTTAGTCTTTCAATTTGCTCCTGTCAAATGTAGTCTCAGAAGTAATTTTTCAATGACTCAACGTCACTTCGTGTTCAATCTGTTTGTGTTAACGATAAGGGTATTTATTTACAGTGTACCAACATATTCATTGTTCAGGTACCTGCACTTGAAATTGATTGATGTGATATGTAACCTTCTGTTTTCGGCTTTAAATCTGGAAGTAAATTTAATCTGTTGTGGTTGTTTCTGTGAAACTTGTGGAATAGTCTTTTGCTATTAAAAAAAAATTAATTAAGGTAGTATCGATTTTAAACAAGCTTTGGATAGCCTAAGGCGAAATGTAATATACACAGATGCAGAAGAAATAGGAGTCCCAAACAAGCTAGTGAGATAAATAAAAATGACTATGGAAGGATCAAGAGCAGCAATACTGTTACAAACCCCGCGTTTAACAACTGCTGGATTACTGTGCTAAGCGGTAATCCAGTGGGGATGGCCACGATTATGTTAATTGTGAAGTGGTGGCCAAGAGCAAGTGACGCGTGTAGCAGAAGTCACGGTAATTATGTAAGTAGTAATTAAGTATTAATGCATGTTTATGTTATGTTTAGATTTTAAGGGTAATGTAAGGTATTTCATTTATTAATTGCTTAACACTAGAACCGCCGGAAAATGTTACTACCTTCAACCGCCGTTGCCGGTCATTTTGACCGCTGTGTTTAAATTAAGCCTTTTTGCTGTTTGTAAAATGTTATTACGTATAATAACACAAATAAAGCATAACTAAATAATATAATAATATTGCGCTAAGTTTAAGTACTTAAAAACAAATATTTTAACTAAAAATATTTTAAAATAAATTTATTAGCACAATTTAAACAAATTACAGTTGTTCGTACACTTCCAGCACATTTTCCGCAGACATATTTTTTACACAAATCATAAACATTTGCAGTTTTGTTTAACTTATATTGTTTAATTTGGCATTGGTGTCTTTTGAAAGCTTTGGGTTGGCCTTTACTGGCTATTCTTGGAGTAGTACTTTTTTGCAAACCCCTATATTCTCTTCTAAGTTCTTCAGCAAGATGTAATATAAAATCTCTTGTTGTCGTATTTTGACCTTCCACTTTCTTATAAATAATCCAGCTTTAATTAATGCTAGGTCTAAGATATTGTGGAAATTGTGAACAGGACATCTTCGTGAACCTGCATTTATGGAATATTTTTTTGCCGTTTGATCTAAAAAATGTCAACGCCACACTTTGTCTTATTGTAAAATATAATTGTTTCCGGTTTTTTCTTCTTTTCTTGATTTATAGTTGTATGAAGGGCACTCAAAATCGTTTGCTTGATATATTGTCAGTGTACTATGATCCAGTTTCATTATTGTAGTAGAATATAATAATTATTGCATTTTATTGTTTTTGCAAAGATATTGGAATATCTTTTCGTACCCGTTTGTTAGTGCCAACTATGGTAGTATTTTTTTTAGCAAACTTATTGGCCAGTTCCACACTAGTGAAGAAATTATTGGTAGTTACCTTTATTCGAAAGCAGTTCCATTAAATTTAGTACAACTTATTCAGCAAGTGGCTGGTCAAACGGGCGCGTCTTTTCTTTTCCTAAATAAGGAAAACCGTTCAGCAAATACTTTGTTTTTGTGTCGGCTGCCAACCAAAACTTTATTCCAAATTTATTTGGTTTCTTGGACATATATTGAGTAAATCAACATCTCGCTTTTGTTTGTGTCATTGTGTCACGAAAAAATGTCAGTACCCATACAATTGACCATAATCCTTCAAAATCTATTGTTCCAGCTCCTTGAGCTAAAAGTGTTACAATGAACGCATCGAATTCGTGCAAGGATATGGACCAATTATCATCCTGCAATCGTCTTCGTGCCTAAGTTTCAGTGCATTTCTGTATATGTTTTAGCATTGCAGTGTCCACAAATAACCAAAAAGCACTTACTACAGAATACACAGACACATTCCGCTTTGCATAAAAAGTTGGTCCAGGGTTATCACGAATTATATTTATTATCTAAGTGCACGTCCAGAAGAAGGGCTGTTAGGTGCTATAACCTCCCAAACATGTCCAGCTTTTGAAGTTGGTTTACTTCCGACTACTAGAAAAACAAAGTTTTTTCGCATGCATACGATGTTGGGTAACGTTGCCTTCCGGTACATTTGGTATACTTGGTGCATTTGATGTACTTGGTTTATTATATATTTGATGTACTTTGTACATTTGATGTAGGTACTTGGATTAGTAATTACATCAATTTTACTGCTGCTAGATTTCCTACTACCCTCATCGTTTGTACCATCCAAAAGTTAGTGTATCATCATCTTCTTTACTTTCTTCGCCTGATTCATTTTCTGGTAACTTTTCTAATTCTTCTAAATATTTAGCGCTGCCTTTTGTGTTAGGCCATGACATCACATTTTGTCAATTCACTAGCACTAGCACTACAAAAATTGTTGGTCTGTATACTATATATACATAGCAGATCAATATATTATTATGCATTATGTATAACAATATTCCGCTAAAGAAGTCAAACTTGTAGATATATAACTTGCAAAATCATGAAATATAAAACAAGTAACTATTAATAACCATAACAAAATTTGCTAAAACACTAAAACAATGAAAAATCGTGTGTAATGTTAACATTTTTAACAACAGTCTAATTGACCGTATTTGGCGGTTTAAGGTACGTATAGAATTTTAATTTTCATAGAAAGAATTTGTTTTTAAATTTTGGAACTTGGTGTATTATAAGATAAAAAGAAGTTAGGAAAATTCGTGAAAGCGCATAGTTGTACTCAAACGAATAACCGAACCAGCTCAATTTAAAGAACGCGAACGGTCAAATTGACCGCTGCGGCGGTTCTAGTGTTAAATCGATCATAATTAAAGTTTTATTCTTAATTTGGTACTTTCTTTGCATTTAAATCCGGCACCCGATAACGGTACCCTGACAATTCTTTTTACTTCTGCAAAGCTCCGTGGTTCTCTAATTCTTATTTGGTACAAATATTGTGGCAGTAGCCCCTGTTCGAAGTGTTCCCGTTGTTCATCCTCGCCCATGCGCGGATTAACCTCGTCGCATAAGTATAAAATGTCTCGTAAATAATTTAGAATTAGCTCCTCTTGGCCTTGTCGCCGATATCGCAGTTTAATTTTTAATTGATTCTGTTGTGCTCCGTATAAAAATTCGTTTTTAAATTCCAGCAGCGTGGTTTCCCAATCAGCGCCACTACTTCTTAATGCAAAAATTCTAAACCACGTTTGCGCTTGTCCTCTTAAATAACTTGCGAAATAATTTAGTTTGAGACCATCGTCCCAGTTATTTAAGATGGCCGTTGTTTCGTATACGCGAATGAATTCGCCAACATTATTATAATCCGGATCGTAGGTTGGGGGCGGTATAAATTTAGGCAACGCTGGATCTCTGTTTGGATTGTACAAAGTACCCAACGTATAATTATGCGTAACATATTTGGTGGAGACGCGAAGGAATATCCAAAGAATTGGAATTTAACAAAGGGGTCAAACAAGACGATGGGTTATCAGGTACAATATTTAACATAGCGTTAGAAGGCATAATTAAAAAATGTGGAATAGAAGGGACAATTATTGAAAAATCAGCACAAATAGTTGCATACGCCGATGACCTAGCATTAATAGCAAGAGGCAGGAAAACTTTAAAAAAAGCACTATGGAAAATCGAGACGGAGGCAAAGAAAAGAGGACTTAAAATAAACCAAGAAAAAACAAAATATATGGAAATAAAAAAGAAACATACCGAAGGGGAAAACAGAGAAGTAATAGTAGGAAATCATACCTTCGAGGAAGTAGAAAATTTTAAATATCTGGGAACAGTAATTAACTGCCAGAACCACAAGAGATTAGAAATGAAACAACGGATACAAGCGGGATACAAAGCATATTATAAATATAAAATATACATGAAAGATAAGAAAATTAGTAATAATACAATAATGCGATTCTATAAAACAGCACTACGACCTGTTGTGATATACGGAGCAGAGACGATGTGCATGACAAAAAAAGAAGAAGAAAATTTTAAAATCTTTGAGGGAAAAATAGTGAGGAAAATTTATGGAGCAAGAAAAATAGAAGAGGAATACATAAGGTTAACGAATAACGAAATTAAAACAATACTAAAAGGGGAAGATATAGTCAAAGTAATAAAAGCTGCAAGAATTCGATGGTATGGACATATAAATAGAAGAGATGAATATTCGATACTTAAGAGGATCACAAAATGGAAACCACGAGATCGAGAGGAAGGCCAAAAATACGCTGGGAAGACCAAGTGATCGCCGATATAGAAAAATGGGAATAACAGGATGGAGAAAGAAAATGCTTGATAGGAAAATATGGAAACAAATAGTGCAAGGTGCAAAGACAAACAACGACCTATAGGAAGTGAGAACAGAAATAGCGGAGTGACTACCCGGACAATAAAAGTCAGTAGGGCTCGAAGGAGCGGCTATAATTCCATTCAGGGAATGTACAGCCTACTATAATAATAATTAAGGTACCCAAGTAGCACAACAATATTCGCCTAATATTGTCAACATTCAGCCAATATAGGCTTTTTCTAGTTTTTTAATGAATCACCAAAATCGGATAACTCAATGTTAATATGTTATTAGTCCAATATGTTTATATTGTTTTGTAGTAGATTATAAGTTTAAAATTTGAATTAGGCGCTCCGGGATGTAGATAGAGTTAGTGTATAGCGTATGTTAGGTTACCGTTGGCGGAATTGTATTGTAATTGGAAGAATGAGAGTGCGAATAAGTTTGCTCTTTTAGAAAGTTTAGAATAATTTATGTGGATTTATGTGAGCCATCACCACAGTGTTCAGAAGAGGGATAAGGAACTGATGAAGTGATTAGTTGATAGTGTTGGATTAACAGATTATTTTATAGCATTTAAACATTCGCACTGTAAACGTAAAACACATTTTTGAGGTTAAGTTTTACCACGTGTTTTCAATTTTACAAATGAGTGAACACGAAAGCATTGGCATGTCGGTTGATGATATAATAGCCAATGCAATGAAAGCTATGATAGTTAGTGAGAATGCTAGAATGAAATCAAAAAAAGTGGCGGCTTTTATATCAAATTTCGATTGAAGTCCTGAGTCGGCATCGATATGTGGTTTAGTTTAATAATTTAAAATCCGGAAAGAATACATTTGAAAACGGTTCTGAGTTTGTCTCAAAAAACTGCACATTTTTGCTAATTTAACCGTTTCTCTATTTAGAATATTAAGAGACATACCCATGCATCCTGTCGAATTTGGACCACCCTGTGCAGTGTGCCTGAGGAAGAATTATGAACTTTTGATTAGAAATTAATTGAAAATAATTCTAACTTGAACGCGTATTATGTATAAAATAAACAAAAAAATGCATCTGCGTCCAAAAACACTTGAAATAGTTTAAAACAACTGTTTTTTTCTTCTGTCCAAGCCTTTTATGATCGGCTTAAGTACACTGGCATTAGAGATAGAAATATCAAACTTATAAAATAACCTGATTAGGTTATGGTCTTATTTTTGTATTAACTTTATGACAAGAAATTAGGATGAATTAATTTCTAGCCCCCTACTATCCTATCGGTTATTGCCGATTAGTAAATATTTGTAATTGGATAGTTTTGTTTAAGAACCATTAGTTGTGTCGCTAAGCTTCGCAGACGCCAATATTTGTTAAACGACCACATCGTCGCGTAGGTTAAGATTAAACCATAATTGCGGAACACTTGAAAATCGATTATTTAACAGCCAAACAGTCTATGTTAGTACGTCTGGTATTAGTATAACACAGCGCACGCAGAGATCAGAGCGAGAACGATGTAATTTAGATTAATACCTTAAAAAAAGTTTGTTTTGAAAACAAATCTTTAAAGTTGGCTAATCTAATTTCTGATATGCTCCATTGCTTTATAAGAATTGCAGTCGTTTGTTAAGTTGTTAACTTTTCTTGCCCGTCGGATCGAGATGCTTAGGTACATGTTTGTTTGTGCTTTTTACTTCCGTTTTTAAATCTTAAATGAACTGGCTGTAATCAATACAATAAGGTTAGTTTTATATCTTGCGCTCATTAGGTTGTAATTGAAGTTATGTTTTTAGTGCCTTAATAAATTCTAGTACAAGTCCTAGTAAGAACTTGGCAACTGTTTACTTTTTTTTTCATATGATAATTACAAAATCCGAGGGTTGAGAATTTACTAAAGGTTTTTTCCAGCAAGGCTTTGTACGATCCAGCGTACTATTAGGATTCTGCGCAGTATCGATATCACTTTCCAGCAAAGTCTCTGGTAGTTCACCAGCCCGTTAGTCGTCTGTTCCATCTGTTATCAAATTAATACATGAATTAGTCAGTGTACGGTCAAAACAGTACTTGAATGAAGGCATGCACTAGCGCTGGGATTTTACACGCATGCGCTGTTCACAACTAACGTGAGTTCTGGTAGTTATGCTCCGCGTCCTTACAGTTAGGGATGTCGTTGAACCGTTCCAGCAGCGACTAAAGGCTGTATTACATTACACAATTTCTTGTACAATTTGCTGTCAAAAAAATTATGTCGTAAATTGGCATACGCGAAGTGTCAGTTTACGACCTAAGACGTGTTGTAACTTGGCAACAGCTGTACAATCTAGTATAAATTTTTTTGACAGCAAATTGTACAAGAAATTGTATATTGTAATACAGCTATAATACATTAAATAGTCCATAGCTGACGAATGTGCATAATACAGTACATGAATTAGTTACTTTTGGACTGCTGGAACAAATAGGGTTACCAACCTTAGGTTTTAAGAAAAGAGTACAGGGTGGTCCAAATTCGATGGGATTGCATGGGTATCTCGGTTAATATTTAAGATAGAGAAACGGTTAAATTACCAAAAATGTGCAGTTTTTTAAGACACTCAGAACAGTTTTCAAAAATATTCTATCATTTCCGGTTTTCGAGTTTTTAATTAAAAAGTGTTTTTTGTCTTATTAATAATGTGTCATATCTCCGTTATTATTGTAAATATCGAAAATATTTATGAAGATTATTTTTAGATATTTTTATGTTTAATTTGATTATCCTAAAAAAAATTTTTTGCGCTCGCCCTTAAAAAGCTCGGACACAAACTTACCTTTTTTTAAATGGGAACGATAGTTAGCTATGACCTGTTTAAATTCCCAATTTTTTTCTCACTCTAAATATATAGGGGTCGATGTATTTATTTTTAATAATACGCAAGTTATGAAGGTTTTTTAGTTTTTTATTTCTAAAAAAATCATAGTAGGCTAAAGTAGACAGAAACAAAACAAGGTGTAAAACACATTTTTGGCATGGTTGTTTGTCCTTAATAAGATAGCCATGTTTAATTGTATTTAACTTATAGGAATATTGATATATTACACCTAACTTTCTTGTTATTTTCGCTATTAATATTTTTGTTCTCGTTATAATAAGGGCACTTTACTTTTGCGAATATTTCTTAAATAAATTATTTGAAAATTTATTTAAAAAAAAAAACGAATTGTGAATATTTAATAGACCATAATTAAAAAAGTATGTGTACTCCCGAGCCCTTAAATTACCTCCGGGCCGGGGCTCAGAAAAAACATCCGTATTTTATCTTACTCATTGATTTTTGTTGCTAACTGCTTTGATAAAAAAAAAATAACAGTAGGGGAGACCGGGGATAAAAGTAACACGGGTAGGTTGTAACAGTGCCTATAGTTTCTTTAATTTTTGTTTTATATCGCCCTAAACGCTTTTGCAATGTTAAGTTACATCCAGCTCACTACCTACATTGCTAGGTTTCATCTGTCATAGGGTTAACTTTTTGCCAGCCAGATTCACTATTTTCCGCCTAAAAGTTACTGCGTTGTCTCATCCGTTGAGTAACTTTTAGGCGATCTCTAAAATAGGAACAAAAAAGTACCTATATTATTTTGTTCTAAATTTAGTTGGCTATTGGTGGATGCAATACAATTTGACGTTAGAATCGTGGTTAATTGTGGATTCCCTGAAATTTTTTTTGTGTACACTTGGGGTCAAAAGTAACAAAGTGTTACAACCAACCCCAATTAATGTTTTCACTTGCAAATGTTCACTCTTAGCACATAATTGGTGGCTTTCTTCGTAGATGAGAATATACAAGAGTTGTCGGAATAATTTTCCAGTTTGTTGTATCTTTTTGATTCACATTTTTAAATATGTAAGTACTTATAATCTTGGCAAACCTGGTAACTGCAGTCCCAAATTATTAAATTATAAAACTCAGTATATAATATCGGTTTAATGATGGAAATGTATGTAAAGCTAAATCATTTCTTAAAAAGCATTTTAAATTATAAAACCTATGCAAATTGGTAAGATCTGGTACTTTTGGTTTTCCTACCAGCCGCCATTGTTTTTATTCTATTACCTTAATATTTATAACTTAATATAAACAAATCTTTAACCAACCCAACTTAACCTGACCCTCTTTTACTGATTTAATGAATGACGGTCAGTTTAAGGGCGGTTCGATTTTTTTTAAATAAAACAAACAGTTATTATGATCCAGTATAAATTTAATAATTTGGGACCGCCCTTACCTGGTATGCCATACTGTTCACATATCATTTTGTATTGTACCAAAGATATTTTTTCATTTTGCTAATGTGTATTTTTGAATAAAATATTAATTTTGTTGATGAATACTAATATATTTACCCACTACTTATGAGCTGTGTAAATTATTTTGCCGTTACAACTTACCCCAATCATTGTTACTTTTAGCCCCAACGTTGAGGTTGAAAGTAACAGCTGTCTTACTAAAGAAAAATTTTTTTTTCTAACCGTTGCTTTACGAAACACACGAAATAAATATCTTGGAAGCAAGACAAATGTCCAATCTATCATTAAACCAATTTGGATGTAAAAAATTTGTAATAATCTATGAGAAATTAAATAAAAACAAAAAAATGTCACTTTTATCCCCGGTCTCCCCTACCTCTCGATTTTTACACCTCTAAAAAACATTATTAGGTAACTTCACGTCATCTCGGACATTTTCACTAACAACATAAATACTTTACGTGCATCAACGAGGACACTCAACATAAGTAATGTACTGTTAAACTAGGACAATAAAATGCAATAAAAAACGAAAGAAAAGGTTTTTACCAGCAATTATCTACTTGAATCACACCATTTAGCCCGTATAACATTACTGGTCCAGTGGTGTTCCATATAAATGAAGTACAGAGGTGGTGATCAATAGGGTTAAAGTGTCATATCATGACACCTATGTGACATGATATGACTAGCTCTACTTGCCAAGGAAAACTGAATGTGACCCTGAGTTTAAATCCAAAAATTCGCAACAGATTAATTTTGTTATCGTCCTACACAAACGCATTAGCCGATTCATTTTACTGACAAGAAAAATATACGATAATTACTACATTTCCAGAAATTGCCTTTTAAACAAATTTCCTCCATAAAAATCAACATCCTGTTTACTAAAGAGACGAATACGGAGCTTGTATTGATCAGTCCTGCTGTACTCTGCTAAAACAGGAAATAAAAAGCACGAGCAAACGTACAATATAAGCGTCTCAATCAGACAAGTTAGATAAGTTAACTGGTAATGGATGACATAACAACTACTTGACAGCTTAACAAAAGACTGCAATTCTGTTAGAACAGAGGCAGAAATCAGCAATTAGATTACAAAAGTTCAACGATTTATTTTCACGGAGAACTTCTCCCAACTTATTTTTCTCATTTTATTTTATAATGCTGCAGATACATTTACCTTGCAGGCTGATCACGATTCAAGAGCGACGACTGAGACATCACTTGAGTCGCCTAGATGCAAAACTGACTATCTCCACTTTTATTGGAAATGAGATAATTGAGAAAAACTATAACGACTTGCACAGTTTAGTTAAAATTATTGTTTTTGTTGACAAAATTAAGGAAAAATATTAAGAATAATCTACAGGAACCTCAAAAAACAAACTCAAATCGTTTAAGAGAAAAATGAAAATTAAGCACGCATTTAGCCACTTTTGCAGCTAATTCAGGATTTGCCCGGATTTGAATTTAAAACATAGCATTCATTTAATAATATCATAAACCGTTTACTTCATCTGTACCATTGTTATCGGTAACAGAATTTATAATGTCTTTATGAAAATTTAATTTATATTCTTCTGACTTTGAGAGCCGATTTTTTCCAAAATGTTTGATTGGTAACTCATTTACTTTGTCTTTTTTTGTTGCTTGATGGGCCGATTGCCTACTGGTAAAAACTTTGGAGCGATCATCTAAAGGGTTTTTCCCCTTTTACAAATTGATTGAGCCACTGCAGTCATTTTTATAATTCATTTTACCTTTCACAAAAATTTTTCCTTTTTTACTTCTGCTTAGAACAAATCTTTTACAAGAGGATAGCTTAAAAGGCAAACAGCTTGTTGGTTTCATCACATTTTTTATAGCGTTCCTCCAGTCAAATACCGTCCAATCTTCTGCGAGTCTCTTCACAGTACCATGAACTTTGAAAATGTTGATATAGTCTTCTGGATCTATTATGGTTTTTTTTTTTACGAACCTGTTTCTCTATCTAAGCAAATACGCGATCTGATGGTAGACATGAGTGCCAAGTGACAGGGAAAATTAGCTGTATTGTATTAATTTGTTTTGGCGCTTACAAAAACCATTTACAAGCCATTGCAATCATACATTTGTTCTTATTTTGTCCAGTACACCCGTCGGCCATTAAACGAATCTCCCTCGTATCATCATCAATTTCAATTTTAATAATGCAGTCATACACTGCTGATACAATTTCATTAGAAGATTTTGAACTTTCGTGTTCAAACCAAGTGTAGATGAAAACATTTTGGGGAGACAATTTGCTTTTTGACGATCCCACAACAACCGTAAAAATTGTAAATATAAAATTGACACTTATATGTAATTTGGTGAGGTATTTTTGGGAGCACTAAATTTTTCTGACGAAATGGTGAGTAAATCTTTCCTCTCTTCCTTTAGAAGCCCAAAAAATGCTTTAGCACGGGATTTCCTTTGGGAACTGTAAACTTACAAATCGCTCTGGATCCATCTTCTTTCAAACACGTGCTTGTACACAACAACTCGAACTTGTTTTAAGCTTAAAATAATTCGTAAAACCTATGAAGTGGATTTAACCGTATTTGTAGCTAAAGATAAATTTTGCCATTGGATATAACCGATTTTGCATCGATATTGATTTAGTCGTTTCTGCTACTATGTAAAATAGGAATTGCCCGGTTTTGCATTGGACCTTTGCATTTAAACGGTGTGGAGCACATGTTTTAGTCGGTTTTGAATGTCAGGGTATGTCTATATTCACAGAGAATTCAATTTTCTACAAGATGGCACTGTCAGTTTAATTTGCGCCCAAAATGGATATAACCGAGTTTGCATCTAGGCGACTCACTTATTGTTAGAGATAAAGCACGCTATTTACAAAACTGCTCTTCATTATTATCAAAACCAGTTATTATACCTTTTAAAAAGTCGTTAACAGAGTGTCGATTGCCTTTAATGTGGTTTCATTGATTTGTGTACCAAGCTCAGTGATACCAATATTTAAAGCCGGAGACAAGACTCTAGCAAAAAAACTATAAACCTGTTTGATTCTAGTATGTAGGAGAACAGTTTTTCTAAATTTTAACCTTACAACTGCAGTCAACAACATGGTTTCACTCCAGAAAGTTCACTCGAAACTTATTCCGTATAATTTGCTGAGTCTGTTCTAAAGTCGTGATTAGGGATTCTGAGTCTCGACAATTTTTTAAGTCCCGAGATTTGAGACTTTTTTTTTTATCAAAGTCCCGGGAATTCACAGGACTTCGAGACTTTTGCGAATTTTATTTACGTACTAGAAAATGGTATAACCCATTGAAAATGACGGAAGATTTCATAAATTGCAAGAAATATGATACAATATTCATATACTGAAAATTCAACAGCTATTTTCACAGTAAAATATAAATTATTTCTATACAGTGACATTGTTTCTGAAAGCACAGGCTACATACTCAAAATTGTTTCTTTGAGCGTGTCGTAATCATGAATCGGTCGTGACAGTTGACAGAACGCGGCTAACTTACAATATTTTTTTAAAAATTAAACCATATTCACGGATTTTGTTTTTGCAGCATTTATTTTATGAATAAAGTATAGTATTATTATTAATATTATTATTTTTAAATTAGTCTTTAGTCTACAGTAAATAAAATATATATTTCCAGGTAAATACCTATTTTAAATAAAATTTACAATTTTCCATAAAGTTTTATACATACCTAACAGGCATAAGTAAAATATATTTTTACTAATAAACTTAACTATTCTTCTTAAACTTTAAAACATAAAAATATAAAAATATTTTTGCTAAGCTCGTGGCTGTAAAATTTGTTTAGAATTAGAAGTAAAAAAATAAACGTCAGTGTTCTGTAACATTGAAGTCTCGTCTCGAGTCTCGAACTAAAATGACCCGGGACTCGAAACTAAGAAAGTCCCGGGAAAAAAATTAATTACCCGAAAACGGTTAATTTGAGGCATATATGACCTTTCACATTTTATAAAGTACATTTAAAGAGAAATCCAAAAATGTAATACCATACAGGATGTTCTAGTTAAAATAAGTAGCTTGGTTGCCATAGCAAATAAACCGTAAAAAACAAAACAAAATCGAGTACACCATTAGGCGCAGAAAAAATAACCATGCAACTTTTATATAAAACATTTTGTTGTTAAATCAATATTTTAGAAGATAAAAGCGGTATTTCATACTTTTTTATGTTAAAATTTGCCTTTTTTTATAAACTTTAAAGGTCTATAACTCGATAACCAGCGAGTTTTGGACTATGGTTTATATAAATTTTTTTCCTTAAATTGACTTATGGAACATGCTCATTAAGTTTGGCCGTTACGTAAAACGTTACGTATGTAGACATGGGCATCTATATACAGGGTGTCCCAGCCAAGACGAATTATTCGATAGCTCTGTTATTAGAAATAATATTAAAAAAAGTTATTTATAAAAGTTGTTTGTAATCATTTACTACATAACCTAAAATTATTTTCAACTATACACAGTGTTTTGTTTTTGCGCTCTGATACCAGACATAGTTTTTTTATATAGAACACCCTATATATTTTGTAATTTTTGGATGTAAAATTAAATTCTCTTTCAAAAATATTATAGGCTGTTTATGTCTAAAATGAACCGTTTTTGAGTTATTAACGTTTTTTTGAAAATTCTGACAGATGCAGACCTTTATAAAAATATTTATATTTATTAACATAAGAACATCAGAGCAATTTACTTTGGTAATTTATTAGACAATAGTGTCATAGTGATCGTTGACGAGTTACATTTTTAAAATAATATACTCGGTCATTTTTGCTAAACTTTAAACGCAGGTAAGTCAATTTTTTTAAATGGAACGCCCAATATATTTTTACATTTTCTTGTAGAAAATTTAATTATCTTTCAAAGTTGTTAAGGGTGTTTTATGTCTAAATATAATATTTTTGAAGTTATTTCGTTTCTTATAATTATTTGCGAGTATTTTACCTAAAATATCGGTAGTAGGCTTTAAAAATTCAAAACAATTTGTATGAACTGTCAACCAGAATAGTTAAACGGCACAATTTAAACTATTATGCCACTAAAAATCCATATTTTTTAAGAGTTGTAGATACACAGCATTCTGGTGTTATTTGATGCCATTTATGCTGTGTATCTACAATTATTAAAAAATATGGATTTTTAGTGGCATAATAGTTTAAATATTGCCGTTTAACTGTTCTGGTTGACAGTTCATACAAATTGTTTTGAATTTTCAAAGGCTACTACCGATATTTTAGGTAAAATACTCACAAATAATCATAAGAAAGGAAATAACTTCAAAAATATTATATTTAGACATAAAACACCCTTAACAACTTTGAAAGATAATTAAATTTTCTACAAGAAAATGTAAAAATATATTGGGGGTTCCATTTAAAAAAAATGACTTACCTGCGTTTAAAGTTTAGCAAAAATGACCGAGTATAACGAACACCCTGTATATTATTTTAAAAATGTAACTTGTTAACGATCACTATGACACTATTGTCTAATAAATTACCAAAGTAAATTGCTCTGATGTTCTTATGTTAATAAATATAAATATTTTTATAAAGGTCTGCATCTGTCAGAATTTTCAAAAAAACGTTAATAACTCAAAAACGGTTCATTTTAGACATAAACAGCCTATAATATTTTTGAAAGAGAATTAAATTTTACATTTAAAATTTACAAAATATATAGGGTGTTCCATATAAAAAAACTATGTCTGGTATCAGAGCGCAAAAACAAAACACTGTGTATAGTTGAAAATAATTTTAGGTTATGTAGTAAATGACTATAAACAACTTTTATTTTTAACTTTTTTTAATATTATTACTAATAACAGAGCTATCGAATAATTCGTCTTGGCTGGGACACCCTGTATATAAAAATGAATGTATGTATGTATGTCCTTTATGCATTCCTATACCACTCATCCGATCCTGACCAAATTTGGCACAGACAATCTATAGGACCATGGGAAGAACATAGGCTATATAAGAATTCCCAACAGTTCCAAAAATTCCCAAAAGAACCAAAATTCCCAAAAGATCCAAATATCACAAAAGTTTCAAAATTCTCAATAGATACAAAAATTCTCAATAGATACAATAATTCCCAAAAGATCCAAAATTCTCAAAAGGTCAAAAACGTCCACCTGGCGCGAGCGCGAAGCGCGAGTAGTCTGTGATTGATAAAAAAATTCACCGAGCGAAGCCGGGTCACTACGCTAGTACCAATTAAGTGACATATCATGTTTTGCCCACCTGCCTTTTCACAGATTAAAACATATCAATATTTGCCAGTGCCCATAGGCCTCTCTTCTGTAAAATTTTAACTTATTGAATTGTGCCAACTTATGAAAACCCCTTTTAAAAAGACTTATCAACTGAAAACTAAAAAATGAAAATTTTGTACA
Source organism: Elmis aenea (assembly GCA_947652605.1). NCBI lineage: Eukaryota > Metazoa > Arthropoda > Insecta > Coleoptera > Elmidae > Elmis > Elmis aenea. The sequence continues at coordinate 24,132,350 of OX393583.1, forward strand.
TATCAGCTTCTGCCATAACACCACTTAGTTATAAAGTACAAAAAAAAATACACGGATTTGCTTAAGAGTTAAAACATCTAGTTCTATTTCAATAAATAAAGAAGTCACAGTAAATTGTCAAAAATGATGAAATATAATTTTTCGTCTGTAGTTCTTATTGAAAAGCGATGTAATAATCTGATACATAGGTCTTTTTTTCACAAAATATAGCCCATGAGACCGATATCAGATTTTCGCTAACTATAATGGTTACCTAGTTACCGGTGTAAAACATTCGAGTTTAGTCTACCCTGTACAACACTACTTTTATTTAGACAAACCGTTGAAATATATATAATGGTTGTGACGTTTCCATAATTTTACAACTAATTTTGTCCCCAACTGGAAATAACACAATCAAAAGTTATATCAGAACACGTCAGCACACATTAATCTTGACGTTTTTGTCCAAAACCTTCGTTTGAATTACAAGCTGGCAGTAGCGGACTGGGAAATTCAACCGGCCCGGGAAAAACCTGCTAGAACGGCCCCCAAAAAAATGTTATTTTAAAATGTTGTCATGTTTAGATAATAATAAAATTATTTCTAAAACATTTCCATGTTCAGTCTAATTGTTCTCTAATGATAATGAATTAGCAAATTCCGATCCGTGAGCCCGAAAAGCTAAACCCCTTTTTCCAATTAGTTTTACAACATCTATAATTCTTTCCAATACTTGCTTGCGTTCAAGAGCTTTTTTTTGACGCATGCTTCCTTTATTTGAAAACATTAAACCATAAATATTCTTTTTTTTTCAAGTTTATGCATATGGCTATAAACGTATAAACACAATTTTCATGGATTGTATTATTTTCATGTTCTTCATTTGCAGAATATGCTTCCAGTCTTTCATTCCATCATTTACAAACGAACATTCGTTCTTATGTCCAAGTACACGGAACAAAATAGAGATTCTTTTTCCAATTAATATGATAACCATCGTCTTTATATTATCATCTCTGTAAAATATAATATTTGGCTTAAATGGCAAATAAGTTGGCAATGGTTGGCTGATTAGGATTTGTTAAAAAAATCCTCAAAATTTTTACTTGTTGGTGTTGTGAAATAACTAGCTGATAAGCATTCAAAATTTTTGTTACTTGATAAGTTAGACTTGAACATGAAGACTTTGCGTTGATAATCGACGTTTCAATTTTGTCTGTTTCAACGGGGCAGATTATATTGTCTTCGTTTGTCGAATTTGATGAATGTAAATCTTGATCAATGTTAGATTTTTCAACATCAGGTGCACTAGCTTTAGAAGTTAAAGCAAACAAATCACTTAACTTGATCCTTATTTAACAGCTTCGTGAAGTACTTGTTTCCTTTTCTCTTTCTCTTTTTGAGCACATTTTCTATTTTCCATGTTTTCTTGATTAAAAACTATAACCAGAATAATCTTACAATCTCACAATCTCACAATCTCACAATGAATGTAAAGAATCAGACTGCATTTATTAAGTTTAATAATTGTTTATTAATTACTAAAATAGTAAAACTAAAATTCTAGTAAAGTATAATATCAATATCACTTGGTGCTCAAAAACACAGAGCCCGGACGGTGAAATTTAACGAAAACGTCGGACATAGCAGAAACACAAATCAGAGACGTAGTCAGCTTATAAAGCTTGAGAGGGCCAGAGGTACAAAAACTATGCGATGTTGTAAGTTATTCTTTATTTATTACTAACCGAATTCCACATTCTAACACAACTAAATATTTAGGCATGAACGTGAACATTAAATTAAAGTGGAAAGAACACAATAAAAAAAAAAACGTGAAGAGCTAGGCATCAAATATAGAAAACTATTTTGGCTAATGAATAGAAAATCGAAACTTTCAATTAAAAATAAACTTCCAATATATAAACAAATACTGAAGCCAGTATGGACCTACGGTATACAGCTTTAGGGGTGTTCTGGTAAAACTAACATTAAAATAATACAGCGATTCCAAAATAAGGTACTCCGGGCAATTGTGGATGCCCCGTGGTACGTGAGGAATGTCGACCTCCACAGGGACCTGAGGATGCCAACAGTCGACGAAGAAATCCAAAACTTTGCCAACAAACATGAACAAAGGCTGCATGATCACATCAACACCGAAGCCCTGCAGCTCTTGGACAACCAACATCTAGTGAGAAGGCTTAAACGGACCAAGTCGTTTGAGTTAGCGAGTTAGTGTAAAGCAGAGCACTGTGCGGTTGTGTAAAGTGTCGTTCTTGAAAACAAGAATACAGAAGAAAAAAAGAAGACACCAACGGGTGGACTCTTAACTTAAGTAGAACTATCATAAAGACATATTGCTGGTTGGCTAAAGTAGCTAGGTGCAATAAAAAATACAGTAAAAAAAAAAATTTGCTAACCGAAATAATAATATTGCATAATTTTTTCATAAAAATCATAACAAGTAGTTACCTACTGTGGGTCGCGGCCTCAGAGCGACCGGCCCACCGGGATTCCTCCCAGTGTCCCGCCGGCCCAGTCCGCCACTGCAAGCTGGAGAGACTATAATGTCTAGCGCCCCCCAACTTTAAATCAAATTTGTCTCGTAACGGAAACAGCACAATCAAAATTTTTTTCAGCACACGCTAGCACACGGCTAGCACAACATATTTGTCTACAGCCTTCGAACTTTAAATTGAATTTATTGCCCGACGAAACCAGCACAATCAAAACTTTTATCAGCACGGAATGGCTCAAGGCTAGAATAACATCCTATGTTTAAACAGAAGTTAGATATTAAATGCGGGGGGGGGGGAGCGTGGACATGGATCTTATTAGTTTCATTTGAAGTTGAATCAGCCCGTATACAATTATGAATAAAACATAATTTAACTTGCTTACAGGCAGCTTAATTTGTACTTCTCACTATTAATTTTCAGGTGTTCTGACAAATATCTGAACGTAGCTGGCGCCTTCGCTTTATTGCATCTGGCGTCTGCCAACCTCATGAACATGAATAGTCGAAGTTAAACGAAGCTAATTATAAGCAGTTGCCGGAAACACTATAAAATAATAACATTCATTACGTGAAATTGCGGATGTCTACATCAAATAAATTACTTTGAAATTAATCTTTAGGAGTTGATGCGTGATCTGAACCAGTGGCGGATTTATCATAAGTAAGCCTAACATATTTTCTTAAAGTCAAATCAAGACCTGTCGACCTTTTTTATTAATCACAAGAGATTTGTAAAATAAATTTTGTGGGAGGAGATAAAACGCGCCGCAGGCAATTTTTTTTAAATTTTAAAATACAAACGTGTTTTAATGCCAAATTAGATAATGTGAAGTACAAAATTTATCATCCAAAATTGTAGTTTTATGGCAAACTCTTCTTTTTTTTTTTATCAAATCGCCTCACACTCCTCAAATTATTTTTAATAAAGGTAAAAACTTTCGCTTATAATATCCATTTAGATAAGGGAAATATAAACATAATATTACCATAAATTTAAAAAAAAGCAAGTAAAACTACTTCGGTTAAAAATTTAAAAAAAAGCGGAAAACATCAGCTTGTGTTTTATTAGTATATTTTACAATAAAATCCAGTTTTTTTTTCGCGAGGTGAGTTTTGTTCACGAGCCGCAAGAAAATGAAACGAACAAAAAAACTGATGTCATCTCGAGTCGTAAATGCTATTTTGTCAACGAATTTAAAATTACTCCTATATTATAGAACGAACGTTAATGTAAACGAACCAAATGACAATAATTATTATGTATAAAGTACTCCCTCCGTCCGAAAATATGGTATACATTTTGATTTTTTGTCTTGTCCGAAAATATGATATACATTTACAATTTTAATTAATTAGAATGATTTTATTTATGAAGTTACAAATATCTAGTAAAACAAAGAATAATACAAAAAGTTTTAATTTAACAAAGACGTGGCTGTTTCCACAGCTTCTATGGGACATGATAATGTTTGTTATGGCCCCCACGATGAAGTTTTGCCTTATTGATGTGCGGAATCTTATAGGAATTCCCTCCTCTTGCTAACATGGTTGCTTCTAGACAAGTTTGCAATGTTAGAAAAACATTATCAAGGGTTTGAATGTTTAATGCATTAAATGCATTTTGTATGCATTCAATCAATTCGTCGATTGTATTCGGTGAAGCTGTATGTTGTAAGGATGTATACAGAGTGGACCACATAGAAGGGCCACTATTGGGATCTCGTAAACGGTAAGAGCTACAAATAAGTTTAAATTAGACAAATTGTTCCATTTTCGGAGACCTATTCATTGATGCTTTAATGTTTTTAAAAATTTCCATGGCACGCCAGATAATCAACAAAAATCAAAATAGGCATTTTTTTTAAATCGTTAATAACTCGGTTATACTTTATGGTACAAAAATAGTTTTGGGGGAAAAGTTGTAGATTTTTTTACGCACTATAAAATGAAACCATTCATTTGTTTCAATATTATTTCAATTCTTAGATAAATTACAAACTTGCATTTTTTTAAATGGAAACCCTAGTTGGCCATGACTTTATGTGAAAGAGTATTTTTTTTGCTTTTCAAAAAGATATAGTTTGATATATTTGTTGCAACAAAAAAACGAGATATGGCCAATTTTGTAAAAATTCGATCATCAAAGTTTGCCATGATTTCGTAAACAAGTTATGTTTGCAATTATTAAACAACTAAACGTCATTGCCAAGTAATTCTGAACACTTGAACAGCCGCTACGTTTTTATCACTTACAAAGTAACATTCTAACATATTAAACTTTTCAAAGAGTTCAAATTTAGCCATGTTCACAATACCACAATAAACAGTTATAAAATACAAAATAATACAGGGATTTGCTTTAAAGTTGAAAAATTTACTTTGAAATGACGTTTAGTTGTTTAATAATTGCAAACATCACTTGTTTACGAAATCATGGCAAACTTTGATGATCGAATTTTTACAAAATTGGCCATATCTCGGTTATTTTTGCAACAATTTTATAAAACTACATATTTTGAAAAGCTAAAAAAATACTCTTTCACATAAAGTCATGGCCAACTAGGGTTTCTATTTAAAAAAATGCAAGTTTGTAATTTATCTAAGAAATGAAACAATATTGAAACAAATGAATGTTTTCATTTTATAGTGCGTAAGAAAATCTACAACTTTTTCCCCAAAAATATTTTTGTACCATCAAATATAACCGAGTTATTAACGATTTAAAAAAATGCCTATTTTGATTTTCGTTGATTATCTAGCGTGCCTTGGAAACTTTTAAAAACATTAAAGCATCAATGAATAGGTCTCCGAAAATGGAACAATTTGTCTGATTTAAACTTCTTTGTAGCTCTTACCGTTTACGAGATCCCAATAGTGGCCCTTATATGTGGTCCACCCGTATAGAATTGAAAAATCCAAGATCCAATAGATAAGAATCTGGACTATTTGGCGCTTGTGATTTAAGTCGAATATAGACCAGCCATCTCTAGAGCCTTCTGCTACAATATCTTCATCATCATCGGAGGAATGGGGTTTCGCGTTATCTTGTTGTACGTAAATTGGTTTGTGCTTGTGACTTATGGGAAATTTGGATTAATTTTTTTTAGAGTATACTATCGGGTGATCGAAAATGATTGACGCCAAGGGTGTTAGGAATTTTGTTCGAACGGATGGTAACCCATAGGGAAAAACCAGTAGCGTAGGAAAAAAAGTTTGTATTGACAGACCGGTAATAATATTCTCCATTTAAATACGACAGCTACAGTTTTTACTAACAAAAAGATTTGCAAAGCTTTTTCTTTAAAAGAATTAGCTCCATAAAAACAATTAAGTGAGGTTACCTTAAATCAGTTCCTTTATTAATGTGCATAAATATGTAAATATTGGTCACACACGAAATGACAGAACAACCTGAACGCACAGAAAACGAAAACCTGATAACTGATTTTTACGAAAAGATGCAAATTAAAACGAAAAGCTACTAACCGATCACGAAATGAGAGGTCAACCTGAACGTCACAGAAAACGTCAATAATACTACGCCACTGATATCCTAGTTTTACACTGCGATACCAACTAAAACTTGGTTATTTTATTTTCGGTCTGAAGTTAGCAGGCATCAATCATTGTTGATCACCCGATATTACGCTGGTTAAGTGTCAGTTGCTTTGATTTGGAACTTCTTCTTTTCAATTCAACACAATTTTGATCAAAATTCGTCATTTTGTTGGAACAGCGGGTGTCACTTAATTTGTTTTTGACATATGCCAAACTATTTGCGTGCCATTTGTTTATTAGTTGCCTACCAACCACCTATTTAGAAACAAAAACAAAAAAAGACCAAGATAATACTACAGATTACTATAAGAACAACCTCATGATGACTGACTTGTAGCTTTATTCATGCGTTTCAGAGTCACAGAGTCACAGAGTCACAGGGTCAGCCTGGACTTTTATTTATATAAAATGCTACAATAAAATTAAATTACTTGATAGGAATATTAACGCAATTCAAGTTTATTATGATTTTAAGCTAAAAATATCATAAATTTTACAATTTGATTTTGACATTGACATTATTTTCGCCACTAGTGACTCACCCTGTCTACTTAAAAATATTTTTATCGTGTTCGGAAGAAAAAACAGTGTGTAAAACCATTCGAATCAACTTTCTATCTCAAACCGTTTAGCCACAATCGACCGATCCCTCAGGGTGAGTCCTGTTTTGCAATCAAGGTCAGAGTGAAAAGAGTCAAGACGAGTTTAGGAGACCTCAAACCGTGTATATCGGTCGAACATTTTTGCGATCACAATAGTTTCTTCATGCAGCGTATGGCGAAAGTAAAAAGTTTAAATTCTGTGATATCATATTGAAGCGACCCTTATCAACAGTTAAATATATGGATGCTGTTTTAAGCACTTGGATTAGAAACAGCACAAAGCTCCTGACACTCCGGTTAGTTATATAAACATTGCTAAACGCCTTATCCTTCGACAGTGTTTTTGTTGGTTGCAGTTTACAACAGTGATAATGGTCCCATTACTTAGCGAACTAAGCATTAAGCTATTCATATAATGAGACGAATAACAATGTCGGCGTACCGTTAAAGTGGGTTACCAGTTACCACTTACCACTAATCTGTTTAGTATACCTGGTCGTAAGATTAATTGCTGCTATGGTTTTATACAAACTTAATCGCGCCAAAGTAGCTTCCACTACAAGGAAAACGTGGAATAATATTGTGAAGTTATATCTGCATGTGATGGCTTTTTGGTAATAAGATTTAACCCTTGTCAGGCGGCATAGTTACAATTGTAACTTTTTAGTTTTTAAATTGCAATAACTTTTTTTCTGGAAACCGTAGAGGGCTAAAATTTTGTGACATCTCTACATTTTTGATCTAGATTATAAGATAAGCTAAATTTCAGAAAAATATTTCCCCTCTTCCGAGATAAGGGGTCGAGTTGTTTTTCCTTCCATAACAGGCGGCATAGGTACAATTATTGTACCTTCATATATTTTCTATAAAATTATGGTCCCACCATTTTGGTGTTACTTTTAGCAATTTGCGACGGTTAGTTAATTATAGTGCAATATTTACTTAGATTTTTTGAAACACTGCGAAAAGATGGACATTGCTTTGATACTTGTTTATTATAAGATCAACTGTCATCTCCTTCGTCCACTCCATTGCAAGGGTAGGTGCACAAATGAAAATAAACGTAAGTATGTTACGCAGACCTGTACATACATAAAAAGCATGGTGCAACATCAGCGCGTAACATTCCTTTGATGTGACGCTGGAATACCGACAACCGATGGGACGCCACGATGTTACTATGTTGCGTTGTTACGATGCTACGAAGTGCGGTACAGACATATTACGCGACGGTGTTACTATACGATGTTTTGTTGCATGTCTGTACCCACCTTAACATTTTGTCCGTAACATCAACTCCTCATTTGGAATTGTTGTAATAGTTTATCATTTCTGGCTTGGTTGCTTGTGTCCCATCGACTTCTCCCGTCATTTGCATGGATGACAAAAGCACGATAGAAATATTCATCTCTGTCACACATGAACAGATTGTTGCATCACGATTTTAAGCAAAATTGATCGAATTTACAGGCCTCTTTTTGGCAGGTTGCTTGACATAAATGTCTTGTTTTTTCTCACTGTACCAACCTTTTTATCGTATGATGTTACGAGATCTTGTTGGTGTACTTAGCAGTGGTTCACTATGCTATTGAGTTCCATCCTTAGCAGTCCAAATGTCATCCACACTTTGAGATACAGGCTTATCCTCACGCTTTTTTCTTGTCGTATTCTTTTTCCTGCTCTATGACCATTTCTTGGTCGATGTCTGACTTTTCCTCAGCTGAAACATCCGCTGGTGGTACTTAGTTTTCGTCATCAGATGCAACATATGATTCTTCCTCATTCAGAAACTGATTCTTCAAATACTGAATGTGTATCAAAGGTCTACTTATGTTGTGATAAGAACGCAAATATTCAGCATTTTTTTGCAGGTGCCCGTTATACAATCAAAACAAAATATGTAAGTAGTGTTGAAATAAGTAAAATATCACAAAACATGACTTAAACAATATGTAGATATTAAATATTATCCATTTGCCGTATAAAAAAAATTTATTACTAAGAATTTTCATACAAAATATATGAAGGTAGGTACCTACTATTGTACCTCTACCGCCTGTTACGTTGTAAAATTATGCCGCCTGACGAGGGTTAATAAGTTAAACTTGGAAAGCAAATTTATGGACTTGTTTTTAAAAAAAATTAAACTACAGTTAATAGAAGCAGGAAATTATATATAAATTTTAATAATTATCGCAAAGACCTATTATTAGAGTTAACCGTAAGCTACAGTGGCACAAGTAATCGCAAATATAGTATATCTCAAATAAAAATTCCCATATCGGCTTAAGCAGTTGGAACAACCCAGGTACATACACAATCTTGGAATTTAAACCTTAAATGATTTGTATGGCACAACACCTAAAATCATAATCGCATACCACATCTTTCTAATTGCTTTTCTTTGAGCATAATGACCATAATGCTGCAGTTCTAAACAAGTTCTCGCTAAAAGCTTATTACCTTATACAAGGTGGCGCAAAAGTCCTCACTCGATTTCTTAAGGCAGTAACTTTGTTTGTAAATAAAAATAATTGGTTCTGTTTATTGATTATATTTATTTAGACAATTAATTTTTTTTCCCATTAAGTCGCGAATACTATATCAGTCAAGTGGCCGCCGCCAGAGTTGATGCACATTTGGGCTCGTTTTATAGCGTTTTTCATCTGCGATCTGCCAATAAATTAATCACTTCTTGTAGGATGTTCTCCTTTAGGGCTTCCAAGGTTTGTGGCTTGTTCGTATAGACCCGTGATTTCAAAAATCCCCAAAGAATGAAGTCTAAAACTGACAAATCGGATGATCTTGCGGGCCAGTGCAAATCGCCAAAACGAGAAAGTAAGCGTCCGGTAAATGCTTGCCTCAAAATGTCCATTGTCCATCGTTCTGTGTGTGTGTGTGTGGTTTACACTTTGCAGGGAAACATCAAGTTTTTCAATAAAATTCGCTGGTAAGACCGTCTACTGATGCCCAATTGCGTAGCCCGTCGCCTGGTGAATGTTTCAGGGTCTTTTTGGACATCTGCAGCCACACAGGAGCATTTTTTGACTAAACGGCTGCTCCGGGGCCGACCAGATCTGCTACGGTCCCGTGTTGAGCCAATCTCCTCGAGGCGAGTAGCTTAAGGCCTCAGTGTTTACCCAATTGGTGCCACACGACTAGGAAATCGACGACGAAATTCACGTTGAGCAAAAAACCACGATCGATTATTTGTTAAAAACATTGTCACAATTATTTCTCGTTCTTGACGAGTATAGGGATCCATTGTTTGTCTATGTGTATTCTGCTTTTGTTTACTTCACAAATGTCAAAATCGCGATGAGTTAAGATCCCATTTGCAAAAATGCGACCATCATTCGATAGGGTGATGACTTTTGCGCCACCCGTTATATGCTATAATAGATTTTAAATTATAATTGTTTTCAATCAAAAACGTTTGGGATACACTGATACAGATATTAGTTTTCTTTTACCTAAGAACCCAAATTAAACCTTATTGAACCTATAATTAGGGATCAAATTTCGACTGCTTGCAATAATCTTCATGAATCCGCTTTCAATTAGATGACAACTTTCATTGACGTAGACTGAATTGTAAACACAAATAATATTTAAGGAAAGAGACGGAGATTGTGCATTTGTTTCCTTTAGTTCTGCCTCTTCTTAATCCGCTATGAGCAGTTTTAAAAGAAATATATTATACCCTACCTACACCACTATGAAAACTACATCGTTACAGCGCTTGTAGTGTGTACAGAATACCATAAATCTTGTTTGATTTTCGAATTTACAATAATTAGGAACAGATTTACTTTAAATTTTCCAGGTAAATCTGTTTCAATTTCAACATCGGTAAAGACGCGTTATGGACTTTTTAAGGTATCCGTTTGAAAAATATCGTATTTCAACGTTATACCTTTTGCTTTATTTATCTCTTCAAATATTTCGCAACCTCGCTACGCAAATTGGTAATAAATCCGTCTTGTTAAACATTTTCAAATTTCCAAACGTCGAGACATTCGCACACAAAAAGGCAAAGCTAATGCATGGAGTCGAATATCAAAACAAATTGGAAATGTGGCCTTGGTTGGTTAATAACGCCCGAGCGGAAATAAATGACTTTTCAAGCATCTGGAATGCTATTTAACAAAATAATCTTTGTGAAAGAGGATTATTTTTATTCCCAACGCCTCCCATTTTCTCATACGGCCTGAAATATTATCCCTGTTCCACAAGGTTTTTGTATTTTCTTTCTCATATGTTGCGTTGGTAGTTTTCTCACGTTAGCCGCTCATTTTTGTTTCTTTCTCTGAGATATATACAACATAAATCATTTTTACTTTCTTGGGGAAGTTTTTTAGCCGGGTCTTGTTCATCGTCATCACAACCCCACGTTTGTTTTCTGGTTTCATTCTTGCAAATTTTAAAACAAGTCACTGAATTGAAACTTTATTTAAGTTAAACATTAGACGTGCGAATGAGTTATTGAAAAGTTTAGTATGATATTAAGTGCATTCGAATTATAAGCTTGTGTTAACGATGTAGTTGCTAATGCCCGGTTTCTCCGACACATCTTAAGATCTAGCTGAATCTTAAGTTCGCCTTAACGGTATTAAGTGTTGCACCAAGCAATTTTAAGAACATATTCGACTTGAGCTGAGCTCACATCTTGAGTCGTTGTTTACTAGAACTTGAGCTGGAGTACATAACCTAAAATTATCTTGTATTTGCTTTTTTTTGTAGTTAAATGTTTGTTTAAATTGTGGTTTAAGTTTAAATATGGATATTGACTTTATAAATATGATAGATGATGCAGATGATGACTTGTACGACCCTGTAATTCCTCGAAGGCGATTTGTTCGCGCAAATCCATTTACGGATTTCGATACGATCGTTTTTTTATGCGTTTTCGCCTCACAAAAGAGACAGTTATTGTGATCTTAGATCAAATTGAGCCTCAATTGGAGTATACAGGGTGTTTGAAATTCGAGTTTAAGCATGGGGATCTCGCGTATTACAATAGCTCGAGTATAGGTTTAAAATTGGCCAAGTTGCTAAATTTGGTGCTCATTAATAATCCAAAGAGAAATTGGAAATATCTCAAACAGTATCCGAGAAAATTAGGAAAAACTGGAAAATACGATTTTTAAAAATCGTTTATAACTCCTTTGGAGTTTGAAATATTTTAAATGTGTAAAAAAGTTGCCCAAGCAACTTTTTAAGCCGAATCGGATGGTGGTCACAAATTTTTCCTAGGTCGATTCGTTTTTGTTTTAGACAACCAACTTTGTTTTTTCTGATGGGCAGCATATCGCGTTTTTCTTCGTTATTAAAGTACATTTTTACGACTAACAGGCCTTTAAAACTATTAGATTGTTGATCGGTTGTCATGGAAACAACATAAACTACAATGACCGGCCAACCTGATTTATAATGGTTATTGTTTAAAACGTATTTTTTGAAATTTGACAATAAAAGAAAAAGTAAAATACCATGTGTGATACATCAATGGATTTAGAAAAATAAATGCTATTTGATAATGTAAATAGCAAAACTTGCGCCCATAAGCAAAAACAAAGTTGGTTGTCATAAAACAAAAACGAATCGATCTAAGAATAATTTGTGACTACCATCCGATTCGGCTTAAAAAGTTGCTTCGGCAATGTTTTTACACATTTGAAATATTTCATACTCCAAAGGAGTTATAAACGATTTTCAAAAATCGTATTTTCCAGTTTTTCCTAATTTTCTCGGACCCCGTTTGAGATATTTCCAATTTCTCTTTGGATTATTAATGAGCACCAAATTTAGCAACTTTGCCAAATTTAAACCTATACTCTAGCTATTATAATAAGCGAGAACCCCATGCTTAAACTCGAATTTCAAACACCCTGTATACATAATCTATTTATTTATTTTCTTCCACCAAGCTAACTAATAATTGTTTTTCCTCCATGGTATAATTTATTCTTTTTTTTTCGGCCATTTCAACACAAAATAAAATAATAAACACCGAACTGTAACTTTATATGTGACTAACAGCTGATAGCAACAACAATATGTCACAGGGAGCCGTTTTAACAGCTGTGATGTAATGGCCAATGAAAATTAGCCATTTCAATCTGCCGCTAAAATGTGCCGACTTCTTGCAACGTTGCCAAACCGAGTTCTAACTTAGCTGAGATGTCTAACAGATTCCGGAATATGTTTTCTATGCAACGCATTGGTATCTTGAGACGGTATTAAATATAAGGCGGGCTTATATAAGTTCGATCTTGAGATGTGTCGGAGAAACCGGGCATAAAAGTTGTTTCGAAAAAAAATAATAATAATAATACAATAACGTACAGGTTGGAACAAATTCGAATTTTTTACGGGATATCTTGTTTACCGTAATAGTTATCGAAAATCTATCTCTTTGGCTACTTTTTTTTTGAGTTTGGACAGCCAAACGGATCGGACGTGTTTCTTGTGGCTGCGGCAATCGAAGATAATAAACTAGAATACCAGGTCCTATCACGAGGGCCAAGGTCGGGCGAATAGTTAACCTTCGAGCAGGCGCGCAGTGATAAAATTTATACCTTTTTAAGATTTTTGGCGATAACTTTTTTTTGAGAGTTCCCGGCGCCGTCTAACCCAAATGTACTTCTAAAACAATGTTTTTGCTATATATAATATTAATAATATCAATAATAATAATTTATTAGTCTTTGAGGATACTTTTAGAATTTATTATTTTGTTATTATTCTTATGTTTATGAATTTATGTTATGTTACAATTTGAATTTGGAATATATTTTGATTATTTTTGCAAATAAAACTACGTACCCATTACATAGACAACTGAAATTTTTATTTTTGCGCAATCAAAAGAATATAAAATTACATAAAAAAATGAATGCCCTTATGACCTAGGTATGCCACAACTATTCAACTTTTTTTTTTTTTTTAAGAATTTCTGTTTATTTACAATCTTTTGCTTTTGAACAATAAGTAAATGTTGTGTTAGCTTAAACTAAACTAAAACTAAACCTAAACTAAACTGCTGAGAACAGTCCATTGACGGTTCTCTTCCTTTTACTATTATCTACCTAATTATTTAATTACCTGGTAGGTAAGTCCGATGGTTTAAACCGTTTGAGTCTTCTGATTTCATCGTTGTTTTCTAAGAGTTGTGTGGCTAGGATGTTTGGATGCACAATAAGTCTGTCTTGGTATTTCACATAGAACCTTTTAATTTCTTCACGCACTGTTTTCATTTTAAGATCACTTTGAATTATGTGATTAGGCACATACCATGGCGCATCCACAATGCTTCTTAGTACTTTGTTTTGGAATCGCTGGAGGATTTCTATGTTAGAATTGCTGGCAGTACCCCAGAGCTGAATGCCGTATGACCATATAGATTTTACTATGGTTTTGTAAAGCAGGAGCTTGTTTCCAAATTCCAGTTGTGATTTTCTGCCAGTTAGCCAATATAACTGGCTAAATTTGAGTCCCAGCTGCTTTCTCTTAGTAAAAATTTGTTTTCGCCATGTGAGCCTCCTATCAAGATGTATACCAAGATATTTCACATCTTCAGCTTGTGGTATTGGAGTATTGTTTAGTGTCACTGATGGACATGACCCTCTTCTCATGGTGAACGTCACATGTGCAGATTTTAGGTTGTTGACCTGCAGTCTCCATTTTCTCAGCCATTTTTCGACCATGATAAGATTGTTTTGTAGTTTTGCGGATGCATCGGCAGGGTTGGTGTCCTATGCTAGTATGGCTGTATCATCAGCAAATGTGGCTACAGTTGTTAAATTAGTTGTAGGTATGTCGGCTGTAAATAGAGTGTAGAGTACTGGCCCCAACACGCTGCCCTGAGGTACTCCAGATGCAATGGTGTGTAAATCTGATGACTCATCTCGCTGCTTGACTAGGAACCATCTGTCTTTCAAGTATATTAAACAATAAATAATAAACAAAAATATGGCCCTCGGAACCGTCAAAATATATTAAATCAGCAAAATACATACAAATAACGCACGAGATAAAAAATATCCTGCGCGCCTGGTGATGTTATAATTTTAGTCGCGCCCGCTCGAAGGTTAATATATTATAACTGATAAAATTCTTTTTTTAGGGATTGCAAATTGTTCAAGTTTATGTTGTTTAAAAATAAATGTCAAATGTCAGTTTTTGTTTTTTTTATTTTTTATATCGCTTTTAACATCAATACATCTAAAAGAGGTCGCGCGACTAGATTTGTTATAACAGGGTGAGCGCTTACTCCAAGGTTAATTCCAAATACGCAATAAAAATAGACCATTGTATTTGAAATAAGAAAGTAGACGTCAACTTCCGGTATTTCCGGAAGTGTCACCAGGTTGAAAATATTTTCAATAAACAGATCAGATTCCATTATGTCCATAACCAAAATTTGAGATCCATACCCTTTTTCATTCTTCATATATTTTCAAGTCCCGGTCTCAATCAATCACACTGTACAGTGTGGTCTATTTTCGATGCCAATACAGGGTATCTCGGTTATTATCAGAGAAAAAAAGTAAATACATAAACTCGATTTATTTTTTCGAGAGAAATTTATTGCCGCAAACAGATTTTTAATATCTTTTTTAATTTTCGAAATATAGCCAAAAACCGATTTTTGGCACTTTTCAAAAATGTTAAATATCTCGTTTAAACGAGAAGATAGAAAAAAACTTTAAAAACATTTTTCGCATGATTTTTTGTGCTTAATAAGAAAGCGATGTTCAATTGTTTTTTACTCATAATAATGCCGATATATCACACCTAACTTTCTTATTTTAAATGGCAACCATAGGCAAATTATATATTTTTAAAACGCGCAAAAAATAAGCTTTCGATTCATGTCAAAGCCAACTATGGTTGTAATTTAAAATAAGAAAGTTAGGTATAATATATCAATATTTGTATGAGTAAAAAAAATTGAACATCGCCATCTTATTAAGGACAAAAAACCATGCAAAAAATGTCTTTAAAGTTTTTTTCTATCTTCTCGTTTAAACGAGATATTTAACATTTTTGAAAAGAGACAAAAATGGTGTTGGCTTAATTTCGAGTATCAAAAACGACATCAAAAATGTTAAATATCTCGCTTAAACGAAAAGATAGAGAAAAACTTTAAATACATTTTTTGCATGGTTTTTTGTCCTTAATAAGATGGCGATGTTCAATGTTTTTTTACTCATACAAATATTGATATATTACACCTAACTTTCTTATTTTAAATGACAACCATAGTTGGCTTTGACATGAATCGAAAGCTTATTTTTTGCGTTTTTCAAAAATATATAATTTTCCTATGGTTGCCATTTAAAATAAGAAAGTTAGGTGCAATATATCGGCATTGATATAAGTAAAAAACAATTGAACATCGCTATCTTATTAAGCACAAAAAATCATGCGAAAAATGTCTCTCAAGTTTTTTTCTATCTTCTCGTTTAAACGAGATATTTAACATTTTTGAAAAGTGCCAAAAATCGGTTTTCAGCTATATTTCGAAAATTAAAAAAGATATCAAAAATCTGTTTACGGCAATAAATTTCTCTCGAAAAAATAAATCGAGTTTATGTATTTAGTTTTTTTCTATCTCTGATAATAACCGAGATACCCTGTATGGGCATCGAAAATAGACCACCCTGTACAGGGTGGTCCAAATTCGATGGGATTGCATGGGTATCTCGGTTAATATTTAAGATAGAGAAACGGTTAAATTACCAAAAATGTGCAGTTTTTTGAGACAACATAAAAATATCCATAAATAATCTTAATAAATATTTTTGATATTACAACAATAACGGAGATATGACACATTATTAACCTTTAACTAGTCGCGTGTACTGTGTATACATAACTACTCGCATGGCGCCTCGGAGGCACCATTGGGGTTTTATAACAATATTTTTGACTTAAAATCTTAAAAATGTGTTAAACTGCTTTATTCATGAAATATAAGCTAAATCTTAAAAAGAATAACAATGACTAAATAAATTATAAGATATAAAAAATATATATCTGTATATAAAACATAACTGTAAAATTTAATACAAATCAAACATTGGATGCAAAGCATTCACGGCACAATTTTATTGTATGCTCTGAACAAATATTTTTATGGCATTGCGAACAAATTTGTTGCGAATGTCGATTTTTAGCCCTAGGGCATAAATGATAGCGTTCATGCCGAGTAGCACATAATTGAATTTTACGGACTGTAAACTAGAGAAATATGAATAATACTATATAATTCGTATTCCTAAAAGTACAATTTAGGAATACATAAACAGATATTAGTGACAAAAAAATTATTAAAAATGTAACAACGATTTAAAAAACGCTTGGCGCCTCTGCGGCGCCGTGCGACTACTTAAAGGTTAATATGACAAAAAAACACTTTTTATTCCATAACTCGAAAACCGGAAATGATAGAATATTTTTGAAAACGGTTCTGAGTTTGTCTCAAAAAACTGCACATTTTTGGTAACTTAACCGTTTCTCTATCTTAAATATTAACCGAGATACCCATGCAATCCCATCGAATTTGGACCACCCTGTATATTATACAATAAATATTTTGCACTTTTTTTCCCTCAAATATTAAAAACCTAATCGAAAATATTAATAACCAACGCCCAACTGAATCATTCCGTGTTACAGTCTAAATGAATCGTATCTGAAAAGTAAAGATCCGTGAAAATATCTGGTAATATTCGTTGGTGTATTTATTAAGCCAGAGCAGTGCTTGATGTGAAATAATATTTTGTCCAAGATATCCACCGTAAAGCCCGCAAAATCCAAATGGTTCGGTTTCCAGTCTCGTTTTATCTCACCGTGAAAAATCGTGTCATTACACGTTTACGTTCTGTTATCGCACCGCTCCGTCGCATATGCTGTTTTCTCTGTTATCAACCTTGCCGAGCGCTTGTCAGCTCAGTTCGTTTATTCAGTGACCGACAACAGAATTGCCCGACTCTTGCTCCTAGCAAAGCTCTTCGGCCGTTCCGAAAACAACAGCAGACGTGAGATACAGTTAAACATATCTGATTATCATTTAACACACTGCGATAAACCCGTAAATTATTGCCTAATGGACTCTTTGACACAGAATAACGTGCGGTTGTACTTTTTATTGTTTGTTGTGGTCATATTTTTGGTGGTGTCGCAATAACATTGGCGATATTAAAACGACAAAGGAACGTGGCCAGGCATAAGCAACGAGAAAAATATTTCATCTGCGTCAAATATTAAATAAAAAAATTACAGCGTGCTTAGTAAATACTTATCGTACATCCCGCGGTGTTCAGTACTGTTGATTAGGGCTGTACAGGGTGGTCCAAATTCGATGGGATTGCATGGGTATCTCGGTTAATATTTAAGATAGAGAAACGGTTAAGTTGCCAAAAATGTGCAGTTTTTTGAGACAAACTCAGAACCGTTTTCAAAAATATTCTATCATTTCCGGTTTTCGAGCTATCGAATAAAAAGTGTTTTTTTGTCATATTAATAATGTGTCATATCTCCGTTATTGTTGTAAATATCAAAAATATTTATAAAGATTATTTTTGGATATTTTTATGTTTAATTTGATTATACTAAAAAAAAAAATTTTACGCTCGCCGTTAAAAAGTTATGACACAAACTTACCTTTTTTTAAATGGAAACGACAGTTGGCTATGACCTATTTAAATTCCTTATTTTTTTCTCATTTTAAATATTTAAGGGTTGATGTATTTATTTTCAACAATACGCAAGTTATGAAGGTTTTTTAGTTTTTTTTTTTAAGAAAATCATAGTAGGCTGTGAAAACAAAAAATAAACAAGGTGTAAAACCTTATAAAACTCATGTGGTACAAGTTACCAAGGTTTTTTAATTTGTTATTGAGAGGAATACGAAATTTTTTGAACTGAAGATAAACAACAATATCCTACATTACTGCTGATACCGACTTTATCGTTGTTTTCTTATTTTCAAATATTTACAATGTTTATCTCCACAACAAATTAAAAAACCTTGATAACCTGTACCACATGAGTTTTGTAAGGTTTTACACCTTGTTTGGTTTTTGTTTTCATAGCCTACTATGATTTTCTTAGAAAAAAAAACTAAAAAACCTTCATAACTTGCGTATTATTAAAAATAAATACATCGACCCTTATATATTTGGAATGAGAAAAAAATGAGGAATTTAAATAGGTCATAGCCAACTATCGTTTTTTTTTAAAAAAAGGTAAGTTTGTGTCATAACTTTTTAACGGCGAGCGTATAATAATTTTTTTTAGTATAATCAAATTAAACATAAAAATATCCAAAAATAATCTTAATAAATATTTTTGATATTTACAACAATAACGGAGATATGACACATTATTAATATTACAAAAAATCACTTTTTATTCGATAACTCGAAAACCGGAAATGATAGAATATTTTTGAAAACGGTTCTGAGTTAGTCTCAAAAAACTGCACATTTTTGGTAATTTAACCGTTTCTCTATCTTAAATATTAATCGAGATACCTATGCATTCCCATCGAATTTGGACCACCCTGTACAGGGTGGACCAAATTCGAATGTTTTACGGGGTATCTCGGTTACCGTAATAGATAGCGAAAATCTGATTTTGGTCTCTTGGGCTATTTTTTTGAGAAAATAACGCCTATGCAATCAGATTTTTTCTATCGGATTCCATTTTGGCACTACAGACGAAAAATGAAATTTCATCATTTTTGAAAATTTGCTGTAACTTCTTTATTTATTAAATTATAACAAAATGTTATAAAGGTTTTTTATACAGATTTTTATGCTTAATTTAAAAACAAAAGTAATTTTTTCTTAGCCTCCTTGACTTTTGAGATATAGAGTAAACTTACATTTTTTTAAATGGAAATTCTAGTGGGCCATGACTTTATGTGAAAGAGTATTTTTTTAGCTTTTCAAAAATATATAGTTTTGTATATTTGTTGCAAAAAGTAGCCAAGATATGGCCAATTTTGTAAAAATTCGATCATCAAAGTTAGCCATGATTTCGTAAACAAGTGATGTTTGCAATTATTAAACAACTAAACGTCATTTCGAAGTAAATTTTTTAACAGTTAAGCAAATCCGTGTATTATTTTGTATTTTATAACTGTTTATTGTGGTATTGTGAACATGGCTAAATTTGAACTCTTTGAAAAGTTTGATATGTTAAAATATTACTTTGTAAGTGATAAAAACGTAACGACTGCTGGAGAATTTACTTCGCAATGACGTTTAGTTGTTTAATAATTGCAAACATCACTTGTTTACGAAATCATGGCTAACTTTGATGATTGAATTTTTACAAAATTGGCTATATCTTGGTTATTTTTTGCAAAAAAAATATAAAACTATATATTTTTGAAAAGCTAAAAAAATACTCTTTCACATAAAGTCATGGCCAACTAGGGTTTCCATTTAAAATAATGTAAGCTTACTCCATATCTCGAAAGTCAAGGTAGCTATGAAAAAATTACTTTTGTTTTTAAATTAAGCATAAAAATCTGTATAAAAAACCTTTATAACATTTTGTTATAATTTAATAAATAAAGAAGTTACAGCAAATTTTCAAAAATGATGAAATTTCATTTTTCGTCTGTAGTGCCAAAATGGAATCCGATAGAAAAAATCTAATCGCATAGGCGTTATTTTCTCTAAAAAATAGCCCAAGAGACCGAAATCAGATTTTCGCTATCTATTACGGTAACCGAGATACCCCGTAAAACATTCGAATTTGGTCCACCCTGTACAACTGGCAGCCCGCGGGCGGCATCCGACCCTCAAATAATATTTTGTGGCCCAGGAACATCCTACAAAAAATTATTCAATAACCCTTCACTAGATTTATGCATAATATTGCGTTTAGCCGGGGCCATCGTTATACTAGCGGGTCGACTCTTTAGAGCAAAATGCGAGAAAAGTGGTAGGGATTAAGGTTCACTATTTGCCCATGTTTGCGGTACGTTTGTATGTCTTTGCTGGTCTATAAAAAAAATTGTATCTCCAACATCTATCATCATACTAAGTGTTCTTCATTGCGAACATCGTTCAATAGTAACAATCGATAAGTATTTAGAAGCTACAATTTCACACCTAAGGCGACTTTTTTATTCATAAAATTTTAATGTAATTAAAACTACACCTGCTTAAGTCCCATAGGAATTCAACGACAAAATGTATTACTTTGTGTTAAATTGTTTGACGAAAAGAACATTACTGCTTTGAAAATGTTCCAAAATGATTTAAAAATGAATTCTTTGGGTACAATCACATTTTTATGCAATTTATTTCTAATCGGTAGAAAATTGTAAATTGCACAAATGTATAAAAAGGGCAACGTCTTCGTGATCAAAATGCAGAACCAATAACAAACTTCCAACATGAAAACTTAGCATTTTTTTAAAATTTTGTAGAATGGGTTAGGAAATGGGATGAGTTAGAAATTAATAACATTTCTAAACGAAACGGAAAGTTGACAAACCAGACATTTTCTTCATTAACACATACTTGCAATACGTTACTATTATAGACAAATTATTTATTTAAGCAACATAATATACAATTTGTATTTTTTGGGAAAATTTCAAACCGATCCATTGGAAGCAAGATTTGGTCAATATAGACAAATGAGTCGAACTTATTATACGAGTAGTATAATTGTAGAACAAGTTTTAGAATCTGAAAAAAATAAGAACCATTAATCTGTTAAATTTAAAATCAGCGATTTACGAAAACTTTATTTTTTGAGTTATCACAAAATGACAATGACAATTCAACTAATATTAACCCTCCAGTGCTAACATGCGGTCTCACAGACCGACCCCCCAATTTTATCCCCGAAACTAGAAAACGCGTGTGAGGAGGGGGTTGGGCTCGTCGCTATCTTCATTATATCTATTTATCGACCAGCTCTCGCAGTGGCAAGCGTTTTTTAGCGATTTTTGCCAGTTTTTTGAGTATTTCGGTCTCACAGACCCGTGTTAGTATTGATGTTACTAATTGGATTATTATTACCATTATGTAAAACTTTGTTGGAGAAGAAACGAACTGTGGTAGGCATAATAAAAAAGAACAAACGAGAAACAGCCTATGATTTTGATAGTCTTGATGAAAATACGGGAAAACCACAAATTATTATGTTGTACAATGTACAAAGTCTGGTGTTGATATAGTGGACAAACTATGCTCAGGCTATAACTGCGCTAGAAATACGAGAAGGTGGCCTATGGTAATTTTTTATCGTATACTAAACATAGCTGCCACAAACGTATTTGCAGCATTTAATTCTAAGAGTACAGATTCAAATATGCTTCGAAGGTTTTTTTTTTTAATATAAAGCACACTTAGAATTTAAATAAAACTTATAAAATAAGCTTTGGATGAATTCGGTCCCACAGACCGATGTTAGTACTCGCGTTACAAAAATCATGTTAGTACTGGAGGGTTAAGGAATTAGTCAAATTATTCGAAGAGATAGATCGACATATTGACGTTATAGATATATCTATCAAGCAATGAATTTATTGTTTTGGTTCATATTGGACGATATAATATATTATAATAAATAAGTTGCAAACTAAAATAAAATGTAAAATTTGTCTTAATTATCTAACGGAGGATAAAAATTTTACCAAATTATGAAAAATGGGAAAAGTCAAGAAACACTTTTTCTTTAGAATAAAATGCTCTACCCAAAAACAAGTTTGAGTTTGATTTTAAACAGGGCTGTACTAGTTTTTTATAAAATTTATTGAAACTGAACCCCCACAACTCCGCTACTGGTTGCTTATGGGACTTAAAATATTCACTAATTGTGCTAACCTGTAAGGTGAGCTGTATACCAAATTTGGTTTAAATATATCTACAGGTTGAGAAACGGTTAAACATTATGGTTATTTTTTCGAAAATTTCAACCCCTGCATCTTTAAAATGAAGCGTTTTTGGACCCATTTTAATATGGAATATTCGCTTTAAAATAAGTTTTCCTATCGACTGCATAAAGTCCTGCTACTAAAAAGTGGACCACCCGGTATAAGAAGCCAATAGGCAATATCTCCGGCGGTTTTTTAAGCGGGTGGAAGTAAAACGTGCATTTAATTTATATGTGACGTTAAATCGTGAAAAAAAAGGTTTGATTTAAATCATGGTGTTAATGAAAACATCAGCTGATTTAAATCATGATTTTAATCGTGATTCACACAATTGATTTCAATCAGGCCAACCTTGCTTTTAATATGCTAGGCGCGCACATGCGATTTTCGGTCACGCGATTATTTAGTCGCACAAATAGAATAGTTTTAAGTGCAGTTGCGCTCACATGCGACTAGATAATCGCAGCGATAAAAAAGATGCAACACGTTCCATTTTCGCAGCGATGCGATTGTCGCAATTTGAAATGAATCACACAAACAGGCATGAACCTGCGCGCACTTGCGACTATTCTGCCGTAGTTGTGGTTCGTTTGTACGAAGGCTTAGAAGGGCCACCGAAAATAATATTAAAAAGTGAAATTTCACCTTTTATCTTGAAATTTCAACTTTGTAAAAAGGTGAAATTTCACCTTTTATCTTGAAATTTCAACTTTGTAAAAAGGTGAAATTTCACCTTTTATCTTGAAATTTCAACTTCGTGAAAAGGTGAAATTTCACCTTTTATCTTGAAATTTCAACTTTGTAAAAAGGTGAAATTTCACCTTTTTTCTTGAAATTTCAACTTTGTAAAAAAGTGAAATTTCACCTTTTTTCTTAATTTTTTTTTTAAAAGGTGAAATCTCACCTTTTTAAAAAGTTGAAATTTAACTTTTCTAGGTAACGTAATTAAAGCACCTATCTCTTTTAGGAGATAAAAATTAATAAGAGTTTGATACAGTATTTTCCAAAATATATTGTCGTGTCAAATTTTTGTTTTCTTTTGTTTTTTAGGAGTTACGCCACCATATATTTATTTTTTAAATGGCACCATCCATATTTTTGTATACGGTTTGAAAGACTTTTTTTCTCTTTTCAACGCACTAAAACTTTTAAACCCTTAGGTACATAACAAAATGTTTAAGAAGATCGCAAAAGAACAATTTGGTTTTAAAAGCGTACAGTATTAATTAATTTACATTAGCAGGCTTTGAAAATAATACAAAACGGTAAAACATGTATTACAGTAGTTTTGTGTTTACAGTTGTAACCTAATTAACTTTTTTTTTAAATATTTTACCATTTTGATTATTTTTAAGCCTACTAATGTAAATTAATTAAAAACGTTTTAGTGCGTTGAAAAAAAGAAAATGTCTTTCAAAGCGCATAAAAAATATGTATAGTGCCATTAAAAAGAAAAAACAATATGGTGCCGTAACTCCTAAAAAATAATAGAAAACAAAAATTTTACATTAAAACATTTTGGGAAATACTGTATCAAATAACTTTTAATTGAAACTTTTTTTGATAATTCTTTCCAATAACAAAATAAGTGGGGGTGTCATAATAACAAAATAAGTAGGGGTGTCACGAGTGTGTCACCTCACCCTGTATATCAATTTTTATTACCTTAAAGAGATAGGTGCTTTAATTACGTCACTTAGAAAAGTTGAAATTTCAAGAAAAAAGGTGAAATTCCACTTTTTTGAAAAGTTAAAATTTCAAGAAAAAAGGTGAAATTTCACCTTTTTACAAAGTTGAAATTTCAAGATAAAAGGTAAAATTTCACCTTTTCACAAAGTTGAAATTTCAAGATAAAAGGTGAAATTTCACCTTTTCACAAAGTTGAAATTTCAAGATAAAAGGTGAAATTTCACCTTTTTAATATTATTTTCGGTGGCCCTTCTAAGCCTTCGTACGTTTGATGCTGTATATTTGACTGTGTTTATAAATTTTGCTTTTAAAATGTCTGAAGTGAATTATCTTATTGAAGAATTAGTGTCTAGTGTTTTAGACACAGAAACTATAATATCGGAGGTGGAAAAAAGACCAGCTCTTTATAATAAACAGTCCTATTATTTTTAAATTTGATTTGGTTACTCTTGTTCTCCTGCAGTCCCCGGCCAAGTTCACAATTTTTTTTTAGCTTCACCGCTTTCAATCGATTTTCCCATCACTTACCATAAAAAAGCAATGAATCTTTTCGCAACTCTTATAAATATGACGCAACAAACAACTTTCATTCAAATACGCGGCTATTTGAAACAGGAAGCAAGGTTATCTCCAACCGGATGTATTAACAATCAGCGCCGTTGCTATATATTTCAGGGCTTGCTCCCAGTGCCATCTATGATTAAAGCACTGACCGAGGAAAGGAGCTTTGAATTATTTATACTCTCACAAATCCACATACCCAGGGAGCCAGCGCTGAGCCGAGATACCTGAGAGATAATAAATGTAGGTGGGCCGAGTATTCGTTTTCATCTGCCATATATTAAAGAAATATGCCGTACGTTATGCGGACGACTCAAGTGGGGAAATGTTTGGAAAACATGAGATATTTAAAGCTCGACTGTGTTTTGTTATCGTTAACAGCGTTGTAATGTCGTAGCTGCCTGGCAGGTTTTATTTTATGATGTTTGTTGCGGCGGTGCAAGAGGTTTGAGGGCAAATCCATTATTTACGGCAGGTGATGCGCATTTGTTTAACCCTTTGCCGGGGTCGGTTTCATTTTGTAAGCCTTTTTAATGGCATTTCTATTCGAAAATGTAGAAGCAGAGTAAGGCGTGTGGTCGCCACTACGTTTAATTAAAGAGATCGGGTTTTGGAATTGATAATGCGCGTAGTGTTAAGGTAACTTTTGCGTTTTAGTGTATTAGGTTAGAAGGAGAGCGATGTAAGTTATCGCTATCCTTATGTAAAAGCTTTTGTGAGTGCAGTATATAAAACAATAGCTACAGGGAAGCAGGACAGGCCTTCTTTATAATGGAGCCCGAGTGCAAGAAACTCTTTGGAGCCCTAAAATATATTGTATAAGTAAAAATACAGGGATTCGAAATAAACGTACCTATATTGCGTAATATGTCTTTTTGTGCGATCGTACTAGAAACAGTAGTTTGACAGGCGTTTAGCAACCATAAAGAACTGCAATTCGGGCCCTATCCGTAGCAACGGCCTAAATAGTTATTTATGTATCAAGGCCAAAAAGTACGTTTTGGCCGAGGTGCATATTACATTTTTTGTGCGATCGAATTAAAAACAATTTAAATTTTTAGTAATTTTCAAAATTATAGGTTAGAAACTACGTGACATTCTGTCACTGACAGATGACGGCGTATGTACTGCATTACCGGCCCTCTCCTTAGCAACGGCCGTGAAACTTACTTTTTCGGCCGTTGCTAAGGGTAACGGCCTGAAAAGTAACTATTACGGCCGTTGCTAAGGATAGGGCCTGTAAAGCAGTACTTTATGGTTGCTAACGCGTCCGTCAAACAGCTGTTTCTAGTACGATCGCACAAAAAAGTCTTTTTTGGGCGATCGTACTAGAAACAGCTGTTTGACGAACGCGTTAGCAGCCATAAAGTACTGCATTACAGGCCCTATCCTTAGCAACGGCCTAAAAAGTAACTTTTCAGGCCGTTACCCTTAGCAACGGCCTGAAAAGTAACTTTTTCGGCCGCTACAACGTAAATTTGCATTAAAGCTAAAAGCATACGACGTCATCTGTCAGTGACAGAATGTCACGTAGTTTCTAACCTATTATGTATTAATATGTAAATGAAACACAATTATTAAAAAAAAAAAAACTTTAACATAAACACTTTTTGTAACAAAATTTCGTAAGACAATAATATAAAAACTGAAATGTTATTTTAAACAAGTAAATTATTTTGGTTTTGCAACAAATTTTTGTGTTATGAACTGCTGTTCTTTTATATTCAGTGCATTTTGTAAATATAGTTTAAGTTCTATATTTTAGTGTCCCAAATCTCCAAATTCTTGTATTCTTGGAAATAATTTTGGGTATTCCAAGACCCTTTATTGTACATTGCAGATGCAGTTACCTTTCGGTAGCGTATACGACAAATTAATGGGAACTTAATTATGCTTTTCCTGTAATCTCTATAAATTAGGCTTGTACATAGTTTTAAGTATTCATTTTTCTAATTCATTCTAATTCAATCCAGAGTCATTCTGATTTGAAACAAAGGTAACACTCATAACTTTGTCAATACCGAACGAATTTAAGTTTTAGTTAATGTTGAAGGATATAAAACATTTTCTTGAACATATTCTTGATATTAATAAGTCAATATGCCCCATAATGGCGTATGGCACAAAATAACTCTCAGGAGACGATATAATAACACAAGAATTGATGTAATTTTTCGGATATGGAACAAATAAAACGTAAAACGTGTAATGAATGGATATGGAACAAATAAACCCGGAATTTATCTTTAGATTTTTGGATATGGAACAAAGTTAACACTGAGAACTTTGTCAATACCAAACGAATTTAAATTTTAGTTGTGTTGAAGGATATGGAAATTTTTTAACATAATTTTGGTATGAATAAGTCAGTTTGCCCCAAAATAGCGTTTGGAACAAAATAACTCTCAGGCGACGAATTATTAGGAGTACAATCCATTTGGATACTGTGGTATGTGAATGCTTTTATATCGTCTTTAATTTTATTAAGGACTTCATTACCCAACGCCGTAATAATTTCTTCTTGAGATCTATGCGCCAAATGAAGCCAAATTTGCAATAATTTATAAAGTGGGTAAGGTAGGTAGATAGTAGATGGGGGGTATACAGTAATAATTTTGTTATTTTAAAAACTGTATAGTAATATAATTTAAGAATAAACAAATTTTTTTTTTCAAATAAACATTTGAAAAAACAAAAATTTGAAGACATTATAAAAAATGATAAAATTTTAAGATAAGCGTTTATTTAGTTCATGATCTTTTCGACGACACAAAATTACTGGCCCGCGCCAACCACTTCTGGCCTAGACTATTTAGGGAATCTATGGAAATTGCCAAGAACCCCAACAACTTTAACAGAGACACAGGCCTGCAACTACCAAGCATTTGGAAACCGGTCATCAAGAAATCGCTGAGGCGAAACGAACTCGTCAGGCGGAACACCACGCCTCCACAGCCGGATATATAAACCTTGCAACAAACCCACCAATTCAGTCGTTTGATAAAGACCAACATAGAATGGTCGAAACGTCACACAAATCAAGAAGACGCGGTTCCAAACCCGGGAACGAAGATTGTAACATGGACGATAGCCGCGAAAGCCTGAAGAATAAAATAGTTCATGATCGTTTTGGAGCCTTGTCAATCGTTGGGCCAGGGTGCATTGCACCCGCCGCACCCCCTAGAAAGCCGGCCCTGCATGGAAATAACGACAAAATCCATTCGAATATATTTAGGGTACAGAGAGCGATCATGGGGATCCCGCTTACTACTGAAGATGTATGGTAGGTTTAAATTTGGCAAAGTTGCAAAATTTTATGCTCAACAATAAAATCAAAACAGATTTAAAATATCTTCAGCTGTTTTTTGAAAAAAAAAATGAGAAAATGACCGTTTTTTTGCTATAACGTTTTTTATTTACTTTTTTTAATCTGTAAAAACTTTTAGTTGGCCATATTTTATTTTGTTTTTAATGGTGCTGTCAATTTGTTGCTGCGCCGATTCCGTTTTGTTTATAGGTACTTACGTTTTAATTTCTTATGGGCAACAAACTTGATTTTCATCTATCTATACTATAAAAGTCTAATAAATGATACCGCAGACAAGTAGTAACTGTCTCATGACATTTAATTAGTTGTGTTTTGTTTTCATTTTCATTTTGAGCTTGATAAGTGATAGGTAAAATACGATTTTTCTTCATTTTGTGACTGATTTATAAAAATAGGTATAGCAAATAATATCTCATTTAAAAGAGAAAAAAAAGCACATTTAACTATTCCATAGCCAACTTCGCGGCCCTTAAGAAAAAATGAAATTTGGGGTAATATCTCAAAAACGGTAGGTGCTAAAAAAATATATAAAATAACAGTTACATTATCCATTAAAAATTACCTTATTAAAGTACAAATAAAATTGTTCCAATGATTAAGACAAAAAAGTTATTAGAGAAAAAAGAAATTCAACATTTTCATATTTTTTTTTCTATAACATCTGAAGCACAAGGAAGTTTGTGGCTCCTCTCATACTAATGAATAGGTCATTTAATTTAAACCAACCTGTATCTCTTATAATAAGCGAGATCCCCATGCTGGAAATGTAATTTGGGACAACCTGTATACAGTTCTTTATTAAGACTTGGATTTAAATAAAACATTTTAAAAATGAAACGCTTCTAACAAACTTTTCCAGCATACAATTAGTACTTAAAGCATTGTTTTAGTAATAAAATTAGTAAACGTACTGTTCCAGCGAGATATTGTTATCACTGTACCATAAAGGCTGTAGCTGTAGACTTAAAACTTTCTAACTCGGAGCAGCATTTTCAAGTACCGCGTTAAAAACTTTTCCTCGAATATAATGTACTTGAACAAATAAATGCGGGATGCATATCAGAAGTTGTTATGTTACTTACCTTAACTACGTTGTAAGCCAACTACAAGTGAACTACTCGAACTATCAGATACTTCCTCGACGTTCGTGATGCTGCTCAAAGTTTTAAGACTCGGAAACCTCTAATATCGCGAAGGAACTGCTTTTAATTTAATAACTTTTTGAAGGGTATGATTTTAATATACTGTTACAGTTTTGGTAGTATAATAGCTTTAAGCCTTAGATTCTTGTAAGACATATATTGTTGCTTTTAATATGAGGGAAACCACTTTTTTAAAAGATTAATTAACATAAGATCAATCAAAGTATCTTAAGATCTAATTTTTTTTTAAATTTAGTCGTAAGTCCCTCTACCGTCAGTTCTAGGACTGTTTAGTTGTGTTGTGCTGACTTTCTTCCACGTCCTTCTGTCTTGTGCTAGCTTTTATGTCTCTTTCCGTTGCCGCTTTTTTAACTTCGTATAGCCAGGTTTTTTGGATTAAACATGTTATTTTAGAGATAATTTTATTAGCGTTTCCTATACTTACCTAAGTGCAGTAATTTTGAGATTTTTGGACTTTTTTTGATTTTTTTAAATTTTCATCGTGATGCTTAATATTATCTAACGTCGCAATTTAAAAAAAAAAAACGATTAAATTTAGACCATGCCTAGAAGAAACCTTGGAGTACATCCTGGAATTTTTGCAATCGAAGCATTACTTAAATTTAACAGCAATGTGGATTACATTGTGATAAAAGCTGTGAAAAAATTAGTTTTTTAGGTAGATTAACAAACAAACTTAGCCTTTCAGCAAAAATTACAGTATACCGGGTGATTCAGTTTGACTGTCGCACCCCTATAACTTTGTAAGTATTGAGAATAACCCCAACAAACCTTATATATTTGAAATCGGCGAGAAATTCTCTATCAAGTGATATGTTTTTGTTACCTCTACGATGACGTATGTTAAATCCGCGATAGGCAACTTTTTTTTTTTAAATACATAGTATACATTTTTTTGTTGATTCGGATAGAGAATTTAATCCTGAATCCGACCATGTACTTAAAAAGTAGGCATACATTAAAAAAAAATTCGAGAAAAATCAGCAGTGGCGGCCATTTTGAATACATTAAAATATATTTTTTTATGTCGGCGTTTATTATTGGTTTTTATTTTTATTAAAAATTAATTTTTAATACATTTCCATTGATAGTTACCGTATAGTTTTTAAGATTTGATCGTTTTTTGTTATGTTAAATAGACTGTTTGCTATGATTTGAATAAACTTTGAACTGATTTTTCTCGAAAATTTTCTTATGTATGCCTACTTTTTGAGTACATAGTCGGATTCAGAATTAAATTCTCTATCCGAATCAACAAAAAAATGTATACTATGTAACTTAGCAAAAAACAGTTGCCTATCGCGGATTTGAAATACGTCATCGTAGAGATAACAAATGCACATCATTTGATAGAGAATTTCTCGCCGATTTCAAATATATAACGGTTGTTGGGGTTATTTTCAATAATTACAAAGTTATAGGGGTGCGACAGTCAAACTGAATCACCCGGTATAGGTCACAAATCGCACAACACTTCGATTACTGCACGAGTATTTTGATCTTATGCAACGAATGCGACTTACATAAATTGCAGAAACAACAATACAGAGTAATATTATTTTAAAATGCTCGAGATACACTAAAGGAAGCGAAATGTTAATACCTTTTAAGGTGGTTAAGTCTACGTCAACAAATTACTTTTAATTGCCTTCTTTTAATATACAAGGAAATAAATAATTTTTCTCCACGATACATGACTAAACATTTAATAGAAAACTGTAACATTCACGAATACCAGACCAGGAACAAAGACGACTTGAGACTACCAAAACTAACGAAAACAAATACACAGAACGCCTTGTACTACAAAGGGCTCAAGATTTTTAATGAATTAACTGTGGAAATTAAACAAACAACTTCCATATCAAATTTTAAAAAAACATGTTTAGAAATGTGAAAAATAATGTTAAAACTTAATAGTTAAGAAAATATGTACTTACAAATAAATCTGTTGTCGGCGGAAAAAAGCACTTGTCAAAAAGTGCAATTTTTTATTATTAACCTTATACCAATCATATTGTTATGTTCTTATACTGGTAATTTGCAATTTCGGCACTTGTGTTTCCTGTTTATAATGTTAGTTCCATTTCACGTTTTTTTATTAATAATATTTTTCTATTGCAATGAAATTTTTTGTAATCAAAAGATAATAAAAGTTATATTTAAAAATGAGTATTTATGTTAACTCCATTAATTTTTTTTAAATTCTACATAAAAAGTGTATTTTTTAAGAATAAACGAATAAACTGAATATATCCATTTGTTTACATTTGTTTACATTTGTGAAAAACTACCCTCTTAAGCTGTTATGCCGAATATAATCGTCATCGGCCTTGGTGATGAATAGAGACTATGCCGTACATATTCGCTTTGAGTAAAATTGTGTATATCTTATTGTATTTGACGAAAACGTACGCTTTCTTTGCTTCGGTCATTACATATAGGATCACTTTATGACGTCAACTATTTTGTTTGTTCGAAAACGTTTCCAGCGCCATTTGCCGATATTTACTATGTGTTCTGTGCTTCAAAAAAGGAATAAGAAAAGAAAGTCGTTATTGGTGTGCAAGTAGCAGCACGGGCCTTTGCCCTGAACCTTGCTTTAAAGATTTGCATACCAAAAATTAAATTTTTGAAAACTTTGTACTGTTTTGTAATATTTTTAAAAACATCCCAAATGGATAATTATGCATTGTTGTGTGATATAATATGTTGTACACTATAAAAAAGTAAAATTTTAAATAATTCTTACATTTTATTAATTTTTTAATTCATATTTTCAATACAATGAATGACGTACGAGATTTTTTATGCAATGGTAATGACGTAAATACTCGCTAGCGGTCTAGAGTTCGTGTCGCTGTGCAAGGCCTCGCGCGCAGCTCTTAAGAGGTTAAGTTATTTTTATTTCATGACAGTTTAAGTCAAGTATTTACTGTTTATTAAAAAAATTCATCATGTTGACATATTGTGATAATTTAATGCTTAATTTTAAATAAAATATACCATAGAAGTAAAATTTAAACTCACATGATAATCAGTAAAATAAAAAAACGTTGCTCCTGAAAAATTGCACTTTTAGACTGAAATGCTTTTTACCGCTGACCACAGAAATATAAGCAGCATTAAGATAATGTAAAATTAGCTAAAAGCTAAATAAAGATTTCTTATTATTTTTATTATTACTTACAGAGTGTCCCAAATTTAATTTTCTTTTAATACAACTTCAGACCACTAAAAATCGTTTCTTTTAAATACAATGCCCAAACTTTTTTTAATTTTCTAATGCAAAATTACATCAGCATCAATGTGTATTAGCGTTTCCTATACCTATCTGCAACTATTTTCGAGTTATTAAAAAATTTTGATAAAGTTAGGAGATATTGCAACATATTTAAATAGTAGGACTTGGAAATTACAACAAATGCCAATACTAATAACTGTAAACTACTTTTATTGCGTTTGTGTGAAGCATCCATGAAAATGTAAAATCAAGAGTCTTCAAACACAAATGTTTTGAACTTATTTTATATTCTTAAAAAATGTCACAAGATTATTGAAAGAACTTGCCGTGTGTTTAGTGAGAGGTACCCTCATTTGACTATGAATTTCAATGGATAAAATCATTTTTTTTGCAATTTAGAAGAGTGAAATCGGCTAGTATTCGAGCTAAGCGGGTGGCAAATACTGAAACTAACGAAGTTAACATCCTGGGATATTTTAATGACTATCCTCATCGGTCAATTCAATTGGCACCGCAGGACTCGGGTTTAACAAGCTACATTAAAAATGCACAACTATTCGTTAGCACTTTCAATAATCTTGTGATATTGTCTATGAATGTAGAATAAATTTAAAATATCCGTGTTTGAATACTCTTGACATTCCATTTTTATGGATACTTTGGACAAAAGCGATAAAAGAGGTTGACTGTTATTTATATTGGCATTGGTTGTCATTTCCAAGGCCTACTATTTAAAAATGTTTGCAATTTCTCTTAACTTTATCAAAAATTCTTAATAACTCGAAAATTGCTGCAGATAGGTATAGGAAACGCTAATACAGATTGATACAGAATGTAATGTTGCATTAGAAAATGAAAAAAAAGTTTGGGCATTGTATTTGAAAAAAACGAGTTTTAGTTTTCTGAAGTTGTACTAAAAGAAAATTAAATTTTGGACACCCTGTAAGTAATGCATCGGTTTCATATCCCAGGATGTACTCAAAGGTTTCTTCTAGGCATGGTCTAAATTTAATCGTTTTTTTTTTCAAAAATTGCGACGTTAGATAATATTAAGCATCACGATGGAATTTTAAAAAAAAATACTAAAAAGTCCAAAAATCATAAATAACTGCACTTAGGTATAGGGAATGCCTTTAAAATTAAAAGCCCCCTCTAAAATTACGTTGTTAATCCAAAAATGCAGGAAAAACTAGACCATTGTCTTTGAAATAAGAAGGAAGACGTCAACTTCCGGTATTTACGGAAGTGTCGCCATATTAATAATATTTTTAATAAACAGATCAGATGGCGTTATGGTCATAACCAACATTTCAGATAAATACCCTTTTTCATTCTCATACATTTTTAATGCCCGGTCTCAATCAATCACCCTGTATAGTTTAACAGACTTCTAGCCACAAACGTGTATTTGTTTTCTATTATTTGTTCTCACGTCGTATTTGCTATGAATTCATTCATTCCTTTTACAGAAATCTATCCTTCTTATTCCATTCCTCATTTTGGTTTCCTTGCCATCAATTTCCATACAGCCCATTCCTCTATTGTGGTGTTAACCTACACTGCTGTTTTGGCCCAATCAAAAACCCAAATTAGCGAAAGACTTACATTTCCATATTGTGCAATAAGTCTAATAAAAATTTCAGCTAAATTTACTACTCTGGTTTAAAATTTGATAAGAAGATGTTATTTCACGATAGAATGTACATGTACATTACTTTCTGACATGGTAATTGCAACTATCGAAATAAAATTTGTTAAATTGTCTTGGATAGATTTACACAGTCAATATGAAACTCGTTACATGTGAACGCTCCTTGTAGACTAGGGTGGATCGAATTTTATTTTTTATTTCTTTTTCTGGCGGGGTGCGGAAAAGATGCTCTAGGGAAATACAATCAGAAGTCATGAAAACCATATTTTGATATTATTAGTGCAAGTACTGCCCCAAGCCTGCTGAGTTTTGAAAAAAGTTTGCTGAATGTAGGTTATAGTTTATGCACAATAAAAGTATTCAAGGTTAGGCTAAAAAAATTTATAACCTTTTTGGACAATTAAAAGAATAAGAAAATAGAACAGAATGTAAAATCGCACAAAAACAGTTTTAAAAAAAATTAAGATCACTCCAAAATTAAGCTAATAACTTGGTTTTGTAGTCTTTCTTGGCATGATCCGACAAGATTCTAATTTATTTCTGATCCGTCACCAATTTGACACATCTTTCAGTGGTTTGTGTGTGACAAAGCATTAAACAAAATTTAGGTAAAATATCAGTTTCGACTTTGTCCAGATTTGCGATGGCTTCGAAAATGATGCGAACAGTCAATTGGCAATTGTTTTTGCGTCATTAGATTTCATAGAAATATGGTGAATGTATTGTGAGCCAGGTTTTTTCAATACACTAATGTGCTCTTCGAACACAACTTTTCTGCGATTGTCCTCATTGCTTTTCATGCATATCAGCATTTGCTATTAAGGGCTTAGAATTTGAACCCTTAGTTTGAGCCGTGGATCTTTGGGACTTTGATGTTTTGGAAGCTTCTTCATAAAAGTTTCGTCACAATTTTTTGGAAATATTGGTTACGTTTTTCCTTGTAGTCTCTCTATCTAAGGAACACATCATCATTTTTCTTTGACCCCGCTGGTCTAACAAGAATTCTCTTTCTTTAATGAGTATCTTTCGCGATTTGTCACAAGAACTAGTCTCGAACGAACTACATTTGCGTGGCAATGTCAAACAGAGTCTATTTTGAACTTCTCCAATTTGTTTCTGTAGTTGTCACTATTCTTTCTACATTGATAGGGCTTTAGGATTGCACGGTATTTAACGTGATATGGTTTTATTCTCGCTAAGATTGTTCGATGCTCTACTGTAGGTAAGGACGCTCTTCTCCAGATTTGTTCTATGTCAGTATCAACTATTTTACTAGTGTCTCTTACCAAATCCTGGAATCGTTTGCTAAGGTTTGGAGACGTAAATAAAATATTATATCATGCCTTCATGCGTCGGTAACAAACTATTCGGGAATTCTTTGCCAACACCAAATATAGGACAGGTTGTATCACTGCTACGTAAACGTTTGTACTTTTATTATAAAAAAATCACACTATCAAATCTCAAATATTTGAAATCAGAACGAAACGTGATCTCTTCCTGAAAAAACAATTGAAACTATAAAGCGAAGAAACGCTAAATGACATATCCGCTGCACTACCCGCGCACACCACGCGCACGTGACAATAAAATTACTCAAGAAAGTAAGAAAAACGGTGTGTTACATTGTTATTTTAATAATTAAAAGCATAAACTGTGATAATGTTCCAAAAAGTCGTGAAATTCGTTGTTAAAAATTGAACAAAGACATTTTAATTTAAATTAACTTTTTTTAAATTCTCGAAAACTTTGACGACTTTGGGGCAGTACTTCCAATTATTATTTTTTTTAAATATTTTGCATGATTAATCAAAAGATACCAGGGCATCTATCGCGCACCCCCCGAAATTGAAATTCGAAAAAAAAATTCTCCCATATAAGAGCGATCCACCCTATTGTAGACACTTCTAGTTCTTATTGTATCTGAAGGTGGTATCAAAAGTTATAAACCACTGCGCTCGAAATGTTCATTTGATACAGGATTAGCCGAAGAATTAATTTGCAGTTACTTCGTAAGCCAGCGCACTGAGTGACCTCGTTTTAGGGTTGAATTAATGAAAGAAAACTTCTAGAAAACGCCCTCAGAATAACAATAAACATTAAATTCGTGTAATATGTCGTAAAATTGTATTTCTTTCTTCTGGAAGTAGAACACGAAACAGTTAGTTATAAGTAAGTGTGCCTCCTAAATCCACAGAAAAAAAAACGATCAAATAAATCCGAGATAGCAGT
This sequence comes from Elmis aenea, assembly GCA_947652605.1. NCBI lineage: Eukaryota > Metazoa > Arthropoda > Insecta > Coleoptera > Elmidae > Elmis > Elmis aenea. The sequence continues at coordinate 24,168,797 of OX393583.1, forward strand.
TTATTTCACTACATTTTATTGATGCCATTTCCGCGACAAAAATACCTCGTTAAAACTGTCCATTGATTCGTTTTTATTATTTATCTTGTCGATAAATATCGAACTGAATAGATTTCTCTTATGGGTCTTACATATATCCACAGAAATAGTCCTTCGAGGAAACAGATTTTTCTATACATAGATGAAATTGAAGCAATTTGGAAATAAAGCTGATCTTTTTACTTTCGGAGGAGATGCGAATTGTAACGGCGTAGCTTAAATTTTTACCAAAATGGAAATATATCTTCAAATACGTTCCTGATAATTTTGTCTCGTGTAATTTTAAAAATCTTATGTGTCCCTTAAAACGTGTTCTAATTTGTGTTTCTTTGTTGTTTTATAATAATTAATTTCCTTCTCTGATATCCCTTCTTCTTTTATTTTTAGGGTTCTCTACCGTTAGGTGTAGGTGTAAGGATATCATATTTGATAACCATGGCCTGACGTGAGGAAATACTATGGCTATCATATTTGATAGCCATGTCCCCCAGGGCAGTGCCGTAACGAGAGTATAAAGCGCCTGTGGCAAGTGTCTAACTTGCGCCCCCCCCCCCCCTAACCCAAAAATTATCAAAATTTTGGAAAACGTAAATGTTAAATTTTATTAAATGCAATATGTTAGAAACTTATTATTAACCCCATCCAAATTAGTTACCTGTAAAACCAATTATTCATTGGTATAAATAAATAATTTATTAAACACATTTTTATTCAAATTCAATGACAAATAATTTAAAGAAATACAAGATATATATATTTTATAAAATAATATAACAAAAACAGAAATAGGTTCAGCATATTTTATAGGTTAATTTTTCTAGAATTTCAAACACATCGTCATAATTTAATGTTTTTGCAATATCTTTTTCAATTGATATTTTATGTTTGTTAATCGCTCTTGGCCAATAGAAGAAAGAAGGTACGATTGTAAAAACGATTAAAAACCCGGTTTTTAACTTACTTAGATTGGGAATGCAAAGTACGAACAGATATTATCGATTTATAATTTTATAATAGGTATATTTATGTACCTACAATTAAGCGCTCGGTAATTTTATAAAGCTTCTGTAATTTTTAAAGTAATTTTAATTAAAAAAGTGTAAATAAAGGCTGTTTTTAATTATTTTGATTAAAGGTTGCCGTTTTTCGCCATTAAAAATAACGTTTTCGGTTTCGGCTAAAAATCACTCTTGCGTACAAAAAAAAACGTTTAACCGGTTTTTTTAAAAAACTTGTTTCTTGTCCTGCTTTAATAGAATATTACATAACAAGAGTTGTAAGAAGCATATTACGCACGAGTGGAAAAGCAATTTCCACGAGTTCGTAACTGATTTACAACTCGTGTTATGTAGCTTACTTTTTCTACGATCCCATCATACTTACGATTTAAACGATTTTTTGGCTAATATACACCTGTAATCAGGGACTGAGAACGGAACGAAAACGAAAACGTTAAACATAATTAACTGAAATTTTTTTAAGAACGAAACCGAAAACGAAATTATTATTTTTCGTTCAAGAACGAAAACGAAATAAATATTTTCCAAAACCGTTTTAACCGGTTTTGTCGCTAGTTAAATTTTATTTGTTAAACACAAACGCGAGAGGCAGTAAAAAATCTCACTTGAAATAAATGAGCTTCACTTTTCTCCATATACATAATTACATGAATATGTATAAACAACTTCATTGTTTATACTTGCAATTTCGTGTAACACAAATAACGGTACAGATATTCTCTATTTCTAATTTGTTTTTTTGATCATCAATATAGAATATACACTTGATTGGATATTATATTATCAATGTGTATGTTTTATTTGCGTTTAGACATAATAATAGTAAAATTTATTCCTACTTCGAAAAGGACTAATATACTGTCCGTGAGCATCGTCATCGTTTATATTTAAGTTGAGACGCAAATATTGTTATCGTATTTATAGAGGGTTGTGGTCATGGGCGTCCACAGGGGTGGGCAAACGGGGCACTTGCCCCTTCCTGGAATCGAGTACTCCATTAATGACCAAATGAAAGCGGGTCAAGTTAAAAGTTTGTTAATATTTTAATGCATTCCTTTGCAAGCTTTGCCTCCCCCTGGATAATTTTCTGTCGACGCCCATGGTTGTGGTGACTAGAAAAAAATTAAAATCCTCGATTTTTTGACGACAAAAAAATATTGTTAAACCGGTTTTAACCGTTATTATATCGGTTCACGAAAACGAAAAAGGAATTGGTTCGGTTAGAACGAAAAGAACGAAAACGATATATTTCGTTTTCGTTCCGAACAGAAACGAACGGAATTTTTTTCGTTTTTAGTCCCTGCCTGTAATTACGTTGTTCTGTCAATTTTACGTCTGCTTTGACATTTCTAGACAAGTGTGCGTTTTGATTACCAAGCGTTATAACCAGGGACTGAGAACGGTACGAAAACGAAAACGTTAAACGAAATTAACCGAAATTTTTTTAGGAACGAGAACGAAACCGAAAACGAAATTATTATTTTTCGTTCAAGAACGAAAACGAAATAAATATATTGCAAAACCGGTTTTAACCGGTTTTAACCGGTTTTGTCGCTATTTCAATTTTATTTGTTAAACACAAACGCGAATTTACCTTCTGTGCTGGGGAGACTCCACGAGGCAGTAAAATATATATTTACGTGAATATGTATTAACAACTTTATTGTTTATACTTGCAATTTCGTGTAACACAATGAACGGTACAGATATTCTCTATTTCTAATTTGTTTTTTAGATCATCAATATAGAATATACACTTGATTGGATATATATTATCAATGTGTATGTTTTATTTGCGTTTAGATATAATATCTAATAGTAAAATTTATTCTTACTTCGAAAAAGACTAATGTAAAGGAAGATTTATTGGAAGATGTGTTGCTATTGCTAGTAAGATTTAACGGAATGTGAATATGTATATTGTATGGTATGTACAAACTATTAAGTTAAAGTACCTATATATGAAGTTAATATAAGTTTCTTCTTAATATCTTTTTTATTTATAACATTAAGTAAATTATCCACTTGAATTCATTCTTTTGTCTTTTTAAATAATTACAGCAGGATCTTATTTAATTCAAATGCATAGATTTTTAGTACTAAAACAAATTTAAAACAGCACTTGCTATATTTTCATATTTTTAGATAAAGATCGTGTGTCTAATTTAACCTAATCACGTTGTGTTTTTGCACCTTACGGGTGTTAAACTTAATAAAATGGTTAAATGTTAATGTGTTTAACGATTTGGTAAATTTATTATGGCGATGGTTTGCCAGTAGCCAGTCTAAAATATGCTGTCCGTGAGCATCAAACCCCATCGTCATCGTTTATATTTTAGTTGAGACGCAAATATTGTTATCGTATTTATAGAGGGTTGTGGTGACTAAAAAAAAAATGATTTTTTGACGACAAAAAAATATTGTAAAACCGGTTTTAACCGTTATTATTTCGGTTCACGAAAACGAAAAAAGAATATTTTCGGTTAGAACGAAAAGAAAGAAAACGATATATTTCGTTTTCGTTCCGAACAGAAACGAACGGATTTTTTTTCGTTTTTCGTCCCTGGTTATAACTCACTTACTAGGCTTTCCGGAAGTGTTTGACCTGAGTCTACTTTGATCATTTCTTTAGAAAACTGTGCTTTTTGCTTACCGTGCGTACGGTAAGAGTCATTTACATTAGTCGTCGTAGAAAAAATAAAAATACATGTTAAACAGAAAGATAATAAAATGCTTATTGTCTTTGCTGCATCCCTGTGATTGTAATGGGAAACCGGCATATAACTTATACCTGCTCATATTACAGATTTACCTGTATTTAAAAATTTAAAAAAAGTTTTATCTTCTATGATGCTTAAACTAAAAATTTTTCAAACGTACACAATGCTTCTGATATATAGAGTTGAACTGCTATCTTTCTCCTCGGATGTCATTGTGCAGGAAGCTCATAATAAGAAAATATATTTTCCGCATGTAGGTAGTACGATATGAGACATTTTCCTCTGCGCAATTTATTCAGTCGAGCGGAGATTTTCCGAGTGCTTGCTCGGGTATTGCCACCCATGGCATACAGTACATCACCATCAATTTGTATTATCTGTCTTGCACCCAGCAGACCCACTCAATTCATACCGACGTTCGATGCATCCTTTCAAATATGCGTCAGTGCGATTGTCTTCAATAGATGTACCAACAACATTCTGTCCCACTTGGCAGTGAATTTCCATTCGACTATCAGTTCAACACAAAGTATAATACATATTGGCAGTTGCAATACAATAGACGGCTCCAATTTGCAGATATTCGCTGTCACAGAGCAATTTCTCGTTGTTGGGCCAAATTCTATTACTTGTAGAACAATTACACATGGTTTTATAAATGTCGCGTTGTTTGAAAATTTGAATGTAGCTCTCAAATGAGTTCCTAGTTGGTATATGGAGCTCATGCTACAGGGCCTATCACAGGGGGAGCACTAATTCCCGGGGTCCGGTGTTGCAAAGGCGGCCCGGATTCTAGCTAATACACAATGTTTTGTTTACAAATAGTCAAATACTGTTAAAATTTATTAGAACAGCGTAGAATAAAATTAAACATATTTTTGACCGCAATAGTTTTACTTTTTTTAAATTTATGGAAATATGTTTACATTTCTTTTACCTAAATAGATATTATTAGAGAAAGATTTTACTTTTAATAAATAAAGTTTGTGAGGAGTGTGGGGCGATCTGATAAAAAAAATCAGAAGAGTTTGCCATAAAACTGCAATTTTGGATGATAGAGTATGTCCTCTACATGATCTAATTTGAATTTAAAAAAAAAACGCCTGCGGAGCATTTGCTCTCCCCCCACTTATTTGTCAATTTCTTGCGATTAGGTTGTCGGGTTCCGGCTTGACTCCTCAAAAATATGGTAGGCCTACCCATAGACCTGTAGTTTATACCCATCTATATTTGTGTTGTCAATGCTGCGTAGGTATACAGGGTGTTGCTTTTTTCGATGCTCACCATTGCTATCTTGGAAACGGTAAGAGATACAAGATCGGTTAAATTAGAGAAAAGTTGCACATTTTTATGGCGATTAAGAATCTGAAAAGAAAACCTAGATATTTTAATTCGTTTTTGATTTATTACAAAAAAACTGAAAAATGTGATTTTAGAAAAATATTACTATCTTCCCTACCATTGACGCTATTTCATTTAAACTTGGTAACTCCATGTTTTTGACCGTCCTGGGTTTGATGACGTCAACAGAAATTTTCTAAGCCTTCTAGATTTCAAGTTACGATAGTCACCATCAGACAGACAAAAAATTAGCTTTTCAGATTAGTAACCAACATACCATTTTTCTTTCGAAAAACTTGAAATTTAAAAATTTGTATAAATAATCTATAAAATCGCGAATGTTCTAAAAAACAATTGAAATTATAATATAAATTAAAGTGACACAACATTTTATAGGTCTAATAAAATAACGAAGAGAATAAATTTAAAACACCAGATAAATAATTATTTAAATAATTGTTAAAAGTGCGCGCCGTTATGTATGATGTAGTGGTTAGTCCTCAAATTCATTTCGTCCACTGCCTTTTAGGATAGTTTGTCTCGAAATAAAGTCGAAAGCATTTTTGATTTTACGGCGAAGAAGTTCAATATTTTCCGTTAGGGTTGCATAAACAACATCAAGGTAAAAGTAATCCATAGGCGTTAAACATGGCGATCGCGGAGGCCAATGAACAGGACCAAACGTACCAAGTCATAAATTTTGAAAGGATACATCTAAATTAATATCCTTTTACAATGCGGGCGTTGTGAGGACCGCTCCCTCTTGCTGAAACTACTGATGATTTTAAATTGTTAATAATGGCAATTCGCCCAACATATCTTCTAAATATGTTTCCAACAATCTTAATTTCGTTATCATTAGACCAATAAAATGTTTTGTAGCTTTTACTTATATCATAGTTTCAATTGTTTTTCAGAGCATTCTCGATTTTATAGATTAATTAGGTATACAAATTTTCAAATTTCAACAAGTTTTTTGCATATCAAGCAAACGATTTTGAGTACCCTTCATACAACTATAACAGTAAATCAAGAAAAGAAGGAAAAACCTGAAACAAATATATTTTACAATGAGACAAAGTGTGGCGTTGACATTTTTTAGATCAAACGGCAAAACAATATTCCATAAATGCAGGTTCACGAAGATGTCCTGTTCACAATTTCCACAATATCTTAGACCGAGCATTAATTAATGCGTGGATTATTTATAAGAAAGTGGCAGGTCAAAATACGACAAGAAGAGATATTATATTACATGTAGCTGAACAAATTGCAAGAGAATATAGAGATTTGCAAAAAAGTGCTACTCCAAGATGCCAGTACAGGCCAACCCAAAGCTTTCAAAAGACACCAGGGCCAAATTAAACAATATAACTCAAACAAAACTGCAAATGTTTATGATTTGTCTAAAAAAATATGTCTGCCGAAAATGTGCTGGAAGTGTACAAACAACTGTAACTTGTTTAAATTTTGCTAATTAATATTTATGCTAAAATATTTTTTGTTAAAATATTTATTTTTAAGCACTTACACTTAGCCTAATATTATTATATTATTTAATTATGCTTTATTTGTGTTATTAAACATTATAAAATTTTACAAACACTAAGAAGACTTAATTTAAACACAGCGGTCAAAATGACCGGTAACGGCGGTTGAAGGTAATAACATTTTCTGGCGGTTCTAGTGTTAAAGCGTCAATATGTATTCCAAGTGTACAAATAAACCATCCACAGTTCAATTTGATGAAATTACACTTCAGTAACAAGTTGTAAATGATCAGCGAGTAGCGTCCGATATATCCGAATACCACTTGTACTGTTGGGAATTGAACAATAATAATTTGATAATGAGAACCTGCAACTCGATTGGTACAGCGAAGAGAAAGATAACAAACACGAGCTGAGCTAATTCCGACGAAGCACGCTACAAAGGTGAATGTATAATCCAATTCCCATACTTTTTGATTAATTTATAACGTGGTCGAATTTAACCGAGTTAATTCAAGTCCGGCAAGACCGTGCAGCAATTAGACAAAAACAGACGAAATGGAACTCACTCGACGGTCGAACAGGCAGAGCAAATAACAAAATCGCTTTGTACTTGTGCAAAGGAGAGCTTTCCTTTTTGTTCCCATTTAAATATGTTCGGTCGTTTATAGTAATTGCCACGTTTTGGATTTTTGTGAAGGGAATAAAAAAAAAAGGTTCGACGTTCCAGCGTTTACCAAATCCACCACAAAAAAATATGTAAGCAAACTGTTAAGTGCCTCAGCACCCTTATTCCGTAACTTTTAAACACCACGCGTTAGTGGCGAGTTCCGAATTCGGGTAGTTGATATTCTATTTCTACTGAGTACCAAGAATGAACTCTAACCGTAAATGCTAGACGTAATTCACGTGAATATCGGCTCGACAGGCGCGTTTAACCCTAAACCGCCCAGTAGTGTCCAACGGACACATTTTCAAATTGATTTGCATACAGAATCAAAAGTATTTATTTTATTGCGAAATCACTTCGTTTAATTTATCCCCTATGTTTTATCTCTCAAATTCTCTTACCAAAGTTTTCTAAAAAAAATTAAGTTTTCCTAATTTAACAATTTTCATAAAAAATAGCGTAACTGCCCAGTAGTGTCCAATGGACACGCATCTGAAAATCTTTAATATTTTATTAAAATAAAGTAGAAAAACGTTTATTATTGTCTTTTATTACACGTAATAAACATTATTATTCATTCAAACAATTAACACCAATCATGCCTTTTTTTGGAATTTTGATTGCATTCATTGCAACACTGTTTTGTGTTTCTAAATTTTTTCGACGGACAAATATGGCACCGCTTCTTTTTACCACAGATTCATCTTTTTTTGGACTGCAACTTGTTGACTTGACCCTGCAACATTCTTCACAGCTTCAATGTGTTATTTAGTTAACCCTTTTTGTCCTTGTTTCTGTTTATAAGGCGTTACCATTTTTTTTTTAAATATGACATTGGTTTCGTATGTGCCAAGAAAAACCGTGCTATTATTTTTTGTCTACTATGCAACATACCAATCAAGTAGATATCGCAAACAAAAATAAATCTGAAGTAAATCTATATTATAACGAGACAAAATGTTGTTGGCGTTGCATCGTTAATTTTATGAAAAAATTTACATCCCACTTGGAATCAGCGAAAAACAAATTCTAAAAGAAACTTTTTACAAGATATTGCAACCCATTGGTAACGCCTCATATATCTTCAGAGACAAGGACAAAAACAGTTAACTAAATACCACATTGAAGCTGTGAAGAATGTTGCAGGGTCAAGTCAACAAGTTTCAGTCCAAAAAATAGATAAATATGTGGTAAAAAAAAAGCGGTGCCATATTTGCCCGTCGAAAATATCTAGAAACAGAAAACAGTGTTGCAATGAATGCAATCAAATATCTGTTCGGAACATTCCAAAAAAAGCATATATGGTGTCAATTGTTTTATTACATAATATTGTTTATTACGTGTGTTGAAATAACAATATATAAACGTTCTACTTTATTTTAATAAAATATTGAAGATTTTCAGATGCGTGTCCATTGGACACTACTGGGCAGTTACGTTACAAAAGCTTACTGGGCGGTTAAGGGTTAAGGCTAAAACCCTGTCATTTCGACTTGATTACTCAATAACATTTAGCGATTGGGGGTGAAATTTTATATTTTAAGTACATTTTTGGAATTTGGTATTTGTGTTAAATTAAAAAAAACAAACTATTCTTAACAATAATTAAGTGAGTTGGATATTAGTAAATTTAGGAACGAAGCGACGAAATAGCGCTTTGGTAAGTACAGTGAATCTTTTATTTTACAAATTGATGTTAATTTTGTTACATTTTTACCCTGCTGTTCTGTTCGTATTTGCTGCGCGCTTGTACCGTTCGGGTACATATGACCCGATACCTAATAATATAACAAAAATAGCTTTATAACAGATTTATTACTAAGTAAATAAACATAAACACATTGTAAATGAATGAAATAAATTTAAACATATTTTAAATGCAATAAATAAACTTAAGCTCATTATAAATATTAAAAAAATAACAGTTCAGTGTCTGAAATATATGCTATAAAATGTTACATTTTCAATTTTTTTTGCAATTGGGGCAAATATAAGTGACATGTTCCTTGCAAATGTATTTATTACAGTAAGAACACAACATATTTGTCTTATGATCATTTTTCGATGAACAGAATTTACACCGTGTGCGTTTTACACCACTAACCGTTGCTCCAGAACCAGAAGATGCCGAGGCCGAGTTTTGATTTGTACTTTTCTGCATGTTTTCGACTATTTTACGTGATTCTACAGTTCTTGGCATGTGTGTCCTATTAACTAACAATAAGCTTTATTTGATAAGTGACATTCCCAATTCCTCCAGAAATAACCTTCGTTCCGTCATTTTTTTTTCCGTTCCATCCTGGATTTATGACAGTCCATAAAACAAATGCATTATAAGCTAGCTGAGGTATCGAGTATATTATAAAAAAATATTAACGGCCAGCGGTTGGTTTTACGTTTGCACGTGTAAGTATTTACAAGCTGATCAGGGGTGTCTACAGCTCCTTTAGTTGCTTTGTACTCTAATATCATTTCAGGTTTTTTATCATCTCTAGTACTAACTGCTCTATCATTATGCAATGTACTCATTAGAATCACGTTTTTATTTTTTTTAAGAATGTAGTTTACTATTGTCGTGTCCTTTGTAAAATAAAATGATGAACTAGGCATCTCTTTATTACACAAATTTTGAGGAAGTTCTGGCTTATTTTTTCTAATTGTCCCAAGCACTGTAATTTTTCTCTTGAGAAGAAATTGGCCTAAATTATAAGATGTAAAAAAATTATCGCAAGTTACATTGTCCTCTCAATTCTGCTGTTAGATCACTTACTACTCGCATACCTTGGTTTCTTTCTGGTAGCGCTCCTAATTCTTTACCGGTATATATTTGAGACTTTAGGACGTATGACGTTTTACTGTCACACAAGGTCCATATTTTTATTCCATATTTTGATGGCTTACTTGGAATGTACTGCTTGAAAGGACAGCAGCCGCGAAATCCAACTAACTGTTCGTCTATAGTTATATTTTCATCAGGGTAATATAATTTTGGGAGCACTTCCACCCATTTTTCCCATTTTTCTCTTATCGCCGCAAGCTTATCTCTGATTCTTCTTTCTTGACGGGTGGATTTATTGTCAAATCGTATAACACGCGATATAGTACAAAATGTTTCTAAAGACATTGTTGCACGAAAAATGTTACGGCCAGTTTCTTTATTCCACAAGCTTTTAGTACGATTTATAAACTCCTGCTAGTAACAATAGTCCAATGTATGCTTGAAAATTGGCACTATCTAAACGTTTCCATTTTTGGTTAAAAACTCGTTCACCTTCAATGTTTGTCATTTTTATAATTTCTTTTTCAATGTTTGAATTGAAAATTGTTGTAAATGCACTTTTCACATCGGTTATTCTTGAAGTAGCGTACCTCATAATACCTGGAGTATTTTTTATAACATTTGCAGAAGATAACCGTCCTTGTTGCTGTGGAGGTTCCAATAACCACTCTATGGTACCATTCTTTGATTGAATTGATTGAATGCACTGAATAGCAGCAACAGGCAGTGCAGGAATATCGAATCATTGTCAGAAGTACTACTTTCACCTTCGTCACTAGTGTGATTTTCATATTCCGATAACACCCTGTATATATTCATATTTTAGGATTATTTTTTAAATTTACTTCAAAAAATGTATGAGCTTGTATAGGGCTAAAGTCAACCGTTTTCGTTAAATTCACATTTTTATGAAAATTTTGGGCTATACAGAACTCTCAAAAATTTTTCAACATTTAAGAACTTTGAAATGGCAAGTTTTTTTTAAATTTATGTTGACAATAAGCAAAGTAATACTTTGCACAACGTACATTTAAAAACTATTATACAGCGCGTTTTTTACGCTTGTTTAAAACTTGTATGTACAACTTTAAACACAGATAACTCATTTTTTTTTTTAAATACAACACCCTAATTTTTTTACACATTCTTATAGAAAATTTACTTTTCCTTTGAAAACATTCAGCTTGTTTTACACCTAAAATTGATAGTTTCCGAGATATCGCGATTTTGTTGTTAATTATTAGGGCAACGTAATATTTTCAAGTTTTGCCCTAATTTAACCGACCTCGTAGCTCTTAAGACAAGCGACATCCCCATGCATTTACTTGAATTTGGGACACCCTGTATACTGTTTTGTGTAAAGTCATTTTTTTGGGAATTTTAGGATGCACCTTTTCAAAAATATACAGCTTTAAAGATCGTGTAGGGCAGGGGTCGGCAACGTGGTGCTCGCGGGCACCCGGCATTTTCAGAGTGCCCGCCACCAACGTAAAATAACTTGTAAAATTTCCCAATGACGCGCTCTTTGTCGCACTATTAGCTTGGAAAACAAATGAAAAGTGCCCTTTGTCATAAGTTAGCTATTCGGGGAGCCCTTCTTATCAAAAAGGTTGCCGACCCCTGGTGTATGGTCTCCAGTGACCCCATGGTAATATAAGGGTTAACCTTTAACTAGTCGCGTGTACTGTGTATACATAACTACTCGCATGGCGCCTCGGAGGCACCATTGGGGTTTTATAACAATATTTTTGACTTAAAATCTTAAAAATGTGTTAAACTGCTTTATTCATGAAATATAAGCTAAATCTTAAAAAGAATAACAATGACTAAATAAATTATAAGATATAAAAAATATATATCTGTATATAAAACATAACTGTAAAAACAGATTTTTTTTTTTTTTATTACGAATCAAACATTGGATGCAAAGCATTCACTGCACAATTTTATTGTATGCTCTGAACAAATATTTTTATGGCATTGCGAACAAATTTGTTGCGAATGTCGATTTTTAGCCCTAGGGCATAAATGATAGCGTTCATGCCGAGTAGCACATAATTGCATTTTACGGACTGCAAAATAGAGAAATATGAATAATACTATATAATTCGTATTCCTAAAAGTACAATTGAGGAATACATAAACAGATATTAGTGACAAAAAAATTATTAAAAATGTAACAACGATTTAAAAAACGCTTGGCGCCTCTGCGGCGCCGTGCGACTACTTAAAGGTTAAGCGTCTCTTGTAATCTTTTTTTGTGGCAAAATATGCTTTTCCCCTTTTTTATTTCTAGCAAACTGCAATTATTGCTTTAGCGATAGTCTTTCTCACGCCTTATCATAGGAGTGGGGCTAGCCGCTAGCGGAGCTAGAGGAGATACCCCGGGCCTCACAGTTTTGGGAGCTTTAATTTTTAGCTTGATCTGTAGAAAAAAAATACATAATATTTTTGTGCGATCGTACTAGAAACAGCTATTTGACGGACGCGTAAGCAGCCATAAAGTACTGCATTACCGGCGTTATCCTTAGCAACGGCCTAAAAAGTAACTTTTTCGGCCGCTACAGCGTAAATTTGCATTAAAGCTAACAGCATACGCCATCTGTCACTGACAGAATGTCACGTAGTTTCTAACCTAGTATTTTTGAAAAATCCTAAAAATTTCAATTCTTTTTAATTCTATCGCACAAAAAATGTAATATGCACCTCGGCCAAAACGTATTTTTTCGGCCTTGCCTGTTTGCTGGCTGGCCAGACGCGGCCGAAAAAGTTACACTTTTTGGCCTTGATACATAAATAACTATTTTGCAGTAGAAATAACAGTTTTATATCATCGAACAACCATTAACATTTTATATTTTTCCCTCGTAGTTTTTAATTTTGCAGGGCCTCATCAAAAACGTTGTTCTCCACGGATTTTTTTTTCCTGGCATTTACTCTGAAAGGCCCTGCCTTCCAGCTTCGTATTTTCCATTTTCGACTAATTTAGCAGTTCACTTTCAAGACATTCAGATTCAGGCTGTGTAGGTTCATATTTGACCGTTTCCAACGAACGCTAATTAAGTTGTAGTTAGTCGTATATTTTTCTTTTCATTTTGCGCACCATAACACTTTGTTAAATTGTAGGTATCACAAAACATTTCCCTTTTCGTCTTTCTTTAGTGCGAAATTTCAAAGAGGTGTTCAGTTCAACCGTTATTGGCGAGTTATATTTTTCAAGCATTCCCAACATGAAGTCGATTGTTGCATTTGCCAATAATAAATTGGCATCGTAGTGGCATAGCTTTTACGGCAAGCCTAATTGGAAGCATATCAGAGTTGATGGTGCATTGAATTTGTTTTTAATAAATATCGAATACCGGTATTAGTCTATAAAATATACATACCGTTATTACGATTTCGTAAAATAACACGGTACACCGACCGGTATAGCAATTATTAATTTCTACACAATCAACCGAAATGATTTTGTCGAGTGAAAATAAAATAATCATTTTCAAAGAATCGTTGAATTATTACGTTCCATTTTAAACATACAGAGTGTCCCCGTTATCACCGCAAATATTTTAAGTGGTGACCTTTGAGCTTTTTAATAGAACATAAAATTCTCTACAAAATTGGTTATAATCTTGTTTTGTCTACAGGCAATGGTTTAAACGTTATAAAGCAGTATGTACAAAAAAATGTGAAAAATTTAAAAACCTTTAATTGTTTGTTAGACTTTGCAACCGCTGTATCTTGAAAACGAAAGGTTGTACAAAAAACGGACAACCCATTTCATATAGCAAATTTTATGGGCTACAACTTTGGTTCAGTGAAGTTTTCGGAAAATTAAATCGATTTTTCGGAAAAGTCGAAAATAAGGAACAATAGGCAAAAAACAATTCCTAGAAACATTGTTTGCATTTAAAAATTATATTGGTATGCCACTCTTTCTTGGAGCACCCTGCATGTTTGAAAATATTTTTAAAATGTAGCCCTTATTGACTTACACTATCAAACGGCGAAGCAAATTGGAGAAATATGCCGGTTCGCCATAAAACTCCGTGGCGTCCGCCGTGACTCACCCTGTATAATCGATATATTATAAACTAAATGTAAAGTGCCCTAATATGGAATACTTTTTTATATTCGGCAATAATATTCACATTTATTCAACAAAATTTTGCAAAAAAAAAATTATAAGGAATTTGTAATGAATACGCAACACATTACTCGATATTACTGTAGATATTAATTTCTTATATAGCTATTTTTTTTAAATGTTACTACTATTCCATATTAAGCTCCCGGGGAACCTAATATGGAATACTAGGGGTTCTTACTTCTTAATATGGGATATAGAATTATATAGGAAATATACATTAAAATAAACAACTGCTCATAGATTAATCGTTTATTTCTTTTTGATTTACATTATTACTTAAACCAAATCAAAACTCTGTTATTTATGTAAATTAAATTATAATTCAAGTGTCATTCGAACTAATGTTGATAATTTATTTATTGTTTATAGGTAGGACAATAGAATTGTTTTTTTTTGATTATTTTGCACATTTTTCGTGTGCCCATTTCTGAAACTTTTGACACTGAACCCATAGGTATTGCTGTACTTAGTGACCATAATCATATTCATTATAAGGCACCTCTATGTATTCCATATTAGGCATTAATGTGACATTTTAAAAATCGGTATATGTAAAACATGAAATGGCCCCAATCAAAATTTTGGTCTATTTAATTGAAATGTAAAGGCTCATGCTAAATAAACATGCAATAAAATATTTTATATCATTTACCCTAGCATATACTTCTAATATTTTGCACTGAAAGATTTAGCCTTAAAACTCAGTAGCACGTCAAAACTATATTTGAATCTGTTATGTAATCTAGTGAATATTTTTTAACGATTTTACATTTGGGAATGTGTGATCGATGTTCAAATAGACGCATATACTTCTCAATAGATATCGCTTATTCATTGTCATAAAACTGATGTATTCCATAATAGGTAACTGTTCCATATTAGGGCACTTTCTTCTAGTACATACCACGAATGCACAAATTTTCAAACAAAAATTTGATACTTTGTCTTGTCTTGTTCTGCAGATAAATATGTTTGACACTTGCACACTTGTATGTAGGTTATTTAGTGCAAGTTCGCGCATCAAAAATTAAACCTCAAGGGCGAATATTATAGCATTTTCTACGAGCAACAATAATGCCAACTGTTCAGATCATCTGAACATTTTTCTTATTTCTTTAATATTTAACTTTTATTTCAAATACTTTTAATATTTCAATTTTAATTCAATTTCTTAATATCTCATATTTCATTTCCTGCAGCGAACACACGTGTCGACAAACATCTTACTTTGCAATTTGCTACATGTGCGAATCGATTACCTGTCGATTTCACAATTAGTAAATTGCAAAGTAAGGTAATACACAATCTTAAAGTCCGTTAGTAATCTTTTTATGTAATTTTTAATGTGTATATCAGCAAATAATTGTGTATAAATAGAGAAAATTATTTTTAATAAATTCGTACAGATTAATAGTCTTAACTTATTCAACATATAACTAAGCCATAATTGTAGGGGTGTGAGGCTACACTCCAACACTTACACAACACTTACCATATTACAATCTACCAACACTTTTGCCACAATTATAGGGGTGTGAGGCTGCACTCCAACACACACAACACTTACACACTTACTTCACTTACACATCCGCACTTTATACAAAATACACTACAAATTTACACCAGATCACAACATCTGGCTGTAATCACCAACTGTTGCACACTACGACCAGGGATGGAATAACGTTTTAAATCGTTACGTTATTGTAAAACGTTATTTATTATTTGTTTTCGTTACATAACGTTATAAATAACATTAAAAAAATGAATCGTTATGTTATATAACGTTATATAACGTTACATAAATTATGATATACATGGTGTTTCTTAATTAATGCGAAAAAACTCGGGAGGTGATTTCTTATCGAAAATTAAGGGGGGTCTTTTATATAAAATTTTTTTCTTAGACGTTTTCTTTCTGAGTTACACCTCCCTAAAGGGTATTGGTAATGTTAGGTTTTTATTTTATTTCTCAAATTTGGATAAATGGAGAAAAATGATATTTGGTATGTTTTGTACTTATTTAAAGGTTTTCAATATTTTCAATCATCTCCCACCTTCACAGGGGGCTGAAAAGTGCGACCTTTGTTGGTTTTTTAATCAGAACTTTTTGGTGAGTTAAAATTTTGCAATGTAGTTTTTTTTTTTTTTGGTAATTTATTTAGAATTTTTTTTTATTTTTTAACTCTCTGGTAATATCTACATTTTTTGAGTAAAAAATCAAACGAATTAACATGATGTTTATGTTCATATTGGGTAGAATTGACGGGCGTTTTAGCATTGTCGCCACGTAAACGTCAAAATGAATTGCATCCGTCAATTCTACCCAATATGAACATAAACAAATCACAATAACCACCAAAATGAGTCATTTTATATTGGAATATTTGATGGTTTATGTTCACTCACATAATTTTTACTCAAAAACTGTAGGTTTTACGAAAAAATCTAAATAAATCAAGTTTTCAAAAAAAAAACTAAATTGCTAAATTTCAACCCACCAAAAAGTTTTGGTAAAAAAAACCAACAGAGGTCGCACTTTAGCTCCCTGTGAAGGTGGGAAATGATTGAAAATATTACTATGAAAAACCTTTTAATAAGTATAAAACATGTACCGAATATCATTTTCCTATATTTATCCAAACTTGAGAAATAAAATAAAAGCCTAATTTTACCGATCCAATTAGGGGGGTGTAACTCCGAAAGGAGACGTCTAAGGAAAAAAAATTATATGAAAGACCCCCCTTAATTTTCGATAAGAAATGACCTCGCGAATTTTTTCCCATTATTTAAGAAACATCCTGTATAACGTTGAAAAAATAATTTTCATCTGTAACACTGAAATTATTTTTGGGATCTGTAAATGTAAATTTTGAAAATAGTACAAAATTACGTTGAGATACTGTATTTTAATTTTAATTTCTAAAACATAAACAAAATATATCTTCTGAAAATAAAAAGAGAACCATATAAAAATTTAATTTATACAGAATAACGATACAAAATAACTTTTAATGAAACGTTATCGGTTATTATAACGTTATTAAAATATCGTTACGTTATTGTATTAAAACTTATAATTGAATCGTTATTATAACGTTATCGGGTATCGTTACGTTACGTTTTCCATCCCTGACTACGACACTAACATGTAGATACTATTAGTGTTCCACTGACAATGAATGCATTTTTTTTATTTTATAAAAACTTATCGTAAATCCGTACACATTTTGAAAATCCGCCGGGACTTGCCAGCCGAAGTACAAAAACCGAACATGTCCGGGGAAATCCGGACGTCTGGTCACCCTAGTTGTCACGGCGATATCGGCCAGTCGTGCTAATTGACCTTACAAATAAGAATTAAACATACAATCTAACGATATTAAGTTTATAATACGGCCATCGGATCATATTAACCCGAACACAATAAGTGTAAAAAATAGGTTTATAAAAAATTCTACTGCTATTTTTTGTCATACTGTGCACTAATAAAAAGTAAAAGTCATGAGGTAAGAATAAAATATTTCAATAATTAAACAATTTACAGCGGTCAGAATATATTAACCGGGTCATGCTGACCCGAACACAGTAGAAGGGTTAAAACAAACATCCATAAAGCATTAGGAAACAAACGATCGTCAAATTAGTACAATTATTCAGATTATATACAACAGGAAAATGCTTTGACTAATAATATCTAATTTGCAGAGTTATCGATGTCGCCACGCTTAGATAATTCATTACACACGCCAGATTCATCGCCATCGCCTGCAAATACGTAGGACAAATTTTCTTTGCCGATTTCCTGTCTATCTACGCCAGGTATTTGCAGCAATTATTCAGAATCAATTTGCTTTCGGATTTTGCAACTCAATTGTTTATTAAATTGATTAAAACCAAATAATACACGTGGTTTCTGCTAATAACAAAACAATTGCTTTTAACCGACGATATGATTAAATTGTTGATGTTGTTTGTCTAGTTTATTGACAGATCAAATTATAATACGTACCAACACAGAATTATGCAAATTGGCATTTAATTAATTTCATAACCTAAGGTTTATTAAAATGATATTGGTTTATGTTTGATCAATAGATGCAATTAACCTTCTTCCCCACGGTTAGATTTATGTACGTTGCTCTATGACAAGGTACCCGGGTACCTATGACTAAGAAACTGCGAATCTGTCATGGAACCTTTCGGTTGTTGGTACATTAAAAATAAACAAACCATATACAGGGTGGTGGTTTTTTCGATGCTCACCATTGCTATCTTGGAAACGGTAAGAGATACAAGGTCGGTTAAATTAGAGAAAAGTTGCACATTTTTATGGCGACTAAGAATCTGAAAAGAAATCCTGGATAATTTGATTCGTTTTTGATTTATTACAAAAAAAACTGAAAAATGTGATTTTAGAAAAATATTATTATCTTCCCTACCATTGACGCTATTTCATTTAAACTTAGTAACTGTATGTTTTTGACCGTCCTGGGTTTGATGACGTCAACAGAAATTTTCTAAGCCTTCTAGATTTCAAGTTGCGATAGTCAACTTTTTTATTTCTTACGGCCGCCATATTGGATTTTTACACCATCAGACAGACAAAAAAATTAGCTTTTCAGATTGGTAACCAACATACCCTTTTTCTTTCAAAAAACTTGTTGAAATTTTAAAATTTGTGTAAAAAATTCATAAAATCGAGAATGCTCTGAAAAACAATTGAAATTTTAATATAAATCAAAGTGACACAACATTTTATAGGTCTAATGATAACGAAATTAAGGTTGTTGGAAACATATTTAGAAGATATGTTAGGCGAATTGCCATTATTAACAATTCAAAATCATCAGTAGTTTCAGCATGAAGGAGCTGGTCCTCACAACGCCCGCATTGTAAAATGATATTAATTTAGATGTACGCTTTCAAAATTCATGACTTGGTACGTTTGGTCCTGTTCATTGGCCTCCGCGATCGCCATGTTTAACGCCTATGGATTACTTTTACATTGATGTTGTTTATGCAACCCCAACGGAAAATATTGAACTTCTTCGCCATAAAATCAAAAATGCTTTCGACTCTATTTCGAGACAAACTATCCTAAAGGCAGTGGACGAAATGAATCTGAGAACTAACCAATACATCATACATAACGGCGCGCACTTTAAACAATTTAAATAATTATTTATCTGGTGTTTTAAATTTATTGTCCTTTCGTTATTTTATTAGACCTATAAAATGGTGTGTCACTTTGATTTATATTATAATTTCAATTGTTTTTCAGAGCATTCTCGATTTTATGAATTATTTACACAAATTTTAAAATTTCAACAAGTTTTTTGAATGAAAAAAGATATGTTGGTTACCAATCTGAAAAGCTTTTTTTTTATAATCGAATATGGCGGCCATAAGAAATAAAAAAGTTGACTATCGCAACTTGAAATCTAGAAGGCTTAGAAAATTTCTGTTGAGGTCATCAAACCCAGGACGGTCAAAAACATAAAGTGACCAAGTTTCAATGAAATAGAGTCAGTGGTAGGGAAGATAATAATATTTTTCTAAAATCACATTTTTCAGTTTTTTTGTAATAAAACAAAAACGAATCAAAATATCCAGGATTTCTTGTCAGATTCTTAATCGCCATAAAAATGTACAACTTTTCTCTAATTTAAACGACCTTGTATCTCTAACCGTTTCCAAGATAGCAATGGTGAGCATCGAAAAAAGCACCACCCTGTATACCCTCCCAGATGTTAGAAAATAAATCACGTAAAGAAAATTCTTTAATATTTGCATTTGGAGAAGACAATGTAACCACGGTTTAATATGTCCCGAAGCGCAACAAAGCAGTAATTTTACTGTCTACTTTACATTATGATAGTGCCGTTAGTGGTTCTAAAAGCAAGCCCGAAATAACTCACTATTATAATGCTGGAAAAGGAGGTGTCGATAATATGGATTAAATGGTGTCATACTACTCCGTAAAACGAAAAACTAATAGATTGCCCGTAGCCATGTTTGCCAATATTATCGACTTTGCAGCTTTAGCTTCCTTTATTATATAGGTACATAGAAAACAATCCACAGGACGCTAATAAAAATTATAGGCAAAGGAAATTATTGCAAGATCTTGCAAGACAACTGGCAATGCCAGCACAACTACAAAGAAAAACAAGAAAATCTTGTACCGTTTATAACAAACCGATATGTGTAGAACACACCTACTAAAACAATTATAAAATGTATTCCTTGCAGTGATTTGTAATATCGTCATACAATGTTCCTTTTTAAAAGACTTTTTAAATTTTATAAATAAAACTTACTTTGCAATAACAGTGTTTTAGCATACTACCTATAAATCTTCTGTTTCTTATTCAAAAGGAACTAATTATGCATGTGGTACCCGTGTACCTCGTCATAGAGATTAGCAATAATTAATTTTAATATATTTTTTCTACAAATTTATTTAAAAATTTTAATGTTTAATTGCGATAATATGTTTATCTTAACTAGTTTAAAGATGTCACAAACGCTCAGAATTATATCAAACGCCGGATACTGAATATTTTACGAATGAATATGAAAAAAGTGCCCGGGTACCACGTCATGAGGAAGAAGGTTAAATAAATACACGGCACTGTGCATTCTCAAAATTGTATAATAAATTATTATTAACGTATTGTTTACCCTTTCTGGGCAATTTTTTGTGTTAAAAATAGGCAAATTTCAAAATTTCATAATTTTCGAAATTCGGGTTTTCGAAATTTTGGTGGGATGATGCATCCCAATAGCCACTTTCAGTGAGAAGTACAATTCAAAAAGAATAATTTCGAGAAAAACGAGAATAATAATTTTTATTATTTATTTTTTCAAAATAATTTAAAACATATTAACTGTAAATTTATTGGCTATTCCTTGTCATTCAATTTATATTTTCTATTTTCCATCCAGAAAAAAAAGTTGTAAACAGGTATATTATAAATACAATTAAATATGACTTTTACATAATCCCATACTGCATAGCCATCGGAACACATAGTCCCAGTTTTTAACTTCATCATGTAACAATAGAAAAATTAGTAATATGTATAACAACTAATCAGGCATATCTATACAGGGTGTGTATAAATTGGCGGAAGCCGCTACACGTGACGATGTTCTTCGTAAAATTCTTAGTCGAAAATCTTGATACGACAATGTTGTACCATGCTTACTGTGTCTGCAAAAGGTCCTCAAAGTTTTGACATTCAGTCCTTTCAAAAGCGTTATTATTTAATACTTGCAAATGAAAACGCTGCAATTTGGAATAAAAATAAATTTCGAAAATTGGTGTTGAAAATATGTAAATCACTGATTTGAATGAAAATAATACATATGGCAACATTGTCATTAGCTGACATCTCTGTTTTTCTCGTAATTATTTCTAGTTTGTGTTTTACGATACCCAAAAGTTTGCAGCTATGTTTACGAACTGAAAGCCTTCAGTAAATTGTAAATACCTTTGTAAAAATTGCTGATAAAAAAATGTCCAAACGCAAATCAATGTATGCAATGTTGCTAATTTTTTTTTTCCTTAAATGGTTCCTGGGGCCATAGGAAGCATTGTACAACATTTTTGTTTTAAGATTATTGACTTAGAATTTTTTCAGGGTGTCCAAAACTTAATTTCCTTTTAATGCAACTTCAGACCACTAAAACTCGTTTTTTTCAAATACAATGCCCAAACTTTTTTATCATTTGCACGAATATTTTGAACTTATTTTATATTCATGAAGAATGTCACAAGATTATTGAAAGAACTTGCCGTGTGTTCAGTGAGAGGTATCCTCATTTAACTGTAATGATCAGACAGAAATTTCAATGATTGAATCAATTTTTTTGCAATTTAGAAGAGTGAAATCTGCAGTATTCGACCTAAGCGTGTGATAAATGATGAAACCAATGAAGTTAACATCCTGGGATATTTTAATGACTATCCTCAGCGGTCAATTCGATTGGTAGCGCAAAATTATTCGTTCGCTCTTTCAATAATCTTGTGACATTCTTCATGAATATAAAATAAGTTCAAAATATTCGTGTTTGAATACTCTTGATTTTCCATTTTCATGGACACTTCAGACAAACGCAATAAAAGTGGTTTACAGTTATTAATATTGGCATTTGTTGTCATTTCCAAGGCTTACTATTTAAAAATGTTGCTATTTCTCTAAACTTTATCAAAAATTCTTAATAACTCGAAAATTGTTGCAGATAGGTATAGGAAACGCTAACACAGATTGATGCAGAATGTAATTTTGCATTAGAAAATGAAAAATAAGTTTGGGCATTGTATTTGAAATAAACGAGTTTTAGTGGTCTGAAGTTTT
This sequence comes from Elmis aenea, assembly GCA_947652605.1. Lineage (NCBI taxonomy): Eukaryota > Metazoa > Arthropoda > Insecta > Coleoptera > Elmidae > Elmis > Elmis aenea. The sequence goes on from OX393583.1 coordinate 24,191,368, forward strand.
ATTAAAAGAAAATTAAATTTTGGCCCCCCTGTAAGTAATGCTTCGATTGCAAGAATTCAAGGATGTACCTACCTACTCCAAGGTTTGTTCTAGGCATAGTCTAAATTTAAGCGTTTTTTTTTCAAAATTGGCGGGTCAAAAAAGTCCAAAATTTTTAAAAATGACTGCACTTAGGTATAGGGAATGCTAATAAAAGTTCCTCTAAAATAACGTTTTACATCCAAATACGCTAAAAAATAGACCATTGTATTTGAAATAAGAAGACGTCAACTTCTGGTGTTTTCGGAAGTGTGGCCATCTTGAGAATATGTGGGGGGGCCCAGGACATGGACCTCTACAGAACGATGTTGTTAAAACATGCGATAAAAATACCCCACAACAATAGAAATTCATCGAATTTCCGTAGTCGCGATATTTTATTCACAAACTGGGGGCTAACAAAATTACATGAGGGTATATCTAAAACCCAATTAACTTTTATAAGAAAGACTTAATCGACCTATAAAAAAGACCTTATACGTTTCCTTTAATTATGTAGTTAGTCGGCAGCTTTCACATTTAATTGAAATAAAATTTATTGTCTCGAACTGTTATGGCGCTGACTGTTTGTATGCTATCGTTACGGCTTTAACGACACACTAATTACAGTGTCTGTGGCATGGTCCGCAGCCTATCAAGTAGGCCATGCAGCACTAAATTGCTTTATACGATCTTCGGTAATGATTCGTTAGCGACCCCGAGTTTTAGGAATTCATTCTGTCGTTCAGTTTGTTAATCAAGCTACAGCTATGGTTTTTCGTTGCCGAGTTATTTGGGAATAACCGCGCCATCATCTCTAGACGCTACAGATAAAAAGTTGAAGGTTTAGTTTGCAAAAATTTGTAGTTATTATAACAAGTGTAAAAAATAATTCTTTATTCATTCATTAAATTACAGAGTCATTGATTGGAATGGGGCATTAAAAATATATGAAGAATGAAAAAAGGTATTGATCTGAAATTTTGGTTAGGACTATAATGGCATATAAGCTGTTTAATGAAAATATTTTCAAGATTACGACACTTCCGGATATACCGGAAGTGGACGTCTACTTTCTTATTTCCAGTACAATAGTCTATTTTTAATTGCATTTTTGGATTTAAAACGATATATTAGAGCGACTTTTATTAACATTCCCTATACCTAAGGGCAGTCATTTTTTAGATTTTTGGACTTTTTTGAAAAGTTTTTGATTTTCATCGTAATGCTTAATGTTATCTACCCCACCATTTTTGAGGAAAAAACGCTCAAATTTAGACTATACACAGAAGAAAACTTGGAGATCATCCTGGTACATTTGCAATCGATGCATTACTTACAGGGTGTCTAAAATTTAATTTTGTTTTAATACAACTACGCACCACTAAAACTCGTGTTTTTCAAATACAATGCCCAACTTATGCCAGGATGAACTCCAAGATTTCTTCTGTGCATAGTCTAAATTTGAACGTTTTTTCTTTAAAAATGGCGGCGTTAGATAATATTAAGCATCACGAAATCACGATGATAATTTTAAAAAAATCAAAAAAGGTCAAAATTTAAAAAATAACGGGCATTTAGGTACAGGGAATGCTATCAAAAGTCCCTCTAAAACAAAGTGTTTAGTCCAAAAATGCAATAAAAAATAGATTACTGTACCTATTTGAAATAAGAAAGTAGACGGCCACTTTCGGTATTTCCGGAAGTATCGTCATCTTAAAAATATTTTCATTAAACAGATCAGATGCCATTATGGTCATAGCCAAAATTTCAGATCAACACCCTTTTTCATTCTTCATATCGTTTTAAGTCTCGGTCTCAATCAATCACCCTTTATATGATGTGAAGTCGATTTGTTAATTATTCCTACATATTACCAAAAATTAGGTAATGTTTCATATTTTATTTTTTTCTAGTAGTAGGCTTATGTCATTAAGAGTATATATGGAGAAACAAACTGTCATTCTGTTGTTTTAACGATAACTTGACAGATATAATTACGTTTAATTGTGGATTGTTTATATTTTTGTACCTTAAAAACACAAAATAGCTTACGAATATTACGAAAAGTATATGTTGAAATGTTCTATTCAAAGTAATAATAATTCTGAAGCTGCAAGTGAAACTTACATTTATCATTATCCAGGGAAACGGCAATCTAATAAATCTATTTTTGGAAGATTAAAACAAAATTCATTTTGGGGACACATTAAAGGCAATTTATATAAAACTAGTAATAATAATATATATAATAAATATAATAATATTAACTAGAAGAAAATTTTATACAGTGTATTTAATTCTATTTCTGATATTCATATTTTTACAACGCAGTTCAGAGTATTTCAGGGCGATGTGAATTATGTGTTGCAAATAATGGAAATCGATTTGAAAATTCATTTATTTTATGAATAAAGTATAGTACAGTAAGCTCGCGTTATAAGCAACCCACGATATAAGCAACTCGCGTTATAAGCAACACTCGATATAAGCAACTATCGTATCGGAGTATACGATATAAGCAACTGTCAGTGTGACAGTTAAAAATACAAATATCTAAAATACTATTGCAGATATAACTATGAAATTTTGTATCTGAGCGTTATAGTATTTTTCGGATTCGATGGAAATATTAAGGTTGCAATGCGACTTCCGGTTCAACCGGAAACGGATTCAAACTTTGAAATTTTAAATAGAATATCTGTATATTTTTACATTTTTGAATTCCTCTTAATATTTACTTTAAAAAACGTATAAGGTTATGTGGGTCTAAAGTCAACAGTTTTCGTAAAATTTACATTTTTACGAAAATTTTGAGTGATATAGCACTTTCAGTTTTTTTTAACATTCAGGTTTCTTAAAAGGGCAGTAAAATATCGTTTGAAAATTAGAGTATTAATAGATTTTTTAACAATTATTTTATTTTTAGGAGATTATTAATATACAGCGTCATTCAAAAAGTCTGCAACTAATGGAAAAGTTTTTTATTATTTTTTTCTCAGAAAGATGGTGCATGGTCTAAAACTAATTTTAAGATAAAAAAAAGTTTGATAAAAAGTCATATGACACTAGATTTTTGAAATATTTGCAAGAGTAAAGTGCCCTTATTTTAAGAGATAAAAAAAAAATTATGGACAGGGTTTTTAAGAATCCCAAAATAAGGCTAGATTTAAATTTTGACGGTCAAATTTCAATTTTTATTTTTTAAGAAATTTTAACATTCAAAAATCAAAAAGCCACTAAAATCTAGTGTCATATGACTTTTTATAATTTTTTTTAAATCTTAAAATTAGATTTAGACCATATACCAACTTTCATTAAGAATAAAATTTTCAGAAAAATCGATAATAAAAAACTTTTCCATTTGTTGCAGACTTTTTAAATGTTAAAATTTCTTAAAAAATAAAAATTTGAATTTGACCGTCAAAATTTAAATCTAGAATTATTTTTGGATTCTACATAACTTTTTCTTACACATTTTTTTTTTGTAACTCTTAAAATAAGGGCCCTTTACACTTGCAAATATTTCAAAAATCGGTAAAATCTAGTGTTCTATGACTTTTTAACAAACTTTTTTCCCCTTACATTAGTTTTAGACCATGCACCAACTTTTATTAGGAATAAAATTTTTTGACAAATTAATAATACAAATTTTTTCCATTTGTTGCAGACTTTTTGAATGACGCTGTATAATAATATAATACTGGTAGGTGAAATTACTAAAATTTTTTGGATTTATATAATTTACCAAAGACCATCAAGTTCAATTTATGATTGCCGGTGGAATTAGCACACGGCATAATAGTAACTCGTTGTTTAGATATTTTTCTCCCGGAAATATTTTTCTTACGGGAATGAACTATAGTTTTGTCCCGTAAAAACTTGTAAAATAAGGCCGTTTCATCCGCTCTGTATACTTGCCATGAAATCACATCATATTTTTTTATTTTAGAGATGTACAAGTACATAGATCACGACTGAAGGTACGTGGCACGCGCGTATATCGTTTGACATAGGTAGCGCACGGATCACCATAACAACGCAACCGCGATCGCGTTGTTATGGTGAACTTTTATTTTTAGTTTTGTAACTAAAAACAAGATTTATTTATGTTAAAAATCGAATCGTTTCTATTTCTATCATATAAGCAACTTTCACGTTATAAGCAACTTTTAGATTGGAATTGGCCGCCAAAAGTTGCTTATAACGCGAGCTCACTGTACCTAGATATTATTATTATTATTATTAATATTATTATTAATATTAATTTTATTATTATTATTATTATTTTTAATTTAGTCTTTAGTCTACAGTAAATAAAATATATATTTCCAAGTAAATACCTATTTTAAATAAAATTAACAATTTTCCATAAAGTTTTATACATAACAGGCACAAGTAAAATATATTTTAACTTGTAAACTTAACAATTCTCCTTAAACTTTAAAACATAAAAATATAAAAATATTTTTGCTAAACTTGTGGCAGTAAAAATTGTTTAAAAATTAGTTGTATAAAAAATAAATTTTAGTGTTCTGTAACATTGAAATATCGTCTCGAGTCTCGAACTAAATGTCTCGGGACTCGAGACTATGAAAGTCCCGGGAATTCCCGGGACAGAATCCCTAGTAGCAACCTCTTCACTATATTTAATTTTGTATTAGGTACTTTGTTCTGGGTTTGTTAAATGTCCCACAATTAATGTGATTTTGTTTTAATCTTCCAAAAATATATCTATTAGGTTGTCTTCTTTATGGGTAACGAATAAAATAAGTTTCATTTGCAGCTTCAGATTTATTATTACTTTGAATGGAACATTCTAATTCTAACATATCAAACTTTTCGTAATATTCGTAAGACATTTCGTGATTTTAAGTAAGGTACAAAAACATAAACAGTCAACAATTAAACGTTTTATTTCTGTCAAAGTATCGTTAAAACAACAGAATGACAGTTTGTTTCTCCAAATATACTCTTAATGACATAAGCCTACTACTAGAAAAAAATTAAATAAGAAAAATTACATAATTTTTGGCATAATGTAAGGAAAATGAATAAATCGACCCCATATGATATAATAGTACATATTATTAGAATGGGGAAACTATTCAGGAGGTGATTTTTTATCGAAAATTAAGCAGAGTCTTTCATTAAAAAAAATATTCCCTAGACGTCTCCTTTCGAAGTTACATCCCCCTAAAGGGGTGCGGTAAAATTAGGTTTTTATTTTATTTCTCAAATTTGGATATGTGTAGGAGAATTATACTTAGTAGATGTTTTATATTTATTAAAAGGTTAACCATAGTAATATTTTTATTCATCTCCCACCTCCATAGGGGCTTGAAAAGCGCGACCCCTGTTGGTTTTCTTGTCAGAATTTTTCGTTGGGTTAAAATTGTTTAAATACAAATAATTTTCCTTAAAGCTTGATTTATTTAGAAACTTTATTTATTATTTAGTTTATCTCGTAAAACCTACCGTTTTTGAGTAAAAAATAGAATGAGTAAACATGAACCATCAAATATTCCAATTTAAAACGATTGATTCATTTTGGTGGTTGCCATGGTTTGTTTATGTTCATGTTGGATAGATTTGACGGGTGTAATGCATTTTAAGGTTAACGCGGCGACAACGCTATAACGCCCGTCAATTCTACCCAACATGAACATAAACAAACCATGGAAACCACCAAAATGAATCGTTTTATATTGAAATATTTGATGGTTCATGTTTACCTATTTTATTTTCTACTCAAAAACAGTAGGTTTTAAGAGATATACTAAAGAATAAATATTGTTTCTAAATAAATCAAGCTTTAAAGGAAAATATTTTTAATTAAAAAAATTTAACCCATCAAAAAGTTCTGATAAGAAAACCAACAGGGGTCGCACTTTTCAGCCCCCTGTGGAGGTGGGAGATGATTACTATGGGAAACCTTTTAATAAGTACCTATAAAACATCTACCAAATATTAGTTTCCTAAATTTATCCAAATTTGAGAAATAAAATAAAAACCTAATTTTACCGCACCCCTTTAGGGGGGTATAACTTCGAAAGGAGACGTCTAAGGATTTTTTTTTTATGAAAGACCCCCTTTAATTTTCGATAAGGAATCACCTCCTGATTTTTTTGGCAATACTTAAGAAACACCCTGTATATCATTGAAATGTGGAACAAATCAAATCCTCTTTCTCGTGATGCCACAGCCAACTATGGGTTCTATTTAAAAAAAAATTCGACTATGTCACAACTCGAATTTCGAATTATTTTTTGAAAAATTGCCTACGCCACTGCTTTCCTAACAAAAAAGTGCCGGCAGAACGTTAAAATTGTTTTTGTTTATTTTTATAAGCTAGCGAGATATAGACATAAAACGAAAAGCCGAAAAATCGAGTTACCTATGGGTAATAGCTCAAAAATAAAAGACAATCAGTTTTAATTTTCACCATTAACTTTTTCTCGTAATCAAGAAAGCGGGGTCCGTTTTTCGATAACTCGTATAGTTATCGAGATTCTCTATGAAAACATCGATATTTGCCAACCCTGTACAAATAAATATAAGCAGGGTGAAATTAATGTAAAATTAGATAAAAGCTAAATAAAAATTTCTTATTGTTGTTATTATTATTATTATAACGATACCACCTGTTAAATATTGTGATTTCCACTTATACGTGCCTACTACTCTTAATTTATTTTTCAATTATCTCCCTTGAGTTGGAATCAGAATTAAAAATGTAGCTTCGTTACTTGCAAATAGCACGAGATTAAAGCGCTCAAGATTCGGAATCCCTTTAGGAACAGGAAAGCATTTACGTCAGTTTATGAAAATATAAACCGTTTCGCTCGCCCCACTTAGACAGAGCAAAACGGAATTTTCGCAACGTTTTTACATATCGCTCAACAGGGAATTTGCAATTTTATAAATTACATCTCTAGAGATTTCTCAATATTTTACATTTAGGGGAAATTACTTTCGTGGAATGTATTGTGCCATTTCTAGGGACTCTTCTACGTCAAGTTCACTTAACAAATGAACTGTTCGGAGCAAGCTTTTTCAGCTACCCGAGCCGATAAAAGTAAAAAATTGACTTGTGAAGGCTAAGCTAAAGGAGTACTTGACATGATGCTTTTTGCTACACGAGCTTGGTAAATACTAGTGATAAGTGCTCTTTTATTTCCATCGCAATTTATATGTTGACATTATTATCATGGCCTTTGTTAATTAAGTATGTTAGACAAATCCGCGTTTAGCAAATTATATGTATACAGTAGGGTGGTCCTTATTTATATAGGTCAAATTTTTTTGTTTTAATTTGAACAGTAGGACCCTCCAGTTCTGTTCCAATATACCAAAAAATAAGCCATACAAAGTTTGAGATCGATCAGATATCATTAACCCGTGCCCCATCGACATCAAAATTTAAAAAAATTTTATTTTTTGCTAAAACTTTAAAAACTTTAAAAATACCAGTTTTATGTATATACCGGGTGTAAATGAAGTGTGGTACACCCCCTTTTTTTTTCTTTAGTTTTGATTTTAGATAAACGAAAATTTAGACATATGATATGTGCAGAAAACCTGGCTGTTTGAGCCGTTGCACACATTTGTTCCACTTCCGGTTTCGCCGGAAATGACCCCAACTTTGTTATTTTAAATGGAACACCCTGTATATTTTTACATTTTTGGAAAGAGGAAGCGATTTTGGATACAAATGCACTATTTTGGTTAATTTTTATAACCTCAAAATTTTTTTAAAACAAAATTTAGTTTTTCATTAAGGGTGCCGCGACCTGCACAAATTGATTTTTATTATATCAACAATTGTCCAAAAAACGTTTTTGTAAATTTTAAATGACATTTAGGTTACTTTAATCGGCTTTGAAGGTTGTGGAATCGGTTTTTTGACAAATAGTCAATTTTTTTAAATGGAACCATGCTGGTACTGGCGGTTATTTAAATCGAGCATCTTCTAACGAATCCATCGATACCAATAACTTGTAATTTTATTAAGAGTTTGCTTCAAAAACTTCATTTTATTGTGAACATTTATTAAGAGATCCTGTTAATCGCAGTACACTGTGCATAACTACAACAAAACAAATGATCGTTGTTTTATGTTTAACTACTATAGTCATTTAATTACAAAGTCTAAAAATTTTCGTAATCATTTTTACATAATTAGATTACTGCGATTTAGAGGATCTCTTAATAAATTTTCACAATAAAATGAAGTTTTTAAAGTAGACTCTTAACAAAAATACAAGTTATTGGTATTGATGGATTCGTTAGAAGATGCTTGATTTAAATAACCGCTAGTACCAGGATGGTTCCATTAAAAAAAAATGACTTTTTGTTAAAAAACCGATTCCGCAACCTTCAATACTGATTAAAGTAACCTAAATGTAATTTAAAATTTACAAAAACGTTTTTTGGACAATTGTAGACATAATAAAAATCAATTTGTGCAGGTCACGGCACCCCTAATAAAAAACTAAATTAAGTTTAAAAAAAAATTTGAGGTTATAAAAATTAACCAAAATAGTGCATTTGTATCCAAAATCGCTTTCTCTTTCCAAAAATGTAAAAATATACAGGGTGTTCCATTTAAAATAACAAAGTTGGGGTCATTTCCGGCTAAACCGGAAGTGAAACAAATGTGTGCATGTGCTCAAAAAGCCCGGTTTTTTGCACATATCATATGTCTAAATTTTCTTTTATTTAAAATTAAAACTAAAGAAAAAAAGGCGGTATACCACACTTCATTTACAACCGGTATAGCCTGTTTATTAATTTTTTAAGTTCCAAATTTTATATTCATTGCTTTCGTATTTACTTTTAGTATAAGTTATTATAAACTAAATACGAATAAAACACTTTACATTCTTAAAACAAACCGCAGATTACAAGTATGGTTTATTTAACGTCAGACGACTGTTTTGGATATTTCTTTCTTGCACAGTCTGAAGAAAAAAACGAAAATTAAATTGTATAAAAAAATGTTTATGAGATCGACGACTAGCATCTCTGTAAAACAAATTGTTTTTGGGATTCGTCCTTTATAAATTTAGAGTTGAATTCTTCCATCAATTTCACACCTCTTTTCGCTGTACCATTTACCACTTGTAAAGATTTCGTAACTACCCTTTCTTTTATATAACTTTCTTGATCTTTCCAATGTACAGGATATAGTTGTAGAGAGTCTGAAGAAATTTCAAACATTTAAATATTTTTTTTTATTTATTAGTAGATAGCAAATAGCAAGGAAAGATCTTTCTTAAGGAAGTATTCTAAATCATCTATTTTGATGCATAGTTTGTTTTTGGTTTCCTCCTCTTCGTCTGTTTCTTCGGTCAGCAGTATCTTTTGAGCTATATTTTTTCTCCGTTCGTCACTTATTCGTTCATCAAATTTTTGTCTACAAGAATTACTTTACCGCGTTTTGTGCTTCTCCAAGTTACATAAGTCCTTATGTAGCTTCTTACATTTATTGAAGCAGTCCGAACAGTCTCGAGTTATGCGAGCTTTCTTGCAAAATATTAAAGTTTCTTCCTCAATTACTAGAGCAGCACTTTACGCATATTGTAAAACAGTACACTTAAAACGTTTTGTCGAGATGGTAACTTACTACCAGTAATTTGATTTTCCATAAAATCGAAAAGAAAGATTGGTTTTCGTGACATTTTTAAATTTTAAATAATAATGCCTAGCAACGTTATTGCGAAAAGCAATTCCTGTTTTCTAAATTCTACTGGTTAAGCGTTCACTGTTGCTGTTGTTGTGCAGTAGGTACACAAGTCGGCTAATATACCGCGATCACGTTATTATGCACAATGCACAATTCACAAAGCACAGTCATATGTGGTAAAAAACAATGAATAAGATACGTACCTATCAGTTCAATAAAGTTGTTTTTTCAATCGAAATGGGTTTATATATCATACATTATAATGAATTTCACCATTTTATGAAATTAAACTTTTTTACAATTATTATGGATTTTGAGCCCCGTGGGGCACGGGTTAATATTTACCAATTGGTCTCAAATTTTACAGGGAGTAATTATTTATACAAAGGAACAAATTGAGAGGGTCCTACATATATAAAGTTTAAAAATAAGGACCACTCTAGTATACAGGGTGATTCATATTCGAGGGCGACCATGGGGATCTCGCTTATTACAATAACTAGACTCGCAGGGGTGGCCAACCCAAATGATCTTGCTGGCCACTTTGGAAATGCATCATAACTCCGCGGGCCACATATAAAATTATATATCCTCATATTAGATTTAGATATACTATAAAAAAATTTTGGAGTGAAAAATTAAACCATAATGCGTTATCATTATTGTGTTTGTTATTATTCTTACATGTAAACATAGATAATATAATAATAAATATGATACTAAACGTACATTGTAAAGAAATATATAACACTAAAAATTAAATATGAAATAAATATGAATATAAATGAAAGTAAAAAAATGAAATCATTTAAAAAAAAATTATTTTACGAGTGCGATATTTGTTTCTCCACTCTTTCACTTAGCTTTTGCAAATCGATCTCAATTTGGGTATTTGCACATCGTTATTGTTGTTGCAGGTTAGCGTCCGTTATGTTTGAGCGTGTTTTGTGTTTGATCAATTTCATTTTCAAAAAAAACGATTCGCAGGTGTAAGTTGAACCAAAAGCGCTAACAACTTTTTGTGCCAGATTTCTCAAATTGGAAAATTTCTCTTTTGTGACGTAAGTGTTATAAAAATATATTTTTGTGCGATCGTACTAGAAACAGCTGTTTTACGGACGCGTTAGCAACCGTAAAGTACTGCATTACCGGCGTTATCCTTAGCAACGGCCGTTGCCCTTAGCAACGTCCGATAAAGTTACTTTTACGGCCGTTGCCCTCAGCAACGTCCGATAAAGTAACTACAGCGTACGAAAAAGTAAATTTGCATTTAAGTACTAATGTGCGTGCAGATCTAATTTCTTCGAGTTCCCGCTATGTAGGGTGTTTAAGTTGGTAACTGTCAAGTTTATAACCAAACATTTTGGTGTTAATGTTAATACTGAGTTCAACGTATAGATAAAGTTCAACGTTCAAGTACATAATTTTATAATTATTTATAGTTAATTTATAATTAAAAGATGGACCAAGGAAGTGACGAAGAGAGTGATACATCACCCATGAATACACCACCTGACGTTCATGAAGAAGCAGAGGCAGTAAAATTAAATCTTCTGCCGAACAAATCTGCAACATTATATGAAAAACAATACAATTTATTTATGGAATGGTGCAATAATAAAAAAATAAGTAAATATACTGAAAACGTCCTGCTTGCTTATTTTTCTCAAAAAGCGAAACAATGTAAATGTTCAACATTATGGTCAACATTTTCAATGTTAAAAGCAACTTTAATAGCGATAAATGATGTAAATATAAGCAAATATTGTAAACTCATTGCATTTTTGAAAAAACAAAACGTGGGTTACAAAGCCAAAAAATCAAAAGTATTTGTAAGAGACGAGATAAATAGGTTTTTGCTTAATGCACCTGATGAAACCTATTTAATGAACAAAGTAAGTGAAGATATAATTACTCGATTTTATTTAAAGCTTTATATTTTCTAGGTATGTTTAATATTTGCTATTGCTGGTGCATGCCGCCGAGAAGAGCTACGTAATCTTTCTATTGAGAATATAAAAGATAATAATGATATCCTTGTAATTAAAATACCCGATTCAAAAACAAGTAAATCAAGAATGTTTACTGTAACCGACGAAATTTGCGATGGAGTAAGTGCGCTAGAAATATATCGAAAATATACATTATTGAGACCTAACGTCACTCATAAAACATTTTTCTTGAAATACCAAAATGGAAAATGCAATAAGCAAGTGGTTGGAATACACACTTTTGGTAAAATGCCTAGTGTTATTGCGATTTTTATTAGTATTACTAAGGCAATTAAAATATTTTAAAGTTGGCTATGGACGTAAGTCGTAATTTTTCAAAGAATTTTTAAACAAAATAATAAAAAGAGCTGCAACTTTAATTTTAGTCCATTAATGTACCCCTTTTCCCCGAAATTTATCGTATAAATTGTTTAAAATTATATCCTTGTTCATGTTCTACGCACAGCCGCAGATGTTGTCTCAAAGACTCTAGCACTCTTGATAACATTTCGGGGGTTATACCATTAAAAGCAACACAGCAAGTAATGTAGTTGTCGAACACAGAAGATCCTAATAGATGGATAGGGCGAGGTAGACCAATCTCCTGGCCACCTACGTCACCTGATCTTACCCCTATAGATTTATTTTTGTGGGGACCCATAAAACAAGTGTATCAAGACCCCCCAACAACTGCTGACGATGTGCAGAACAGGATTCGTGTTGCTTTTGATGGTATAACCCCCGAAATGTTATAAAGGGTGCTAGAGTCTTTCAGACAACGTCTACGGCTGTGCGTAGAACATAAACATATTCTAGAACAATTTATACGATAAATTTCGGAAAAATGGGGTACATTTTTAGCCTAACATTAAAGTTGCAGCTCTTTTTATTATTTTGTTTAAAAATTCTTTGAAAAATTACGACTTACGTCCATGGCCGACTTTAAAATATTTTAATTGCCTTAGTAATACTAATAAAAATCGAGATAGCTCGAAAAATATTAACTTTAGGTATAGGACATGCTTAATAATTTCGAAAGACAATTAAATTCTCTACAAGGAAATGTAAAAATATACAGGGTGTTGCATTTAAGAAAAATGACTTATCGATGTTTAAAGTTTCACAAGTTTGACCAAGCGTAAAAAACACCCTGTATAATATTTTTAAAATGTAGCTAGCGCAAAGTGTTAATTAATCTATTGTCAATCTCAATTTTAAACGAAATTTTACCGCTTTTTTAAATAACTTTAATGTAAAAAAAAATTGAAAGTTCTGTATCGCTCAAAATTTTCACAAAAATGTAAATTTTACGAAAACGGTTGACTTAAAACCCATATAACCTTTTACATTTTTTTAAGTAATTTTTAAGAGGAATCCAAAAATGTAAAAATATACAGGGTGTTCTATTTAAAAAAATTAAATTTTAATATGTGCCGGTCAAACGAAACACCCTGTATATTTAAAAATAATTTTAGGTTATGTAGAAAATAGGTTCGCACAATATTTGTATTAAACATTTTTTGATATTTTTATTAATAAAGGAGCTATCGAAGAATCTCAGGGTCGTGGTGCACCCTGTATAGCTGATGTAAAGAGTTTTCTTTATAAACCCAAGGACCACTATCCCGTTATTCTATACAAATTATATGCAATGTTTGTCGGTTACAGCTTGCCAAATATTTCGATAACATGTTGGTCATATAAAATACATTAATGCATGTTTTGCGTCACCAAAATTTACATAAACCTTTATAAATCCCCAAGGCGGAGGTGGAAATGTATACAAAGATTGACTATGGCCACAGCTTTGCGGTTTTGTTAGTTCAGGATAACCTAAACACTTTCACGATACCTAAAATAACACCTCGAAGGAACTCGTACGCTTATGCTATTTATAAAGGTTAGATTTATGGTGCATCCAAAGCAAGGATATAATGATTTGATACAAGTTTACTAAATAATATGCTCCTGAAAAAAATTGTCAAACTTTGGAGTCCTGAAAATTTAGTTGAAATTGTAAAGAGTAACTTTTTGAAATGTGCAAAAAAAAGATGAAAGTATTTTAATTTGGTAGCAAAATAATATCATAATTTTCATTCCTATTTACAATACCCTATTATGCTTATCATAGACTTTTATCTCTTCTCTTTAATTCTTTTTTTTTTTGTTCATGGGTACCGCGAAGGGTTTTCATCCGGCCTGATGCCTTAAAAAAAAACTTTATAAGAAACTAGGCGATTTACCCGGCGTTGCACGGGTGATTACAATTCTCTTTTATCAATCACAGACTACTCGCGCTCCGCGCTCGCGCCCGGCGGACGTTCCCAAACGTTCAATTACAGACTACTGGCGCTCCGCGCTCGCGCTCGGCGGACGTTTCCGGCCGTTCCCGGGCATTTCCGGCCGTTCTTTATACGGCGTTTGATCCGTCAGGTCCTAAATAGTAACTGTGCCAAATTTGGTCCCGATCGGTCAACGAACCTAGGATTCTATAGCGAACAAACAAACAAACAAACAAGCTCTTTTATATATACAGGGTGTCCCCATTATACACCGCCAAAAAGTACGTGCATATTCTTGAGTGAAAATGATGATCATTTGTCAAATATTTTGTTATCCGAAAATGCTTCCTTTCAAAGTTAGAGACCTCCAAAGTTGCAAGAAAAAAATATCAAAAAATCGATTACGTCCTAGCCGTTTAAGCTAGAGCTATCAAACTTGGCCGAAATGTGTAGGTCTTTCCCATCGACTTTGTCGGACAATTAGAAAGAAAACACGTGATTGGATGTATAATTAACATGCAGGTCATCCGCTACCATCTACAGAATTTTTTTCTCTGGAATAAAATAGAAAATGTCATTCGTCCATAAGAAAGTACGACTTAAAAGGAAAAAATTCGTCCATCTTTGTTTTTTGCTGTAAACGTAGCCGTTTTCCTGAAAATTAGCGCTAAAGATGCATCGACAAACTCTGTTTATACACCTCAAATATTTTTTTTACTAAGCTCAGTTGGCTAATGTCATACTTGACTTAAGGCTTGTTCATAACCTAACCTTTTTTTAAAAATGTCAGACACAAACTTGTATACTCTAAACGTGCTCTAAACCAATAAGCCGACATTCACTTAGTTTATTATGAACAAGCCTTAAGTCAAGCATGACATTAGCCAACTAAGTTTAGTAAAAAAAAATATTTGAGGTGTATAAACAGAGTTTGTCGATGCATCTTTAGCGCGAATTTTCTCGAAAACGGCTACGTTTACAGCAAAAAACAAAGAGGGACGAATTTTTTCCTCTTAACTCGTACTTTCTTATGGACAAATTACATTTTCTATTTTATCCCAGAGAACAAAATTCTGAACATAGTAAGCGGATGACCTGCCTGTAAATCATACTTCCATTACGTGTTTTCTTTCTAATTATCCCACAAACTTAATGGCATTTTCGGATAACAAAATATTTGACAAATGATTATCATTTTCACTAAAGAATATGCACCTACTTTTTGGCGGTGTATAATGGGGACACCCTGTATAGATTGACTGCCAATGTCACTCAGAAAATACCTACAAATATAATTCATGATGAATTGGTAACCTCGCAATAATACGGAGAAATAATTATTTAAAAGCGAAAACATGATTTACGTTTTTTTTTGTTGCCAAAAAAGTTATACGGGGTGGTCCACATAGAAGGGTCACTATTGGGATCTTGTAAACGGCAAGAGCTACAAAGAAGTTTAAATTGGACAAATTGTTCCATTTTCGGAGAACTATTCAATGATATTTTAATGTTTTCAAAAGTTTTCATGGCACGCTAGATAATAAACAAAAATCAAAATAAGCATTTCTTTTTAAATTGTTTTTAACTCGGTTATACTTGATGGTACAAAATATATTTTTGGGAAAAAGGTAGATCTTTTTACGTACTATAAAATGAAAACATTCATTTGTTTCAATATTGTTTCAATTCTTAGATAAATTACAAACTTGAATTTTTTTAATGGAAACCATAGTTGGCTATGACCGGGGCCTTCGTTATACTAGCGGGCCGACTCATTGAATTTTTGAGTGGTGGGGATTAAGACCGATGGTGAACATACTTCGCTATGATACTATATGCCTGGCTATAAAATATACCTATCGATTGTTACTATTGAACGATGTTCTCAATGAAGAACACTTAGTATGATTATAGATGTTGGGGATACAAAATTTTCTTTAATTATCTCTTTTTAGTGACCAGCAAAGACATTGAAACGTACCGCAAACATGAGCAAATAATGAACGGTCGGCCTTTATCCCCACCACTTTTCTCGCATTTTGCTGTAGTATAACGAAGGCCCCGCTATGACCTCATTAAAAAGCTTTATTTTTTCCTCTTTTTAATATTGTAGGGTTAAATATATTTATTTAGGTATTATGGCTCAAAACAAATAAATCTCATCAAAAAGTCCCCACGAAGCTAAAGAGTGCCTCGACACAAAACACAATTTAGTTTTGTCATTTAACGCAAAGTTTAACTTTTGACTGAATCAGATACCCAATTAATTCCTGCAAAACTGTGCCAAATCTATCGCCAATAGAAGAACAAAGTTTAAAATTAGCTTCTGATGATTTCGTAAGGAATAAATACAACGAGAATAAGTTGTCATTTTTTACCTACAAATACAAAATAAATATTCTAAATTTTCGGAAAAACCTCCTAGCTTAATTTTTCCATTTCCAAGTTTTTGTGTAAAAATGAATTTTTGGCTATTGTAGATATTTCCGTAAATATGCGAACTCAGTGAACAAAACAAACACGTTCTAGTTGAAAAAACTTCAGAAGTTTTCTTCAAAGTGCTACCAGTGAATTTGCATATATTCGAATTGATATGTAGGTGCATCTGATAAGGAAGTACGTGATGTGGGTAAAGCCTCAAGATTTGCTTCGGTATGGGAACGCGGCGGACAGTTCGCCCGAGGTGAAGATTCAAGAAATTTATCTCCAAACAGATAATGCACGCCGTGATATATGAAACTTTGTGATGTTATCGCAGTGATAAACACCATCAAAAGGTAGCTCTTAGTGCTACTTTCAGAAGTTTTTTACAAACAAACTTTTTTAGGGTAAACCAGGGAGAGATGGTGCAACGGTGAACCGCGTTATTTCTGCTAGCTAGCGCTAAATGGCCAGTTTTATGCCGTGCATCTGTTATACATAAACAGCCATTAATTGTGCAAGTGAAATGTCCCACATTTGTTTGAAAATTGGTAAGTAAATCAAATATATAATTTCAAGCCCCTAAAAACATTATACAGTGATATGTGTTTCTGCTTGTACGAATGGTTGAAATCACTCGCTTGCAAATATTTCGTTATATGCATGATCCTTGGAGTATAAAGAGATAACATCACCTCCAAAAATACCGGACAACCTAGCAGGTTAAGAGTTATGCCGTTCACCATCTCTCCCTTGCCAAAGGGATTGATGGTAAATGTGCCTATGGTACAAATGTTGACTAGTTGTACATATGTATGTACTTATCTACAGCCACAAGAAATATGAAACAAAAGAACACTCCCTCTCCGCGACCAGGTTGCTTCAAGACTGTAGAAGGAAGCTTTTCGAATTTGACAAGCGATGATAATAACTCCTGCAAAAATGCTGGAACAAATTTCTCCGGTACTAGCCGTATCTTAACTTGAAAAAGTTCGCAAGAATGCAATAAATTTAGCAAGTCTTCTGAACACTGAACATATTGTTAAAGTTTGGAGAAATAAATCACTCGAAAAATAAAAAAAAAAACTCTTGCAATCATCAGGCAACAAAAATAAAAATAACCTTTCAAAAACTAAAAATTTCAAAACGGAGAAGGGAATCGTATCCGATACGTCATCTGAATCGTGTTCAGAACCTGAACTGCAAGAGGAAAAAGATGGTGATGAACTTGAAGAATGTTGTGTTGATGGCTGCGGCGAAGAATACAAGGAGACGAAAAAGACAGTTGACTGGCTTCTATGTCTGATTTGTAAACGTTGGATGCACGAAGACTGTAAAAAGTTCACTAATTTATGTCATCTTTGCGACAAATACGAGTCCAATTACATTTTTTTTTAAATATTTCAGTACCTATTTCACAAGTAACCCTTACTGGCATTTGATGAAAATAAAAAAATGCAAATTTTATTTTGGTAATCTTTTCCGTTTATTTTTAAAATTTTTTGTTTCGTTTTATTGGTTTTAAGTTAAAGAATTATGTATTTATTTTAGTTATAATTAATTTTTTAAAAGAACTATGAGTAATTTAAATTTGATTCACCATCTTACCCTGGTTTACCCTATTATGCTTATTCGTACCTATTTACAATTAAATGGGGGCTTGAATAGCCCTGATTAAAATATGAAGTGACTGCCCGCACGGACCGGGTGCGGGTTCACGCCCGGCTGACGTCACTTATATAACGTCACAGACAACCGGGTTTATCTGACACGATGTGACTTATTTGCCCGTTATACTTTTATTGTTCCTGAAGTAATTATCTAAAAAAAAATTCTTTTTAACCCTCGTGCGTTGTTAGGCTCTTGTTTAACCTAAAGCCAAACCTATTTCTTCTTAACATTTTATTCTGGCATCTGATGTATCTTAGGTTTCTTGACTTTGTTTTTAACGTTAGTTGCTCTCGGTTTCCGTTTATGTCTTCATTATAAACATATAGATTTTTATGGTATAAATAATTTCACGCCTAGCAGGTCGGGTCAGTTTTGTTCTATTATAAAATAACACTATGACTACGTCAATATTGCTTGCACAGGTTGCGACTTGCAAGCAATCCCTTCCACCGTTGTGGATTGCGCCTTTTATCAATTCATTAGCTGTTACTTAAGTTTCAGGTAGTGCTTTTGTGATGGCTTTTGAAAAACCGGGCCCTTCACGGCGCCTCATAGAAAGTGAATTAGAGACAGCAATATAATGATTTTGATAGTGAACGTTTTGACCCAAATGATTATTCTGATGAATGGGAGCCTTCAGAGGGCGGAGAGTGTTCAGAAATGAAAGATAATCTTTCTGTTCTCGAAGATTCCCAATCTGATGACGGTGAACCTGCAAATGTAGCCATACATCCACAAAGTATGTTGCCAAAAGATCTCAAAATTGAATAGTTCTCTGAACTGTTAGTACAAAGAGGAAGACATTTTGCACAACATGTTTTGTCGCTAACTCCAGGACTTGGAAGAAGCGTATCTGTTCTTCGCGAGTGCATGATGAATGGACTGCATTTCTTTTATTTTTTCCGCTTTCTATTGAAAATATTGTTCTGGTAAATACCAATTTGGAAGCTAGTCGTGTTTATAAAGAAGAATGGAAAATTTTAAATTCAGACGATTTCCGTGCCTACTTGAGTTTACTGATTTTGGCAGGTTTTAAATCTAAAAATAAATCCACTGAAAGTTTATGGGTGGCAAAAAAAGGAAGACGCATTTTTCGCGCTACAATGTTATGGAATATTTCAAAAAAATGTGAATGGTTATAAGATTTGACAATAGCGAAACCAGAGTTAAAAGGAAAAAAGGTGATACATTTCCGCCAATTCTAGAAGTTTGGATCAAATGGGTAGAAATTTTACCGAATTTGTTCAATTCCTATGATGAACAATTAGTAGGATTTAGGTGTAGCTGCCCATTTAGGCAATATATGCCATAAGCTGCAAGATATGGACTTACATTTTGGGTTTTATATGATAATAAAACGTCATATGTATGGAATGTTCAAACCTACACTGGTAAAACTCCAGGAGAACCCCAGGAAATAAATCAGAGAATGAGAGTTGTGCTTGACTTATGTCAAGGTTTGAAAGGATATAATCTTACTTGCGACAATTATTTTACATCGCATTAATTTGAACAAATGTTGCTAAAATGGAATATTACAATGATTGATACCCTACAAAAAAAAGTCTATTCCACAAGTTAGTATTGTTGGAAACAAAAAATGTTTCTAATATGACTTCAAAATTTGCCTTTACAACTAATATAACTTTGGTAACATACATACCGGAAAAATCAAATAAATGCGTCATATTACAAAGTACATTACATTTTGATAAATCAGTATCTGACGGACCAGGTAAAAAGACTACAATTATTCTGGATTACAATCGAAAAAAACGATCTGTTGATAAAATGGACAAAGCAGTTGCCTGCTACTCAACAAAAAGAAAAACAAGCCGATGGCCAATGATAGTATTCTACAATATTCTTCAATTATCTGCCTACAATGCCTATGTTTTATATACCCAGGCCAATAATACTTGGAGAGTGAAAGATACTAGGAGACGCACTCTTTTAGGAAAATCTCGGGATGTCGATGGTCAAGACTCAAATCGAAATGCGAGCTCATCATCCGAGAGCCAGGGCAGCAAAAAACGTAATCGAAAAATTTAATCTGCATTACACCACACACCTGATGACAATAAAGCTTCTACGAGTATTGCAACCCAAACCAAAAAAAGAGGTAGAGGTCATTTGTGTTCAGAAACAGATACAAAAAGTTCAAATTTGTTCACAAAGTGTCAAAAATACTTGTTCAAGAAACATTTGGTCCAAATCTGCAAGCAAATAAGATTGTTTATTTTTATTTTATATTAGGAGCAGTGATGTGAGTCGTAATTTACGACGTAAATTACCACATTAATTACCGTAATTTACCATTTTAAATTACCATAAATTACCAAATTGTTATAGTATTTAGATCTAGTGCAAGAATTTTTTTTACAAAAAACAAAGAAAATGGCTCTTAGACCAGTTCATTTTACTGCAAATTAACTTGTCCCTAAATATATGGGTAAAAATTTCTAAATAGGGGAAGGTGGTATATACTGGGACATGGTATATAGTGGGACAACAGAGATTTTGGCCATCTGTTACCCCGTACTTGAAGTTTGTTTACATAAAAATAGCGGTTAAGCAGTCCCATTATATCCTGTCTACAGTATGTGTCGTAAACAATGTCATAGTGACTTGCACATGTGAGGCATGTTTGGTAACTGCACATTGTTTTTTGGTGGTTATTCAGTTTATGTGCTAAAACTTTTTTATTTATTTAACAACAATTAGAAAATTTGGTGTAGGTGTACCTTACAGTATATTAAATGTATGTACAATATTAAAACTTAAAATAATCATACATATTTTCATTAAATCGTTGCTTTTAAAAATTGATCACATGGTGCATTGTTGGACAATGATGATAATCAGGTAAATTTTCTGAAAAAGATTTCCGACTTTAGATTTTCTTTCTCTAAAAACAGAGATAAAGACTGTGTTGAAAAAAAAAAATCTGTGTAGGTTAAGCGCACCGACTATGTTTGGGGGCACTGAAAAAACAAAAAAACATTTTCAATTTTAGTTTGATTTTTCAAAGTACAATGTCTAAATGCCCAGAAAAGCGAAAGTTTTTAAAATTAAAAATTAAAATTAAGCCTTTTTTTAATTACTTATGCTTTATTTCATATATATTTTTTGCTGTCCCACAATGTACCATGGGGTGGTTTATGTGGGGACAAGTGGTGTATAGTGGGACAGTCCCTCTATTTGTGTACCTTTATTTTAAAAAATATTTTTTTGTATATGCAATGATAAACTAAAGCAATATGAATATCTCATATCAATTTGAGGTATGCAAATTAAACCGTTCAAAAGTTACGCAAAATTTAAAAAAAGTGTCCCAGTATATACCACCTTCCCCTATATGGGTAAAAACTTAAATAATGATGAATATGAGGCGCCAATTTGCAAAACTTTCTATATCCGCCATAACTAATTTCACAGGAAACGCGAAAAACCTATACGCCGATTTATAATTGACTATGTATGTTCATATTGCACAGTTGTTTGCAGAAGACATTAAAAAATTGATCGGCAATTACTGAAAAAAAAAGATGATCGCGGAAAAAGTTATTTTAGAAAATATTTTGGATTTAGATAGTTTTGCAAACTATCTGTGGATTTAAAAAGTTTTGAATCATTATTTAAAGAACATAGTTCGCTTTTTTAAAAGAAATTAGAATTGTTTTACAAACTTTTATTTTTAGTTTTTTGAAATTCCAAAATACGGTACAAAAAATAGTTGTAATACAGGAGAAAGAATTTAAATTGTAAGACCATCTTCCTCAGGATACAATATTTCTTCTTCATCAGGATTTTCATTTTCATTTGTTATATTTTCTTCATGAAACGTATCGATCAAATTTCTATAAAATGACAAATCAGTTTCTGGATTGTTTCTCCAATCAACGCCAAAGTGTTTCTTTAAAAGGTTGTCAACATCAATTAGCTTTAACTGTTTGACTGGAACGTTGTTAGGAAGTTCTTCTGGAGTGATATTGGCCACAGTCTTTCCTCTTTTCAGAACAGATTTGTATACTCCAATGTTGCTTTTATAATGGATTTCACCTTTTATAGTTATACTTCCTGACTTATGTTTTTTAATAAAAAATCGCTTTGCCATGGAAAATTAAAAATGCCATTGACCAGGAGGCTTTATGCAAGATTCAACTGCTTTCTTCCCATCAAAAACAGTGAAATCCTTGGGCAGTTCTAGAACAGTTGCATATTCAGCAAATATTTTTTTCTTCCTTTTTCAATCAAAGAAGATGTTGGAGAAATTTCCATAATCAAAATATTAGTTAAACAAAACACAAAAACACAGTAGACTGTCTTTAAAAACAAAACACGTGCGTTTCGGATGTCAAATACAGAACACTAATAAAAGCGCAAAATATAAAAGATATTAGGTAAGGATATATGATGTTTTGATTCCGTAAAATAACTAACGGGGTAAAATGGCGCTGGATGTAAAGAGTTTTGTAATAATCACTTCTAGAATGGATGAAAAGAGTTTTGAAGTAGTAGTAATGGTGGATTGAAAGAGTTTTGCAACGTTAGACAGTTTTTATGTATAAAATGAGCTGGGAAAATATAAGTTTTGTTGCATTATGATTTAGTAACCATATGACAGACTGTTTAAAGTCAACAGCGCCCACCACTAACTAATTTTCTTACTAAATTGGATGTAAAGAGTTTTGCAAGTTGACGCCTCATATGTTGATGCACTTACTTATATTAACAAACTATCGTCACATATTTAATTAGGGGAAGTTATATCGGTCAAAGCAAAGGAAGAACTTTTTGCAAAAGATTTTTTATGGACTGCGTTAAGTTCTGGTACATAAAGTTCTGTTTTGTGGTGGGTTTTTGATTTTTTATTAATTATTTCTAGTTTAATTTCCTTCATATTAAATACAGAAATTAAAAGTGATAAATTACATTCGTAAATTATCAATCACGACATGATATACCAGAAAATTAAAAAACGGTAATTAAAAATGGTAATAAAAAATGGTAAATCACCACCGTAATTTACCAAAATTTTAAATTACGATAATTCTACATCACTGATTAGGAGCAAATGTCCAAAAATTATTTCAGACATATTTTTTATTTATTACTTTTTTTTTTATACACAACTAAATAAGTATGATACTTGTTAACATACCTAATTTGTAAATTGCATTAGTAAATTAGTATTACAATGGTTTTAGCAGCTGGGTCATTTTGGATCCAAGCACTTTATGGGTGTAGCGATAATGAACAACGCAGCAGGGTTAATATTGGTTGGTTATTGTTCTGCATTATAACTTGTATTGCAATGTGTTGAAATTTCTTTAGCTTTATTGATATTACAGTATTAAACCCGAAAGGCTTGACGACAGGACAATAAATAGAGTAAACCCGGGCAAAAGTCCGCACTTAACGTTCTCAACTTTCTAAGTAAGTAAGTTTTATGTTTAACGGGTAAAAAAAAATTCAGGAACACCTCAGACACTTCCCCTTGCATCATAAAATGGGTCAACACTAGGGATTGTAAATTTACCGACTTTTTGAATTACCGGTAATTCGGTAAAACTGTCAATCAAAACCGGTTTACCGGTAATTTACCGGTAAATCATATTATTATATATATTTATATTATATTGTTTCTTTTTAGATTTTTTGGGGTTACTAACATTTTTAATGTAGTTTTCGGAGTTTATCCGCGTCTCCCCTATAGTGAGAGCTTGCCGAAACGTCGAGCCAATTTAAATATTACCCGGATAAACTCCGAAAACCATGTTAAAAATAAATATGTTTATATACATTTATTTATTATGGAACTGATTGAGATAGAGAGAAGCCTAAACTATCCCAATTAGTTTCATACAATATATTAGTTAACACTTAACAGCCAATAACGTATCTAATATATTTTTGTGTAATATTAATATAACACAATATAAAATGACAATATATAATATATAAAATAAAAATATTACAAAAAATATAATCCAGCATTACAAAAAACACATGAAAATAAAACTATTCTGAACATAAAATATAAAATGATTTATCATAGTATACCTATGTTGTCAAACTATTAACAATATTTTTTATTTACAACTTTTCTTAAAAAATAACCACGTAGAAAATATAATTCATCTTAACTATTGTCTCCTAATTGCGAGCCAATTTTTGTACAAAATAGTCCAGCCGCGGAAAAAGCTTTTTCGGATTCTACTACACTTTTATTACAATTTTATTACAATCCCTAGTCACCACCAAAAGTAACGAATTCAAATAGGAATATTTTTTTTTATGGTTTGATGTAGATTGGTACTTTTGCCCCACCCTATGGGGCAAAAGTCCAAATGGATGGGGCAAAAAGCCGTTTGTGCATTCTTCTAATTAAAATGTTTACATCTTTGACACATTAATATACGGTGTGTTATTTTATAAAGTAAAAGTTAATTCTCTTCAAAAATACAAAATAAAAGTTCAGTCTTGTAACAAAATTAAAAAAATATCACATTTAAACGAACACAATTTTTTTTTTGACAAATTCAACAAAAATCACAGGCGAACTCGCCGGCTTCAAAATTTGAGCAGCTTTCGTGATTTGTGATTCCTTATTAAAATCGTTTACGATGTTATTTTGTGAAGCAAAGTCAAAAGCCAACCGCCGAAATTTTTTTCTAGTAATTCCGTAGAATCTTACGTCTATCTGTCTACAGTGATCAGCTAAACTTGCTTCTTGATCAGACGTAAATGTGGTTTTGAATCTTCCTAATGAAGTCACTCCAAAATACAGCTTTAGTCTTTTTTTTAAGGATGATTCATGAAGTCCAAAAGTCTTTGCTATACTTCGATTAAATTCTCCTTCTCGCAATCTTCTCTTCGCCTCCTCCAATATTTCTGATGTAATTGGCTTTCTATCCATCTTTCTCTTATAAATTCCAAAAAAAAAGGTTTTCTGTAGAATATGTCAAAGTAATTTAAAAAAAGACGGGGCAAAAGCCCGTGCGCGGCCTTTTACCCCAGGCACGACTGCGGCTTTTTGCCCCCATGCGTACTAATTACAGTATAAGCATTATGGCGGCATCTTTAGTTTAAGTTAGGAAACGTTTGGCGACATGATTGTGTAGCTAAAATGGAGGGTGTTTATATAAAAAAAAGTTGCATGCCGGTTGTGAGAGACTTTTAAATATCACTGCCTAATAAAAGATCATCGAAAACTATAACAAGCCAAGCATTTTTATACTTAGATCATTTTCGCAGCGGTTTCACTGCCGATCAAGCTAGAACTATAGGTGTCCACCACAGATACTGTATCTCAACTACATATAATGAAAACTATTCTCTCTTAACTCTCCATCCTTCCTATCCCTAATAGGACTTTTACCCCAGTGCGGACTTTTGCCCGGGTTTACTCTACCAAGAACATCCAATCAAAAGTATTTTTGTCTAAAACAACAAATCGAAAGAAAATTCTCACAAAAAGATCCCTCTGTTTGCGACAATTTTGAACGTTGTTTAGACATCCAATTACGCAAATTGAATTTTTGAAATTAAAGGAGGCAATTTGCGAGTCCCTCTTCATAAGTTTGCACCTTGACGAAGTTGTCTTAATCAAATCCGCGCAATTATCAATATTTGAATCCGCTGATTAAATTTCCGGTACATTGCTTTATATTCAGTCTCATCGTTTGCGATAATGAGGTCGTCTTGTTATTGTCAGTCGGTTCGATTAAATTTGTGCTAATTTATATGCATGGAGAGGCCGAAATGTTCATATTTGATATGCCGTTTATCACGGGTTTTAATTGGACTGACTTGCCAATTTATTTCTAATTAATTTCCTACACTTTCGGTGTATTTCCTGAAATTTGCCGTGGATTAGATTGCCGCTGCTAACGAGCGCGGATTATCGGATATTTACCTGAACGCGGTCGTCAATAATTTTGATTGGATTCAGACGGAACAACATTTGAGCAATGCATTAACAGTGCAATGTGTGTACAATTAAGTAAATTTGAATATGTGTAATAGGGTGAATCGAATTTTATTTTTTATTTTTTTTTACTGGCGGGGTGCGGGAAAGATGCTCTAGGGCAGGGGTGGCGAACCTTTTTAGATCCGCGTGTCAATTTATTAAAATTTTCACATTTTCAAATGCTGGCGTGCCAGGTCACTTTTGCAAAGGTCCGTCAACTTGGCCCCCCCCCATTTGGATTTTATAAATTATTTAGATTGCGCTAGCTTAGTGCAATCTAGCGCAATAAAAATAATTTATAAAATCCAAATGGGGGGGGGGCAAGTTGACGGACCTCTTTTTTTGCAATGACTTAAAAAAAAAACATTACATTGTGAGAAGATGAAGAGTACATAAATATTAATACAATATTTGCATTAAATGCATATTTTTTATTGACTACTAATAGAAATTTGTAATTAAACAACAACTAAAGATACAAAACTAAATTTTGAAAGAAATATTAAATGTTTTACTAATATAAAGATATAATAATTGCACATTACACGTGTTTATTTTTCAAACAACATTAATTAAGTAGGTACCTACAATAATAATTAAAATATGAGTTTATAATGCGATTTTTGTTGTTGAATGCACTTTTTGTTAACTTTTTTTTTATATCAGGTTGGTATTTCGTTACTTTTAATCAGGGTTGATAAAAATCATGATTTTTTTTAAAAAATCAAAAAAATCGATTTATTTGATTTAAATCAGATTTTTTTGATTTAAATCAGATTTTTTTAAAATTAAATCAAATGTTCATTTTTGCATGCTATTTCTGTTTTGTGCTAATATATTTAATAACCAATATATTTAATTCATTGGAGAATTTTTGTTAAAATAAAAAATTAAATATAATGAATAAAAATTTCGAAAAAAATCAGTGCTAAATAGTGATGTTATATATAATTAAGTCTTTGTCTTAACAAGCAATAAACAGTATGAATATATTTATATTTCAAAGTGTAGTATATGATCTACAAAACCATGCTTGCTATTCATCATCAACTATATGTGACCTGTGATCGAATTCTATGCCTGAAAATACTTGTCTAAACATGCAAATGCAGTTTTGTATGTAAGGGTATCCCAGATTCTGTTATTCAGTTCATTTTAGTTAGCAAACGTGTACACATCACATAAATAAACGCAACATGATGTCAGGAAGGAAAAGGGATAGTGTTTGGCAACATTTTATAGAAAAATCAAACAAATTGAAAGGTAAAGCTGGTAGCAGAGCAGTTTGTAAATATTGCAAAGAAGAAATACAAGGTCTGGTACAAAGATTAAAAGCACACCGTGAAAAATGTCAGAAGAAACAAATGCATATGAATGAAGTTACTGAATGTAATACCGAAGATACTGACACAGATTCTAATCCTACCACCATAGAAACAAGTCAACCGAAAGAGTTTTTTGATCCACAACCTAGTACGTCTAGAATGGATACAAATACAAATATAAGCTCACCACCTGCTAAAAAAAAAAAAGAAATGACTGAAAATGTATTAATGAAATCATTTGTAGTGCGTACTTCTAACGAGTTAAAGAAAAATCTTTATAGACAAATCGCAAAAGCTATTTATGCGACAAATAGTAGTTTCAGATGTATCGAACAACCAGAAGTGATAAAAGCAATCGAAATGTTACGGCCAGGTTATTCACCACTTTCTAGGTTCGCTGTATCTTCAACATTATTAAATGAAGTGTACATGGAAGAAAAAGAAAAATTTCTTGCAAAATTAACAAATAGTTCGGTTTGCCTTTCCTTAGTTGGTTGGTCAAATGTACATAACGAACCGATAATTTGCGCTACTGTAACAACAGATTATGGATCAACCTTCCTCCTTGAAAGTATAGATACATCAGGACATGCACATACAGCCGATTATTTAACAAGTATAGCAATCAGTTTAATAAATAAGTGCAAAACTCAATATAATTGTGCAGTTTCAAGTTTCGTTACAGATAATGCAGCTAATATGAGCAAAATGAGAGAAAACATTAAAAATGAAGTAACCGATGTAAATGTGATAACCTATGGATGTTCAGCACACATTCTAAATTTACTTTCCAAAAACTTGCAGATACGCGATATTAAAGAAAATGTTGTGCATGTTGTTAAGTATTTCCGTAATAATCATTTGGCAAGTGCTAAATATAAAGCTGCCGGAGGTAAGGCGTTAATATTGCCTAAAGACGTAAGATGGAATACTCTTGCAGATTGCTTGGAAATATTTACACAAGAATGGCAGAAATTGTTACAAATTTGTGAAGAGAACAAAGACCAAATTGATTCTTTAATATTCCAAAAGGTGTCTAACATTAAACTGAAACGATCGGCAGAAGATTTTTTAAAAATAATAAAACCAATTTCCGTAACTTTAGACAAATTACAAAGAACAGATGCATTTTTAGCTGATGCTGTAGAAGCATGGAAAGAACTTGAGGCTGTTTTTGATGATACTATTACATTAAATATTAAACAAATGGCTGCATTTCAAAAACGATATGCTCAAGCTTTGACACCGTACCATTTTTTGGCTTATTTATTAGACCCTAGAAAAACAAAATTTCCTTTAAAATATAATGAAAAAGACGCAGCATAAAAGTAGCAGCAGAAAGTTACCCACACAGTGGTTTATTACCCATAATAATAAAATTTGAAGCTAAATCTGATCCATTTAAATCTGTTATGTTTAGTGAGGAAATTATTAATAATGTTACTCCAATACAGTGGTGGAAATCACAAAAAGATGTTTCCGATATTAATAAAGTGTTGCCAATATTAACACAACTAATGTGCAGTGTAACTTCTTCGGCCTCAGTTGAAAGAATTTTTTCAACATTTGGATTGGTCCATTCGACAATAAGAAATAAACTGGGAACTGAAAAGGCTGCAAAACTGGTATTTTTATTCCAACATTACAATACCAAAAATTTATAAATGTATATTATTATATATTATTTTAAATGAATTACGTGTCGTTACGTTACGTATAAGTATGTATTTAATACGTATATACATATAAGAACTGTTGTTTTTTTTTTAAATACTTATATACATAAATACCATATACCTAATGTTTTTTTTATTTGAGAAAATAAAATTTTGTTTTGTTATAAATGTTTTATTACCTACTCATATAATAAGTGATTTAAATTGATGTTTTTTTTTCACTTGATTTAAATCGTGATTTAAATCAATGATTTTTTTTTTAAATGTAATTTACCAAAATTTTAACTTACGGTAATTTTGCATCACTGTCTACGGCTTCGCTGACCGATGTTTAGAATTTAAACAGTGATTTAGACAAATAAATGCAGTTGTAAATAATTTTAAATACGCTAGCACTTGCAACTATGTAATTGGGGTGTTTTGACGTGGTCTGAAAAATTAAAAGTTTCGTTTTAAGAGAAATAATTTTGGCTTACGCTTGTAGACTAGCAGTAACATATATAAAAATACTACCTATGTTTGTAATTGCACTCAAAAAAAAAGTTGAATTGTTCAATAATAACAATATTATTGTCACCAGAAATGTAAAATGTTCCACAAATTAGCTAAAACAATTATTATTATTTTCAGGTTTAACCACTGACATCTCAATAGCTTCTAAGTCAGTTACATTGGGGTAAGTTGAACAACTTAATCAAAAATGGAAATAAAAACGTATTATCTTAACACGTTAAGCGCCAAGAATCAGATTTAAAAACTAATATTTAGCAAATAAAACAGACAATAAACTTTAACAAACCGTGTTTTATGTTTAACCCATAATTAAATAATTGACTACTCCGACAAGCGGGACGAAGCAATCAATTCATTTTATCGCTGTAAAATGTGTAAAGCATGTTTTTTTGTTGAAAATTGAATTTCTCAAACCACAGTTTTCTTACTTACCAAAATTATTAATTTAAAAACCGTACACGAAGCGTTACAAATCAGATTTACTTCGGGCAAATCGCGATCGCTCGAGGATTTGTTATAAATTATGCATCGCATCGAGTCTGGTTAGTCCAAAAATGCCGCGAGTTTGAGACAGGGCCCGATCCAGGGGGGTGCGAGCAGGGCAACTGCCCAGAGCGGCAAATTTGGTGGCGGCAAAATTGGTAGAAAGAGAAAATTAAAATCAATAAAAAGCAGAGTATACAGAAAAACATCAGAGTATTAGTGTATTTTAGTGTGGGTACAATAATAATTCTCCAATGGTAAAGCGTTTAGGATTAGTTTAAAGTTAATCATTCCACTTTGAAATTTATTTTCATTCTAATTCTCTTACTTAATGTTACTTACTATGTTTTACATACAAGGTTGACTGAGAGTATTGTACAAAAGGACTTTACCATAAGGGCATAAGGTGATCATTCGTCCCCGATTTTCGGGGACAGTCCCCGAAACAAGACCCAAGTCCCAGATAATTCTTGTCCTGATTTACATAATTTTCTCATGAATTTTTAAAATAATTAATGGAAGCTATGGTACGGCATTGCTACAAAATTATGCAAATCCTATAGTCTGGCAATATTGTAACAGTGTAATCGCTCATTGGAAACGAAAACTGGAATAGGAGGAAGTTTTGAAACGAGCAAAACTGTCCGAGTTTTAACTTTCCGCTCTTTAATTGAATTTTGCATGATTTCCGCGAAAATTCGTCGAGTTTTTTTTCATAACCCTTGGTTAGTGTCCCCGAAACTTGTGAGAAAAAATTGGACACCTTACTTTAGCATGCAAAATTAATTAGTTGCAAGTGTTGGCTCTCCTGATCATTTTACGACGTAATTTTATGAGAGGTGAAAAATTTGCGTTTTAAATTATTTTTTATGGGTAAAACTTGATCTTCCTTATTTATTATCATATTTCGGCGATTTTTAAAAATTATTCTCATCGATTGGCCAAATTGTACTGTGAAAAATTATTCTTTACCTGTCAAATAACTTTAAGGTGCGACCTCGTAAATTTTGGAAAGCGCGTGTAGCGTAAAATGACACATATGAGAACTTTTTTTTATTTATATAAATAGGTCACTACTATATCAAGACGAAATTATTACAAAATATTAACGAAGTTTTTGCAACAAACAGAACTCAGATATCTTTGTCTTTGTAGCATCCTGGCGTGTTTTTTTAAACACTGTTATTTTCCGAATAATGATGCCAACTGCACTTTTAAAATTTATATTACATTAAACTTACCTTCATGCAAGATATAATAGCGCTTATTTATTTCCCATTTCATATTTATTTAGTAAAAATTTCAAATAGGTAATTCTAGAAAAGTGAGAAATGCCTATAAAAATTTAAAAATTGTGCCATTTTGCTGATGTTAACGCATGGGAGCGAAAATGGTAACCAAATTGAAAATGCAAGTGAAGAATTTTAAAGTAGTTTTTGATTATGAAAAACTTTTATGTTTACACTTTTGTCGTAAAATAACATTGGAAGCCAATATTTGCAAATATTTAATTTTGCATGGTATAGTCCTTTGTACGATATTTTCAGTCAACATCCTCTATATTGTGATATATGTAATACCAATCTGTCGTTGCATATAATAATAATTTGAATATCCCTCGCGCGAAGCAGTAAAATAATTAATTTTTATGTTGTTTTTTTATTAATTTAAAAAAACATATTTTGTGTTTTCTTTTTTTTTTTAAGAAAAAACATGTACCTATCTCCTACTTATATTTTTCATTTTATGTTACTGATTTTTATGGATTTAAATTTTTTTATGAAACAAAAGACTTGTTATTCAATAAATACCTGCAAAAATTACACTCACTGCAAAAAATTATACTTAAAAAAAATAATTTATAATTAAATATAAGGGGCGGCAAAAATCATTTTTGCCCAGGGCGGCGGAAAAGCTAGATCGGGCCCTGGTTTGAGACGTCGAGCAAGTACCAAGCTGTTCATTCAATCACCATATGGATCTCAAAGAAGATGAACTGCTTTAAGTAATTCAGATTCAATAGCAGTCAAGTACCAAAATAAATAGCGATTTAAGAAATCTGATTACATAGGCGTTCTTTTCCTTAAAAAATAGCTCCTGCGACCGATATCAGATTTTCGCTATTGCGGTAACCGTTAGTTAAACATTCGAATTTGATCCACCCTGTATAGATTATTTCGTGCCTAAAATGATGTGAATTTTATTAAGAGTTTAACTAACATATTTAACACAAGAGTGCTCCATTTGAAACGACATAATCAACAAGAGCTCTACAATTATTTCCATTATTTCGAGGGAAAACTTTAATTCCAGCTAAAATGGTCTGTCAAACGCAACTCAGCTCTTTTTGTTTTTGTTTAAGCCAAGGTCTCATATTGCACGGCGTATTGTAGGACAAAAACAAACTTCTTTTGACCCAAAACTCTCTACTTCAAGGCAGCCTTGATCTTTGGAGCGTATTTTATGACTATCCTTAGACTACTATGGGATGTATATGAAGCCAGCTAACCGGAAAGCCTATATGAGCTTTTTTTGGATGTTTCAACATAATATTCGTGAAAACGGCGATCCCGTTATTTACCAGATGCATTACGATCGGAATTTTTAAGGTTATCCATGTTAGCTAAATTTAAAAACACCATTTACATCTTCTAACCCTCACCGTATCTACGGAACATATTAATTATTACTGCAAGACGTTTCACATGATTAAAAAAGTAAGTTTCTTGTTAGTTAAAGGTTTGAATTTTTGCAGTTATTCATGTAATAATATAAATAGACTGAATTAAAATAAATTTCTACTTCTTTCATGTAATAATATACAGGGTGTTTCTTAAGTATTGCAAAAAAAATTAGGAAGTGATTCCTTATCGAAAATTAAGGGGGGTCTTTTATGAAAAAAAAAAATCCTTAGACGTCTCCTTTCGAAGTTACACCCACAAACAAACCATGGAAACCACCAAAATGAATCGTTTTATATTGGAATATTTGATGGTTCATGTTTATTTATTTTATTTTTTACTCAAAAACTGTAGGTTTTACGAAATAAACTAAAAAATAAATAAAGTTTCTAAATAAATCAAGCTTTAAAGAAAAATATTTTTAATTAAAAAATTTTAACCCACCAAAAAGTTCTGATAAAAAAACCAACAGGGGTCGCACTTTTCAGCCCCCTGTGGAGGTGGGAGATGATTAAAAATATTACTATGGAAAACCTTTTAATAAGTATAAAACGTCTACCAAATATTAGTTTCCTAAGTTTATCCAAATTTGAGAAATAAAATTAAAACCTAATTTTACCGCAACCTTTTAGGGGGTGTAACTTCGAAAGGAGACGTCTAAGGAATTTTTTTTTATGAAAGACCCCCCATAATTTTCGATAAGGAATCACCTCCTGAATTGTTTTGCAATACTTAAGAAACACCCTGTATAATAATAAAATAATAGATAATAGAACCAAACAGACTGACAAATACAGGGTGTCCAGTTTAAAATGAAGTACATGGGTATCTCGGAAACCGTTAGAAATACAAAATCGGTTAAATGGGGAAAAAGTTGCGCATGAAAACGAAAAATGTGCATTTTCTTAAAACCTCCATATTACCTTTATTTGAAAAGATTTTTGCTCCAAATTTTCAGGATCGTGTAAGTAACTGGTAAGGATTTTAAAAATGACATTAAAAATATTCTAGATCTACTATGTTTCGCGCGGTTATACCTAACTTTTATTTTTCTTATGGACGCCATATTGGATTTTAGCATTTTTCAAATCTCCATAACAAATGCTTTTCAACCATCTGACGGACCAGGTAAAATGGCTACAATTATACTGGATTACATTGGAACAAAAGGATCTGTTAATACAATAGACAAAGCAGTTGCCTGCTACTTAACAAAAAAGAAAAATAAATCAATGGCCAATGATAGTATTTTACAATATTCTTAACATATCTGCCTACAATGCGTATGTTTGATATACCCAGACCAATAATACCCGGAGAGTGAAAGATACTAGGAGACGCAGACTCTTTTTGGAAAATCTCGGGATATCGATGGTGAACACTCAAATTGAAAGGCGAACTCATCTTCCGAGGGTAAGGGCAGCAAAAAACGTAATCGAAAAATTCAAATCTGCATTACACTCCACACCTGATGACAATGAAGCTTCTACGAGTGTTACAACCCAAGCCAAAAAAGAGGTAGATGCCATTTGTGTTCAGAAACAGATAACAAAAGTTCAAATTTGTGCACAAAGTGTCAAAAATACTGTTGCAAGAAACATTTGGCTCAAATCTGCAAACAGTGTGTGAATAAAGATTGTTTATTTTTATTTTATATTAGGAGCAAATGTCCAAAAATTAATTCAAATACATTTTTTATTTATTACATATTTGTTTATACCCAAGTAAGTAAGTATAATACTTGTTAACATACCTAATTTGTAAATTGAATTAGTATTACAATGGTCTTAGCAGCTATGGGTCATTTTGGACCCGAGCACCTTATGGGTGTGGCGGTAATGAAGAATGTAGCAGGTTTAACAATATGGAGTTAGGGCGCCAGAAATGAGTTTGCACCCCGGTGATTAATACCAACCGCGCGCCACTGACTGGGCAAAAAAATTGAAAAATACACTCAGTAGGTATATTATTTTGTTCTACTAAAAGGTAATTTTATGCACGCGCTGTTGACGACAATGCGTCAATAATGTTCTGCATAACAACAAAATTTCCATTAGATGAAAGCTTATAAAGTGTCCTATGTTCTATTACCTTCTTATTTTACAGAATACTTAATAGAAACTAAAAGAAACATAGTGCCATCGTAAAGCGTTAGCTCACTTAAGGCAAGTCTCATGCCAAAGTAATAAAACTGCATAATATTATTTCAAAGGTGCTTCACTTTGAAGGATTTACCTGCAGAACACAATATTTCACTTAGAACGTATTTTAATGAGATTACAGACTACAGAGATTAAGAGTTACGCGAAGTGTACAATATTATATTAAAATTTAATTAAACCTATTAAAAGTTAATAAAACTTAACACATTTCAAAGTTTCGCGATGAAGCTTAGTATTGCTTAAAATTTTGATTGCGACGTATTACTTTCAATGCGGGCTAACAAAACCTCCAAATGGAGTGGGACTGTGCTCCGAAATATTCTCATTTACTGTTAGTAAAGCCGATTCCAACTTTCCGCGTTATTAAAAATTTAATAACTTGCTCCAGGAACTAGTGCGAATCCATTACATCTTTCATCAAATATGAGTTTATTTATATCATGTGGATCATTGGAAAAGTTTTGTGTTGTTTGATTAAGAAGAGATTTACTTAGCTGTCTGATCTGTCTGAATGTTAATTATATAACTATCAATAGGTTTGCTTCAGTGGGGCTATGTATAATCCGATGAATGATCAAGTACATGCGCAGTATCGGTATCGCGTTCCAGTAGCGTCTTTGATTGTTCATCGGACAGTTAGTTGGCTGTTCCAGCAGTTATCAGATCAATCCATGAACTAGTTTGTAGAGGGTAGAAACAGTAAAGTGTGTTTAAATGAAAAAGTCATCAAATTGGCTTTAACAATTACAATTAGACGTAACTTAGATGATCTTTATGACATTGACAATTAGGTAACTTATAAAATCTAAAATGAAAATACGTTTAAGGGGCTACATACGTATACCGGTTGTAAATGAAGGGTTGTACACCCCTTTTTTTCGTGAGTTTTGATTTTAAATAAATGAAATTTTACGGATAGACTATGTGCTAAAAACCTGGTTTTTTGAGCACATGCACACAATTTTTCCATTTCCGGTTTCGCCGGAAACGACCCCAACTTTGTTATTTTAAATGGAACATTCTGTATATTTTTACAAAGGAAGAGGAATCAATTTTAGATAATACTGCACTACATATTTTGGCTAATTTTTGTAACTTCAAATAATTTTTGAACCAAAATTTTGATTTTTATAAAGTGTGCCGTGACCTGCATACATTAAACTTTTTATGTCAACCATTGTCCAAAAAACGGTTTTGTACATTTTAATTGACATATAGGTTACGTTAATCGGCTTTGAAGGTTACGGAATCGGTTTTTTGACAAAAAGACAATTTTTTTAACAGGAACTATGGTGGTATAAGCGGTTATTAAATTGGAGCATCTTTTAACAAATCTATCGATACCAATAATATTTCATAGATAGCCTGTAGATAGCCATAGATAGCCATAGATAAGTGATAGGTAAAATACGATTTTTTTTTTCATTTTGTGACTTATTTATAAAAACGGTTACAGCAAGTAATATCTCAAAAGAGAAAAAAAAAGCACATTTAACTATTCCATAGCCAGCGGCCCATAAGAAAAAATAAAATTAGTGGTGATGTGACGAAAATGGTAGGTGCTAAAAAAGTCTAAAATAACAGTTACATTCTCCATTAAAAAGCACCTTAAGAAAGTACAAATAAAATTGTTCTAACGATTAAGACAAAAAAGTTATGAATGAAAAAGGAAATCCGACATTTTCATGTTTTTTGCTATAACATCTGAAGCACAAGGAATTTTGTACTTTTAAAAATTGATTGTTGCTCCTCTCATACCAAGGACTAATTCATCTAATTCAAACAAACCTGTATCTTTTATAATAAGCGAGATCCCCATGCTGGAAATGTAATCTGGGACACCCTGTATACTAAATATTATATTAATAGAAAAGTGTTTTATATTATGCACCGAAAATCAAAGTCTTAAGATTATTACCAACCTATAAATCATTACCTTTTAAAGTAGTATGGTGCTCTTTAAAGTAATTTACGATTTCTTTGTAAGCTAGCAGCGCAAAGATAATTCAAGATCCACTTTTTGCTAAAATTTAACATTAAAAACGTTTGTAATAGCTTTCACTAAGTTCATATAGCAAAAGTTATTGCTTTACAAAGCAAGTAGTGTTTTGCTAGATGAAACTTAATTAATTTAAAAACGAATAGTTGAAGTATATAGAAAAACCCGACCAAAGAATATTAAACTGAACAATTTTATACAAGCTTGGAGTCGTCTTCCAGGCTGCATTCTGGATTGCCTTCGAGAGATTTTCACCTGCATTAGCAAGTTCTCTTTCTGACTGCAGGAGTACACTTAACGAGATCAACTCGCTTTTCCCTAAACATATCCCAATTTGTGTTCCTGCTGCATAGTGTAGGCTGGTTTTGCTTTTCTAGGATATGCGAATGCAAAGTAATGAGAGTGTGTGAATGATCGGATGATAGGTCTAGACATGTTTCTAGTTTAATTATTTTTTTTGTTAATACCCTTCGAGGCGCAAAAATCGAGTACAACTGGCTTCTTTTATTATCAGCTGGCTATTACGTTGGCTCTAAATGGGGTTACATATACGTTGTTTTTTTTTGGTAATTTAAGTTGAGATGTATTTTAAAACTGGACAAAGTATTCTTAAAAAAAAAAAAATTTCAATAATTTATGGTTCATCTATGTCAATTAATCACTTTAATTATCCCAACATCGCGTTGCATATGTTGCTATACAGGGAGTCCAGTTTAAAATGAAGTACATGGGTATCTCGGAAACCGTTGGAAATACAAAATCGGTTAACTGGGGAAAAAGTTGCGCAATGGGCGTTTACACAAAAAAATAAAACTTGATAAAATATTTTTTAAATGATAATCTGATCTATAAAGTTTATTCTCAACCACTAAAAATTTAAAAAAAATCGTCCAGTTCCGAGAAATAAATTTTTAAAATGCCCTTTATATTTCAAATTCTGAAACGCGCTGTGATAGGCCGTGACTTCACTCTCCGCACAGTCCATGTGCAGCTGACTAGTTCCTATTCCTATGCATCGCATAATGACAAGTTGTTATATATTTTAATATAATATGTTTTTTCTTTTATTAACTATGTATATTATTGCAATGTACGTAAATTAATTATTATTGTAACAAGTTCTACACCTGGGATATTCAGAACAAATAAAGATTATTATTATTATTATGTTAGGCGCGAAGCGCGCGACGAAGACGCCGCAGGGGCGTACTTTGGTCGTCGATTGTAAATAATAAACGTAATCGAACAACAATTACAATTTATTATAATGAATAAAATACAAACAGTACTGCCTTTTAACAGTATTGGCAAAAGAATGATCTCAAGCCAACCCCGAGACCCCTCAGGGTGGCTTCACAACATATCTTAAGTGTTTTTAACATAAACAAATATGACATTCCTGGACCAGGCATATTTGTGTTCAAATATTCTTTACGTATACAGTATTGCTAGAGGTTTTAACTAGTTGTTAGTTTAGTGTATATTTCATTATAAAACAAAGCAACTAAGTAAGTAAATTAATTATTTTGTAGAAATAATTCGATATTACTAAGGTCATTTAACAGGTAAAAATATGAACAAAAAGTATGTTTTAGTTTATTGTTTAATAATAGGTGATTGTAAACATTAAAAAAATGTACCTACTACTCCTTTAGTCATGGCTATATCTAAAAAACCTACAAAATGAATCTTAAATTCGAGGTAAACAAAATATGGGCTATATACATATAATAGTAGATAATTGATAAAGTTGGTTTCTCCTGTTGTTTGATTATAGGTTAAATAAACGAAAAGTTGCTGGTTTTCAAAAACGTTTATTCGTTGCAAATTCTTTTTTTAAAAAAGATCCGACATGTTTCGCCGATGTTATTTTATCGGCATCCTCAGGGCTAAAAATGATATATATAATATAATATAAATAACTTTAACGGGTTTAGTGGTCTTATTGAAAACTTCAGTGGGGCATAAAGAAAACTCTTTGTTGATCACCAATATTTCGGATTTATTATTTAATCCTTCATCAGGGTTACTACAGAAAAAAGCTAGACATGTGTTTATTACTAAAACATGAATTGTTTTTATTCATACTCAACTAATATATATATATATAATATAATATACGATATTCTGAACACCAAATCTATCAAATTCTGAAGAAATTAAAAATTAGTGTAAACGCCCATTACATATGCGTAACAATAATCCACTTTTACATTTTCAATCATTCATCCTGTTACGTAGTACCTACCACCATAAAAACGAAAAAGGTACATTTTCTTAAACCCTCCATATTACCTTCATTTGAAAATATTTGTGCGCCAAATTTTCAGGATCGGAGAAACAATTAATAACGATTTTAAAAATGATGTTTAAATTATTCTAGGCCTACTATGTTTCGCGCGGTCATACCCAACTTTTGTTTTTCTTATGGACGCCATATTGGATTTTTGCATTTTTCAAATCTCCATAACAAATGCTTTGTAACCATGTAAAGCATCGGTATGTTTAACCTAGGGAAAATATGAAAATTTGCAAAATTAAGGTTTCACCACAGTAGGCCTTGGTGTCTTGATTAAACAATTGCAACGACTATTCCTAACAACTCTCAAATGATACATATTTTTCTGTAGTGCAAACAAGTTAGTGATTTTCGAGTTTTCGATGGATCGTTTTTCCAACAAGCATAAATACAGGGATGCGCAAAAGTATGAAAACAAACAAATATCTAGAACACTATTGAAAATATTTCAATGAAATTTGGTATTTGACCGTTATCATATATTCCGGATTCGATAAAAATATTGAGGTTGTGATACGACTTCCGGTTCAACCGGAAACGGACTCAAACTTTGAAATTTTAAATGGAACATCCTGTATATTTTTATATTTTTGGATTCCTCTTTAAATTTACTTCAAAAAATGTTTGAGATTGTATGGTGCTTAAGTCGACTGTTTTCGTTAAAATCACATTTTTATGAAAATTTTGAGCTATACAGCATTGTTAAAAATTTTCAACATTTAAGAACTTTGAAATTGCAAGTAATTTTTTTTTTTGGTTTATGTTGACAATAAGCTTACTAACACTTTGCACAACGTACATTTAAAAAATATTATACAGGGCGTTTTTTACGCTTGTTCAAACTTGTACAACTTTAAACATCGATCACTCATTTTTCTTAAATACAACACCCTGTATATTTTTACACATTCTTATAGAAAATTTAATTCTCCTTCGAAAACATAAAGGCTATTTTTCACCTAAAATTGATATTTTTTGAGATATCGCGATTTTATTGTTAATTATTAGGGCAACGTAATATTTTCAAGTAGGCTATGAAGGAAGACAGTGTTAATTTAAACAATTGAAAGAAAAAAAAAAGAAGAAACTTATAAATTTATCTTTTCCGTACAAATTTTTGACATTTTTGATAACGAATTTAACTCCATTAGCTTTCTTTTTTAAAATCTAATGTTTATGCACACCCACTTGGTGATTTAGGCGAACTGAGAAACCGAATAACAAAAGAACTTGGAAGAATCTCGCCAGATGTGGTTTTAAACATTCTTACGGAATTTCGGCATAGGTTAGCCTACTGCCAAGAAGTAAATGGTGGTCATTTCGAGCATCGTATCCATTAAATTTTTGTATTCCCTATTTTGTTAATTTTTTCGCGTCCTCTTGCCCAAGAAGACCGAGAAGAAACCTTGAGCGCTTCGTATCACACGACTTGGCAAAAATTAATCGGTTCTTATCAGGGCCAAAATATTGTTTATACAATTGAGTTTGATCGTTTACAAAGTCATAATAAAACCAATAGATAAAGTATTAGGTACGCGAAAAAAAAACGCTGATTAAAAAAAATAATAACTGACCTGCCTTATGTTTAAATTTAAAAAAAGGTTAGGGTTGGGTTGGTTAAACCAAAAGTCGTATTGCAAACACGCAAAAAATAGTTTATAGGATTTAGTATTTGTCATCACACTGGTCCAACAGAAAAATGCATAAATAATTTTAAAAAAATCTTAATTCAAATGTAATAATGGTAAAATTCGTTAACAAAAATGTCAAAAATTTGTACGGAAAAGATAAATTTATAACTTTCTTGTTTTTTTCTCTTTCAATTGTTTAAATTAACACTGTCTTTCTTCATAGCCTACTTGAAAATATTACGTTGCCCTAATAATTCACAATAAAATCGCGATATCTCGGAAAATATCAATTTTAGGTGAAAAACAGCCTTTATGTTTTCGAAAGAGAAATCAATTTTCTATAAGAATGTGTAAAAATATACAGGGTGTTGTGTTTAAGAAAAATGAGTTATCGATGTTTAAAGTTGTACAAGTTTGAACAAGCGTAAAAAACGCCCTGTATAATATTTTTTAAATGTACGTTGTGCAAAGTGTTAGTAAGCTTATTGTCAACATAAACTTAAAATAAAAATTACTTGCAATTTCAAAGTTCTTAAATGTTGAAAATTTTTAACAATGCTGTATAGCTCAAAATTTTCACAAAAATGTGATTTTAACGAAAACGGTCGACTTAAGCCCCATACAACCTGATACATTTTTTGAAGAAAATTTAAAGAGGAATCTAAAAATATAAAAATATACAGGGTGTTCTATTTAAAATTTCAAAGTTTGAGTCCGTTTCCGGTTGAACCGGAAGTCGTATCACAACCTCAATATTTTTATCGAATCCGGAATATACGATAACGGGTAAATACCAAATTTCATTGAAATATTTTTAATAGTGTTCTAGATATTTGTTTGTTTCCATACTTTTGCGCATCCCTGTATGATACGTTGGAGTGCCTTATTCGCTTTAGGAGTAATGATATTATGGCTTCAGAAATGTATTTCAATAAATACTCGGAGAGACGTCAGACATTATGTTTTTTGATGACCCATCGACAAATTTCCATCCTTCTCATCTGATCACCATTTTGAAGTCCTTGACAGGGGCGATCACGATAGGGATGATACTTTAAACGTCTGAAAATTGTACCAGCTGTTAATCGAGCGACATCTATGTTTTCTATCTCACGTAAAGACGTACGGGGATTGTCAGTTACTGCTTGCAAAACCAAATTTTCTTTATTTTCTCTCTTGCGCCGGTTTCTTTTGACTTAACAAAGCTTTAATTATTTATTAAGTTATCACGTAATCGCCGAAACATGCTTCTTCTACCTGGCTGACAACTTTACGGGTATTTATTGAAATACATTTTTGCATCATTTCTCCTAAAGAGAATAAAGCAACATAGGCGCCGACTACACGGGGGCAACGGGGCTCGTGCCCCCGTGCCGATTAAGGGGGCATTGCCCCCATACGATGCGACATCGCAAAGGCTAACTTATGCAAATCACATTTAAATTATGCCAAACAGCACATATCACGTTCGAGTTCGAGTACAACTTTATTTAGTGCCATACTTTTTTTCGTTCATTCTGAGACTATGTACCAATAATACCTATCGTGTAGGTACTTGCAGGGCCGGCCCAAGGCATGATCCAAGTGATGCACAGCATCAGGGCGCCGGCTTAAGGGGGCGCCTTACAAGATTATTTCTTTAAATAAAATGTGTGCTGTTTTTAAAATTTTAAAATGTCAACCAAATTTAATGTCAAAATGAATTTTATTTTAAATAAGCTAGTATAAAAATAAATTTAAAACACGTGCCAGTATGGATGAGGCTAAATTTGAACCGCGCGCCAACACAGAACACGGCTAATCAGAGAGTGGGCAAAGCTCTGTGATTTCAATTTAAATATTAGTGATATGAGAGGACAAGGCTACGATAACAGCGCAAATATGACAGGTAAAAATAAAGGAGTTCAAAAGCATATTCAGAATTTAAATCCCAGGGCTTTCTTTATTCCGTGCCTGCGCATTCGTTGAATTTAGTTGTGAATGATGCCGCAAAAATGAATGTCGAAACAATTAGTTTTTTTTTTGGCTTTGTTCAAGAACTTTAATTTTTTTTTTAGTACTACTAAAAAATAATTTATCAAAATTAACATTAAAACCTTCATCTGCAACTAGATTGGAATCTAGAGTTGAAGCACTGCGACCATTAAGATACGAAAATATACGACGCATTAATAGACATTTTTGATAATAATAATAACGACTACAAAGGCGACATGAGGCACAAAGTTTAGCTGCAAAAATTTAAAATTTAAAATTTATTTGTTCTACTATTTTATGATATGAAGTATTTAACAGATTAAATGTGGTAAGTAAAATGTTACAAGGTGTTAAGCAGCAT
This sequence comes from Elmis aenea, assembly GCA_947652605.1. Lineage (NCBI taxonomy): Eukaryota > Metazoa > Arthropoda > Insecta > Coleoptera > Elmidae > Elmis > Elmis aenea. The sequence goes on from OX393583.1 coordinate 24,234,521, forward strand.
TTAAAAAGTGCATTAGTTGCATTAGACGAATTAATATGTTTCATAAAGGAATTAAGAACAGATAAAGGTTTTAATGAAATTTTAGAATCTGCAAAAGAACTAGCTACAGAGTTAGAAATTGCACCAAAATTTATTCCGTCAAAAAATGTACGAAGACGTAATATAAAGAAACAATTTAGTTACGAATCTGCCGATGAAACACCGATTGGTCCTAAAGATAAATTTAAAATATCTTTTTTTCAATGTTATTTTAAATACTACAGTACTGAACTCTTTAGAAGAAAGATTTAGCCAACTTAAAAATCACAATGATAATTTTAATTTTTTTACGATATCAAAGAGATAAAAAAATATGGACAAAGAAATTTTTAGAAAACATTGTAACGATATCGGAAGTATGCTTACGGATGTACGGATATAAGTGCATTAGAATTATTTGATGAATTAAAGGTTTTTTGGTGACTTTGTAGACCTTAATACTTATTCAGATACAATTGACATATTAAATTTTATTTGTGCCAACAATTTGGAGTGTGTATTTGAAAATGTAACCATTGTTCTACGAATTTTTTATAAATAAATAAAGAAATTATTATTAAAATTGCTAGCATAAAAGCCAGAAAAGTAAAATTTTAATATTATGTTTGCTTGTAAATTTTATTTTGATAAGAATTTAAGAATTTATAATAAGAGTAAATCCGTTTTGTTTTAAGTATACTACTTAGTACCTACTTATGTAGTGTTTTATGTAACTAATTCCACTATACATACTCTATAAAGATTTATATTAAATTAAATTATTAATAACAATATTATATTTTTATTATTTTTATTACCCGAAAATTAGCCACTTTTGTCTTTAAATATATATAGGGGGGGGGGCGCTATAAGAGTACTTCGCAGCAGGGCGCCGACTACCCTAGAGCCGTCCCTGGGTACTTGTTATACTCGTGCATCGCACATTTACCATTCTCATTTCTCAACCTCAAGCTGTTGAAGAGTTGTGTGCCATAGCCATTCATCCTTTCAAGCAGGGTGGATAAAAATCATGATTTTTTAAAAAAAATCAAAAAAATCGATTTATTTGATTTAAATCAGATTTTTTTGATTTAAATCAGATTTTTTTGATTTAAATTAAATGTACCATATTATCGAATTTAGTGACATATTCACATGCTATTTCTGTTTTGTGCTTATATATTTAATAACCAATATATTAAATTCATTGGTGAATTTTTGTCAAAATGAAAAATTAAATATAATGATTAGGAATTTTGAAAAAATTAGTGCTAAATGGTGATGTAATTATATACAGGGTGTCATTAGTGCGGGATCGGTCGATTGTGGCTAAACGGCTTGAGATATGAAGTTGATTCAATTGCAATTTTATACAGTTTTTTTTTAAACACAAAAAAAATATTTTCAAATATACAGGGTGAGTCACCTTTCTGGAACTAATAGCAACTTTTATATTTCAAATACAACACCCAATTTTTTATTTAATATTTTTGACCGCCTTAATTTTAGCTGCATCAATATAAAATACTAAAGGTTTTTATACGGCGTTGTAAAAAAAATAATTTTCTAAATTATTCAAGGTTTTAAGTCTTTATTTAAAAAGTTCTCCTGAAGTTATTTTGAAATACAGGGTTGTAATTTGGTATGGACATGCAGAAAAAAATTCTCTGTTCCCCCGATATGAAAAAATTTGAATCACATACAGGGGTGTTTATAAATAGGTCGCAACTTCCATGATTTTCAGAAGCTCGTAACTCGATTTTTTCAAATGCAAACCCCTGTATTTTTTTATGTCATCGAATTCGTCTTTAAAGAGCTTCATAATTTGTTTAGTATGTCCTATACCCAAAACTCGTACTTTTCGAGATATTCGACATTTTTCTTCAAATCGTTATTGAAGCAATAGAGTGCCGTGGAAATTGAAAAAACTGACTGTTCACTTCGCTAACGTCAAAAACTTGCATTTATTTTTTGAATTATTGCATTTCCGCAATGAATATTACTTTGCAAGAGCAAATTGATATGGTTTATTCACCATTTCGTGTATTTAATTACTAATATGTAGTAATACAATTTTGTTTTATTATAAATATTATATTGTACTCATATAATCTGTGATTTAAATTGATAATTTAAAAAAAAAATCACTTGATTTAAATCAATGATTTTTTTAAAAAAATCACTTGATTTAAATCATGATTTAAATCGTGATTTAAATCAAATGATTTAAATCTGCTCAACCCTGCTTTCAAGTGAATTCCCGCTATTTAAAGATAAAAGATATTTTTTACCGAAGTATTTAGTTTAGTTCTTTTAACTTTTTCCGGTAATAACAGTTAGGATGTTACTTTCTATAATGACCTACTATATATTTTATTTAACTATGTAATTTATTTAATTTGTATTTTGAATAAACTTTAATTTTGTATCTATCAGGGCTCGAAACCGAAAAAAAAATTGGTCAACGGTTAATCGAAATCGGGAACTTTATTTTTTGTTTAATAACCGTTTTCTTTTCGTAACAAAACGGTTTTGTGTAAAAAAAAACATTTAACTTATAAACGGGTTTTAAAAACCGCTTAAAAAACGGTTTTTAAAATTATTTAGATCAGGAATGCAAAGTATGAAAAGATAATAGGTATCTATTTATAATTTTATAATATATGTACAGTCAAGTGTTCAGTAATGACTTCTGGTAAACTAATCACATTTAATACAGATTTTGTATCTTTTTAAGTAATTTTTATTTAAAACAGATGTTAGAAAAACCGGTTTTTAATTATTTTGGTTGAAGGTTTCCGTTTTTTTGCCATTAAAAATAACGGTTTCGGTTAAAAATCACTTTTACGGAAAAAAAATAACGGTTAACCGGTTTTCTTAACCGAAAGCGGTTTCATGCCCTGGTACCTATTATAGTTAATGAGTATCCCCTGCCCCCCTAGCGAGTCGGCGCCTATGTAAAGCACTTCAACATTATTGATGTTTATGCTTATTTAAAAATTGATCCATTGAAAACCTGAAAATCAATAACTTGTTTACACTGCAGAAAAATATGTAGTATCATTTGACAGTTGTTAGAAATAGTCGTTGCAATTGTTTAATCACGACACCAAGGCCTACTGTGGTGAACCCTTAATTGTGCAAATTTTCATGTTTTAGCTAGGTTAAATATACGAATGCTTTACAATACATGGTTGAAAAGCATTTGTTATGGAGATTTGAAAAATGCAAAAGTCCAATATGGCGTCCACAAGAAAAACAAAAGTTAGGTATGACCACGCAAAACACAGTAGGCATAGTAGGCTCTTTTTAATGTCAATTTTTAAAATCCTTATTAGTTACTTTTACGATCCTGAAATTTTGGCGCAAAAATCTTTTCAAATAAAGGTAATATGGAAGTTTTATGAAAATTTACATTTTTCGTTTTTTTGGTGGTACTACGTAAGAGGATGATTTATTGATAATATAAAACTGAATTATTGTTACGCATTTAATTGCGCAACTTTTTTCCCATTTAACCGATTTTGTATTTCTAACGGTTTTCGAGATACCCATGTACTTCATTTTAAACTGGACACCCTGTATATTTCGTACTCAGTGTGCTTGAACATAATGTCATTTAATGCAAAGTAATGTAGCAACTGTACTAGAATATTTTTATAACGAAGCACAGTGTGAGAGGGAATTATTAAAATGGAGCAATAATTTTCCGCTTGAAAATACCGGTAAATGTGATATACTCCACTGTAAATTATATGTTTACAAGATAATTTAGAGTTTTCCAAGTTGCTTGAGTCGACGGGCCAGAAATTATATTTCACACCCTTCGTGCTTTTTTTTTGCTTTGCTATTGTTTCGCAAATGTACTTCCTTTATGGTGCTTTCCTCAAATAAACTGTAGATGATGGACCTATATTGGCAATTATTTGTTTAGGCACGGATTGTTTAACATCCTGTTTCTGTTAAGTAAATATTAATTTAAGCTTCGTTTGGGTTGGAAACGAGCGACCGGCAAGCGCAGTTATTTAAGAATATAACGTTTAAAATATTTCGTGTTTTGTTGTGCTTTGTAAAACAGGTCAAAGTGCCTTTTTACACTCAAGAATATATATTTTTTTTTAATCAGTTGGTAATCCTATGTTTTTACCCATTATAGATTGAATGACGTGGACAGAAATATTCTAGGCCTTGTAGATTTCAAACTGCGATACTCAACTTTTTTATTACTTATGGCCGCCATAAATTAGCGTTCAGAATGAATATATGAAGAATTGTATCCAAGAAGCTCCCTTGGAGGCATTAAGAGAGGAGGAAATAAGAGATAAGCAACAAACTAAATATTAACAAGGAAATCAAACCTTATATAAAAATCCTAAATTCCAAAACACGGGAGGACCTAGAGAATACAGAGAACAAATCGAAAAGTAAAGTGAAGTTAGTACGGAAAAAAAAAATGATAGAAGGGAGGAAACATGCAGAGGGTAATTCAGTTTGACTGTCGCGCCCCTATAGATTTGTTATTTTAACCCTTATCCGGGCAGTTGTTTTTAGTAACGTAACAGAACCTGAGAGTCCACTGGACTCCTAGGCATTTATATTACATAAAACAGGTACGAAATTTGGTTTTGGTTAATAAATATGATAGTTAATAATAAATAAGTAATACAAACATGTGATATTCAAGTTTATTAATTGGTTTACATTAATCACGAACATTTCAAAAAACAAATCTTATTTATTCTTGTTCGCATTTCGAACAAACTCTTGTAGTTTTACAATGGTCATTACAAACATTTATGTTACACCTATCACAAGTTTGTCTTTGCATTCTAGCTCTTTTTGCAGGACAAATATGACACCTTCTCTTTTTATTTTCTGGAATAGTACGTGGTTCAGTGGCAGTAGATGTTGATGGTACAAATTGTAACATACACGTCTTAGTGGTCTTAGATACACCGTGCAGATTTCGGCGTTGTATCTCAGGCACTACTAAGCTTTCTGCAATATTTATGAGAAACAAACGTCTCTTTTCGTGCTTTTTGTTGTTCCAGGAAGGAAACAATTTTTTCCACACGACATATGCCGCTACTCCACTCACGTCTAATATATTCATAAAATACGCAAAAGGCCAACGATTTGTTCTACGTTTGCACATGTATTCATGGACCATTTGATCTAAACTGTCTACTCCACATTTAGTTTGATTATATTTGAGGATAATTTCTGGTTTATGTTTATCGGTTTCGCTGACTACTTCAGAGTGATGCATGGTGGATAATACAATCACACTTTTCTTTGGTTTTGGGACATACGATACTAACGTAGCCTTCTTGGTAAAACCAAATACTGAAGAATTCTCATCGCGACTTTTGTGTGGCTGAAACTCCTTTGGAATGAACCTCTTGTTCTTTCTTACAGTTCCCACCAGCGTAAGTCCATTTGATAGCAAGTTATACGCTAAATCCAAATCCGTGAAATAGTTGTCACAGGTAATGTTTCTTTTTGATCGATAAAAAGGTTCTGCCAGAGTTTCCACAACCTGTCTTCCCAAGTTTTTCGCAACATTGTTGCCTTCTTTTCCAACATATGGAAGTCCATTTAGTGGGTAATAATTTTCTGAATCACAAGCCCACCAGATTTTTAAGCCGTACTTATCCGGCTTGGAAGGCATATACTGTCTGAAAGAGCATCTGCCACGAAATGGCAAAAGTTGTTCGTCGATAGTAATGTTATCCCCAGGTGTATAAAATTTTTTAAAATTAGTATTCACAAGATTCCAAATGTCGCGAATTGGGGCTAGTTTATCTTTTTTTCGCCTTTCAGATCTACTTGTTTTGTCATCAAATCTGATGAAACGTAATAGCAGTTTGAAACGCTTTAGTCCCATTGTTGCCCGAAATATTGGTGGTCCATAAATTCGATTCCAAAGAACATCATAATTTGTATAATTAGATTTTAGATGGCCAGCTGTAATTAGAAGTCCTATAAACGCGTATAACTCAATGGAGTCGCAATTTTTCCACTTTTCAGGCCCTATCACCCGAATCGCCTCTTGGTTGGTATAGTTAACGATTTTGTCGACAATTTGTTTATTTATGTATAACAAAAATGCATCTACAGGTTCCTCGATAAGAACACCTTGTGGAAGACAAACTTTACTCAAAGATCCTTTTATTATGTTATGTGCACGAGCACGTCCTGTTGGAAAAGCACTACGCGACCATTCTGTCCCATCTTTGCCAAAAAACTTTATTGGTTCATCTTGATTATCACTTTCAGTTTCAATATCATTGTTAGCATTATTACTTTCAGAATTATTTGCGCTATTATTTGCGTCTATATCTTCAAATTCACTTTGGGTATCACTAAGTTCACTTGCTACACTGTAATTGTCCACCTCTGAATCTGATTCTGAATCAGTATATTTATCAACATCAACATCGTCTTCATTGTCCGACAAATTGAGTAGAATTTCCTCAAGTTCTTTTTCTGATAACTTTTTATTAGCCATAGTAATTAGCAGTGATACTAATAACTAAAACACAAATTGCAAGATTTACTAAAAAATACTTACTAATAAAAGCTACATACCAAACGAGAACAGATGTAATGTTGCAAAAAACCAAAATTATAAATAAACTTATTTTAATAACAGCACCAACAGAATTAGTGTAAACACAACAACGAGCAAGCACAGACAAAATTAGTCTAAACACAACGCGTCTGGATTACGATAGCACACGTGAACGTCGGTAATTCCCTTACGGTAGACGATTGGAGTCCAATGGACTCCGCGGTTCTGTTACGCTTGCAATTTCAAAAAGTTTTTTTATTTATAACATCGTATTATAATTTCATTAATTATGGTAGAATTGTAATGGCTATACTATAATAAACAAAGTAAAAAATTGGCAGTACACCATCTTATATAGTTTTCACAAAATAAGCTTTCAAATAGTCAAAAGAGTCCATTGGACTCACCTTGCCCGGATAAGGGTTAAAAGGAAACTCCTATAAACCCTTTATTTTTGTAAATCGTGGAATATACTCTATCGAACAACTTTCAAATGTTTTTTCTATGTTAAATTATGTTAAACTGCCGATGGTCAACTTTTTTTTGGAAATTACATGGTATACTTTCTTTAATTGATTCTGATAATTAAAATCTAAATCCGATAGTGCATTAAAAAATTAGCATGGGAAAATTTTTGAGAAAAATAAGTTTAAAAGTTATTTATCATTTTTTACTAAATCCTTGTATTTTACCAGATAAAACACGATGATTTTGAAGAAAAAACGCTTGGAGTACATCCTGGAATTTTTGCAATCGATGCATTACTTACAGGGTGTCCAAACTTTAATTTTCTTTTAATACAACTTCAGACCACTAAAACTCGTTTATTTCAAATGCAACGCACAAACTTTTTTTAAAATTTTCTAATGCATAATATTACATTCTGCTTTAATATGTATCAGCGTTTTCTTATACCTATCTGCAACAATTATTTTCGAGTTATTAAGATACTGTGATACTATTGTCATACAAAATTTCAAAGAAATTCGTTCTGACATACCCAAGTTGTCAAATATCATTATTTTTTCTGATTCTGTCAATATTTTTATGAAAACTTTTTTAACTCAATAATTTAGATACATAGAACATAAATATTTTTCAAAGAGACTTCAATTTTACATCTAAAAATTATAAAATGTCCCAAGTATTCCATTTAAAAAACATAGTGATGTATTGGTATTGGTATGTTAAACCCGAGTTTTGCGCTGCCAATCGAATTGACCGCTGAGGATGGTCATTAGAATATCCCAGGACGTTAACTTCGTTAGTTTCATTATTTATCACACGCTTAGGTCGAATACTAGCAGATTTCACTCTTCTAAAATTGATTTTATTCATTGAAATTTCTGCCTGATCATTACAGACAAATGAGGATACCTCTCACTGAAGACCTGGCAAATTCTTTCAATAATCTTTGTACATGAATATAAAATAAGTTAAAAATATTCGTTTTTGAATACTCTTGATTTGCCATGTTCATAAATACTACAGACAAAGCAATATAAGTGGTTTACAGTTATTAATATTGGCATTTGTTGTCGTTTCCAAGGCTTACTATTTAAAAATGTTGCATTCTCTTAACTTTATCAAATATTCATAATAACTCGAAAATTGTTGCAGATAGGTATAGGAAACGCTAGAACAGATTGATGCAGAATGTAATTTTGCATTAGAAAATGAAAAAAAAAGTTTGGGCATTGTATTTGAAAAAAAAAAACGAGTTTTAGTGGTCTGAAGTTGTATTAAAAGAAAATTAAATTTTGGACCCCCTGTAAGTAATGCTTCGATTGCAAAAATTCCAGGATGTACTTTACTCAAAGGTTTCTTCTAGGCATGGTCTAAACTTAAGCGTTTTTTCTTCATAAATTAGATAATATTAAGCATTACGATGAAAATCAAAAAATTTTCAAAAAAGTCCAAAAATCTAAAAAATTAGTGCACTTAGGAATGTTAATAAAAGTTCTTCTAAAATAACGTTTTTAATTTAAAAATGCAATAAAAAATAGACCATTGTGTTTGAAATAAGAAAGTAGACGTCAACTTCCGGTATATCCGGAAGTGTCGCGATATTGAAAATATTTTTAATAAACAGATCATATACCATTATGGTCATAATCAAAATTTCAGATCCATAACCTTTTTTATTCTTCATTCAAAAAAAGGTTTCTAAAAAAATAGGTTTTCTTGGTAGATTAAGTAGTAAACTTCCAGTCCTTACTAAAATTTTAATATACAAAAGTATTATAGCACCCCATTTCGAATACTGCTCTAGTGTTTTATTCCTGGCAAACACTAATGATTTAGACCGGCTTCAAAAATTGCAAAATAGGGCTATGAGAATTATTTTACACTGTTCCAGATACACCAAAATTACTTTGATGCTGGATACTTTACAGTGGCTTAGTATTAAACAACGGATAATTCTTAATACGATTATTTTAATTTTTAAGATTATAAATAACCTGCTTCCAAATTCTTTGTTAAAATATATAACCCAAAACGCTGATGTTCATAACTGTCCGACTAGAAACTGTAAAGACTTTAAATTGCCATTCAGGGCACGAAATTACACTCAAAATTCTCTTTTTTATAAAGGACTGAACTTTTACAATGAATTATCAAGTGAACTTAAAAGTGAAACTAATGTTGTAAGGTTTAGACGTAAGCTCAGTAGTCATATTAAGGAAAAGTTTTGAATTTTATATATTTATATATGTACATGTTATAAAAATTTAAACATAATTAGCAAATCGCTAAAATAAATTACATTATTATTATTATTATTATTATTATATATATTTTTAAGTCCCGGTCTCAATCAAACACCCTGCATTTTTTATGAAAATTATTAGTAGATAAAATTAGCATACGGTAAATGGATAATATTTAATATCTACACATTGTTTGAGTCATGTTTTGTGATATTTTGCATATTTCAACATTACTTAAATATTTTGTTTTGATTCTATAACAGGCAGCTGCAAAAAGATGTTGAATATTTGCGTTCTTATCACAACATAAGTAGACCTTTGATACACATTCAGTATTTGAAGAATCTGATTCTGAATGTGAGGAAGAATCATATATGTTGCATCTGATGACGAAAACTATGTATCTATCACCAACGGATGTTTCAGCTGAATAGAAGTGAGACATCGAGCAATAAATGATCATGGAGCAGGAATACGACAAGAAGAAAGCGTTGAGGATGAGCCTGTATCTCAAAGTGTGGATGACATTTGGACTGCTAAGGATGGAACTCAATGGCATAGTTATCCACTGCCAAGTTCACAAACAAGATCTCGTAGCATCATACGACAAAGAGGTGGGTACATTAAAAAAAAAAAGAGATTTATGTCAAGCAACATGCAGCCTGCCAAAAAAAGGCTTGTAAATTCGACCAATTTTGCCTACAATCGTGATGCAACAATCTGTTCATCTGTGACAAAGAAGAATAAATCAGTCGTGTTTTTGTCATCCATGCACATGACGGGAGAAGTTGATGGGACACAAGCACCCAAGCCAGAGATAATAAACTATTACAACAAAACCAAAGGCGGAGTGTATGTTATAGACAAAATGTTAGGGAGTGCTGTGAAACGAAGAACATTGCGTTGGCCTCTAACATTTTTCTGTAACATGATTGACGTCACTTGGTTAGCATCCTGCATCATCTACGGAGAACACAACCCACGGTTCAGGGCTAACGATCAACGAAGAAAGATCCTGAAGGATTTGTCAATCAGTTATGTGCCTGCATTCGAAGCTCGTGGTACAAACCGAAAACAACGTAAGACTAGGAAGTCCTGCGTAGTTTGCGTGAAAGCTGTTTGCGATTAACACTCAGTGACAAATATGCACGTAGCATTACTTGTGAAGAAAATCAATTAAAAAATGTTCTTAAATTTTCTTTTATAAGGTAAATCAACTAGATCTTACTTTTTTTTTAAATAAATTATTATCAAAAAAAAAAACATTATTTCATACATATTATATGAAGGTACAATATTTGTACCGATGCCGCCTGCTATGGATGGAAAAACAACTTGACCTCTTATCTCGGAAAAGCGGAAATATTTTTCTGAAATTTAGCTCATATCTATCTCAAAAATGTAGAGATGTCACAAAATGTTAGCCCTCTACGGTTTCCAGAAAATAAGTTATTGCAATTTAAAAACTAAGATGTTACAATTGTACCTATGCCACTTTTACATCATGTTAGTGTTGGGTTTTTAAAGTAAATAAACAAAGAGCTCTCAACGAAGCAACTTTACTCGTTAGGCCGATAGAAGCCTTACAAATTGTATTATGCAGCAGAACAGCGAACAAAATTGATTACAATATCCCAGCACATCACACTAAATGCACTGTAGCAAAAATTAACTCGTTTTTGTTGATACTGCACGGAGTAATTTTATTTTAGAGTGCGCTGCACATAATGGCAACATGTGAGAGAGCCGGGCCGGAGCTTTTCAGAAATAATCTGCAATTCAAAGTTTATTTAAACTGTACTTAGCAAGCTAAAAGTGCTAAATCGTGCTGGCTACAGACGCCAGTTTTGCGAAATTACTAAAAAGGATTAATTGCTACAGTAAGTAGTGAACGCAAAAAGAAAATGTCTCGGTGTAATTTGTACTTCTGGAGAAATGCACGTTCCATTTAACAATAATAATGAGTTCATGGAGTAATTTTGTACAGTTCGTAATGGAACGGTAGTTTTGTCTCGTTTTGACGATATTCCTAACGTATTAAAGACGAAGATGCAGTCTTGGTACTTGCGGAGTGTTTTCGATGGGTGGAGGGAGCAGAATTCTGCTTTTTGTTAATTTAAATTTTGCAAGCTCCATGAACGCAGATATAAATAGGTTTACGTTTTTGTAGTGTAAACTGTTTTTAGTATTTCACTGATGACGTGTGCATCCTGCAATGCCAAGCAATAAAATGTGGAAGACTAAATCGATACACTAAAATAAGTGTAAAAGTCATCGTGATTTCAATTTTAGGGGAGACTGAGGATAAAAGTAATTTTTTTTGTTTTTATTTAATTTGCTTATGGAGTATAACAAGTTTCTTACATCCCAATTGATTTAATGATAGATTGGACGTTTGTGTTCCTTCCAAGATATTAATTTATTTCTTATGTTTCGTAAAGCATATGTGACTTTTTTTTTTTGTAGTAAGACAGCTGTTACTTCCAACCTCAACGTTGGGGCTAAAGTAACAATGATTGAGGTAAATTGTAACGGAAAAATAATTTACACAGCTCATAAGTAGGGCGTAAATGTATTAGTATTCGTCAGCAAAATTAATATTTGATTCCAACATACACATAAGCAAGATGAAAATATGAAAAAAAAAATCTTTGACAAAATAGAAATTGATAAGTGAACATTATCAATACCCAAAAATGTGAAACAAAAAAATACAACCAATTGGAAAATTATTCCGACAAGTTTTGTATGTTCTCATCTACGAAAAAGGCCACCAATTGTGTGCTAAGAGCAGGGCTCGAAACCGAAAAAATTTTTGGTTAACGGTTAACCGAAATCGAGAACTTTATTTTTATAACGGTTTTTGTTGAAAAACCGGTTTTATTAGTAAAAAACCGGTTTAGAAAAAACGGGTTAAATTAACCGGTTTTTAAAATTATTTAGATCAGGAATGCAAAGTATGAAATGATATTATTTATTTATAATTTTATAATAAATGTACAATCAAGAGTTCAGTAATGACTTTTGGTAAACTAATCGCATTTACTACAGATTTTGTATTTTTCATCGTAATTTTTATTAAAAAAAAAGACGTTAAAAAAACCGGTTTTTTATTATTTTGGTTAAAGGTTACCGTTTTTTTTGCCTTTAAAAATAACGGTTTCGGTTTCGGTTAAAAATCAATTTTTCTGACAAAAAATAACGGTTAACCGGTTTTTTAAACCGGTTTAAAAAACCGGTTTCATGCCCTGGCTAAGAGTGAACATTGCTAGTGAAAGCGTTGATTGCGGTTGGTTATAACGCCGTTACTTTTGATTCCAAGTGTAGGTACACAAACAAATTGTAGGGAATCCACAATTAATCACGATTCCAACGTCAAATTGTATTGCATCCACCAATAGGTAACAAAATTTAGAACATAATAATCTAGTATTTTTTTGTTCCTCTTTTAGAGATCGCCTAAAATTCACTCGACCGGTGATACAACGAATTAACGTTAACCTCTTCATGGACGAATTCATAAAAGCCGCAAAAAAGGACTATTTACTTTTAAAAACGTAAATTTTATTGAAAATACATTAAAAACAATCAAACAAAACAGAAATTTTAAAAAACAAAAGCGAAAAATAATGTACACATATGTGGCCATTGGGCGGTAAGGTGCACCTTATAAATGAAATGACTTCATCCATTCAGGACACAGGTTCATTGCATTTCTCGCATACAGGGTGCACCACGACGCTGAGATTCTTCGATAGCTCCTTTATTAATGAAAATATCAAAAAATATTTAATACAAAATTTGTATTAAATATTTTTTGGTGATTCAAATATTGTGTAATTTTTTTAAATAAAATACCATGTATATTTTTACATTTTTGGATTTCTCTTAAAATTTACTTTAAAAAATCTAGAAGGTTATATGGGTCTTAAGTCAACCGTTTTCGTGAAATTTACATTTTTATGAAATTTTTGAACAATACAGCACTTTCAATTTTTTTTAATATGTAAGTTATTTAAAAAGGCAGTACAATTTCGTTTAAAAATTAGATTGACCATAGATTAATTAACACTTTGTGCTAGCTACATTTAAAAAATATTATATAGGGTGTTTTTTAAGCTTGGTCAAACTTGTGAAACTTTAAACATCGATAAGTCATTTTTCATAATAACAACACCCTGTATATTTTTACATTTTCTTGTAGGGAATTTAATTGTCTTTCGAAATTATTAAGCATGTTCTATACCTAAAGTTAATACTTTTTAAGCTATCTCGATTTTTATTAGTATTAATAAGGCAATTTAAATATTTTAAGGTCGGCCATGGGGGTAAGTCGTAATTTTTCAGAGAATTTTTAAACAAAAGAATAAACTGTAATTTTAGACTAAAAATTTACCCCTTTTTCCCGAAATTTATCGTATAAATTGTTCAAAATTATATCCTTGTTCATGTTCTACGCACAGCCGTAAACGTTGTCTGAATAGCATTATTAATAACATTTCGGGGGTTATACCATCAAAAGCAAAACGAATAATAGCTAATAAATGAGACCGCCAAGTAATTTTAACATATTTGGGTTCAGCAAGTCTAGTTTTATTAGCCCACACAATTTTATCAATTTCCGACAAAGTCCGCTAAAGTGAAGTAGTTCCCTAGATTTTTTCAAAAACTTTGCACCATAGTACTAACAAGGGATGCGCGCATTTGTAAATAGAAAATTTTAAATTTTGTCGCTGACGGTTTCATGGCCAACGCGATCGCAAAAACGACCTTTTTATACCAATTTTTCAGCTGAAATAGGGAAAACCCTATTTGTCCGAGGAAAATGGCCAGTGGCACGTATAACTCTGGAAAACATTTTTAGTTTTAATGTCCTTAATGCAATAAACACTAGGGTGGATCGCTCTTATATGGGAGAATTTTTTTTTTCGAATATCGATTTCGGGGGGTGCGCGATAGATGCCCTGGTATCTTTTGATTAATCATGCAAAATATTTAAAAAAAATAATAATTGGAAGTACCTACTGCCCCAAAGTCGTCAAAGTTTTCGAGAATTAAAAAAAATTACTTTAAATTAAAATGTCTTTGTTCTATTTTTAACAACGAATTTCACGACTTTTTCGAACATTATCACAGTTTATGCTTTTAATTATTAAAATAACAATGTAACACACCGTTTTTCTTACTTTCCCGGGTAATTTTATTGTCACGTGCGCGTGGTGTGCGCGGGTAGAGCAGCGGATATGTCATTTAGCATTCCTTCGCCTTATAGTTTCAATTTTTTTTTCAGGAAGATATCACGTTTCGTTCTGATATCGAATATTTGAGGTTTGATAGTGTGATTTTTTTGTAATAAAAGTACAAACGTTTACGTACCAGTGATACAAACTGTCCTATGTTTGGTGTTGACAAAGAATTCCCGAATAGTTTGTTACCGACGCATGAAGGCATGAAGGCATGATATAATATTTTATTTACATCTCCAAACCTTAGCAAACGATTCCAGGATTTGGTAAGAGACACTAGTAAAATAGTTACTACTGACATAGAACAAATCTGGAGAAGAGCGTCCTTACCTACAGTAGAGCATCGAACAATCTTAGCGAGAATAAAAACATATCACGTCAAATACCGTGCAATCCTAAAGCCTATAAGAATAGTGACAACTACAGAAACAAATTGGAGAAGTTCAAAATGGACGCCAGGACTCTGTTTGACATTGCCACGCAAATGTAGTTCGTTCAAGACTAGTTCTTGTAACAAATCGCGAAAGATAATTAAAAAAAGAGAATTCTTGTTAGACCAGCGAGGTCAAAGAAAAATGATGATGTGTTCCTTAGATAGAGAGACTACAAGGAAAAACGAAACCAATATTTCCAAAAAATTGCAACGAAACTTTTATGAAGAAGCTTCCCAAACATCAAAGTCCCAAAGATCCACGTCTCAAACCAAGGGTTCAAATTGTAAGCCCTTAAAAGCAAATGCTGATATGCAGGAAAAGTAATGAGGACTATCGCAGAAAAGTTGTGTTCGAAGAGCACATTAGTTTATTGAAAAATCCTGGCTCACAATACATTGACCATATTTCTATGAAATCTAGTGACGCAAAAGCAATTACCAATTGACTGTTCGCATCATTTCCGAAGCCATCGCAAATCTGGACAAAGTCGAAACTGATATTTTACCTAAATTTAGTTTGATGCTTTGCCACACACAAACCACTGAAAGATGTGTCAAATTGGTGACGGATCAGATATAAATTAGAATCTTGTCGTATCATACCAAGAAAGACTACAAAACCAAGTTATTAGCTTAATTTTGGAGTGATCTTAATTTTTTTTTAACAGTTTTTGTGTGATTTTACATTCTGTTCTATTTTCTTATTCTTTTAATTGTCCAAAAAAGTTATAAAAATGTTGTAGCCTAACCTTGAATACTTTTATTGGGCATAAACTATAACCTACATTTAGCAATTTTTTTTCAAAATTCAGCAGGCTTGGGGCAGTACTTGCACTAATAATATCAAAATATTGTCTTCATGACTTCTGATTGTATTCCCCTAGAGCATCTTTTCCGCACCCCGCCAGAAAAAAAAATAAAATTTGATCCACCCTAATAAACACAGCATTAATCAAATGTATCATGACCCTCCCTTGTAAGTACTAAAGTCATTTTATTCTTCAGGCTTTCGCGGCTATCGTCCATGTTACAATCTTCGTTCCCGGGTTTGGAACCGCGTCTTCTTGATTTTTGTGACGTTTCGACCATTCTATGTTGGTCTTTATCAAACGACTGAATTGGTGGGTTTGTTGCAGGGTTTATATATCCGGCTGTGGAGGCGTGGTGTTCCGCCTGACGAGTTCGTTTCGCCTCAGCGATTTCTTGATTATCAGTATTACTGGCCCGCGCCAACCACTTCTGGCCTAGACTATTTAGGGAATCTATGGAAATTGCCAAGAACCCCAACAACTTTAACAGAGACACAGGCCTGCAACTACCAAGCATTTGGAAACCGGTCATCAAGAAATCGCTGAGGCGAAACGAACTCGTCAGGCGGAACACCACGCCTCCACAGCCGGATATATAAACCCTGCAACAAACCCACCAATTCAGTCGTTTGATAAAGACCAACATAGAATGGTCGAAACGTCACAAAAATCAAGAAGACGCGGTTCCAAACCCGGGAACGAAGATTGTAATACTAAAGTCATACTGTACTTAAACATAAAAAGTACAGTTTTGTGCAATGTCAATTTTTTTGGAATTTTAGAAAGAAGCATTTCAAAAGTATAGAGTCTCTAGTGACCCCATGATATTATGAGGGTTAACAAATAACGCCTACTGTCTGTAAATAGACAAGCCACAGGTTTGTCCTAGCAAAATATACGACGAAAACTAACATTCGAAATTAAATTGGTTTTTATCATTTAGTTTGTTTTTAAAAATCCCATCCTTGCTATAACAAATTCTATTTTGTTATCTCACATTTTAAAATACAGCGCAACTAAAACTGAAATTAATATAAAGTTAGCTTGAATAAATTTGATAAAATTAAAACGGTTTTTGTTTTCTAAACGAATATTTAGCGATGTTAAGTAAAATCCGCGGTCGTATTTGCATTTTATGTGTAAACTGGCAGTTTTAAACGATGTTAAAAATAAAAGAGAACCTGCAAAGCTTTAAGCTCCGGAGTATAAATAAATGGGAATAATTAATTAGCACGAATTCACCTGCAACACCGTTTTGCAGATTTATTGTAGTTTTCAAGTTTTGCTTGAAAGAAGCGCGCGTGATTTATGTTTTTCAATATTCGTCATGCTTGAGGATTGAGTAATGCACACGATATGTTTTCTGTCAACTATCTATGGATTTAATGTTAATAATATGGATAAGGAACCATGCCCAGTTTTTGTTGGAGGCACTGGGGTAACTGCTACAGTTATTGGCTTTTATGTAGTTATTGGCATAGTCTGAATTTAACCCTTGTGTTCACGGAAAATTTTACAACCTTAAACACACTGTAATGGGTGCATTTTGAAGTGACTATTTGTATTCTTTTAAGTTTTAGTTTTGTTACCGAGTGGCCGCCAGGGTGCGCTATCTGGGGTAATTTTTAGTTGTTGGTAATGTGAAAGGTTGGCAGTGGCACAGTAGCAAAAATTAGAAGGCAGCCATTGGTGGTAGTAGACAGGCGTTGAGTGGTCTGGTCGATGGCTGGCGGCTGGCGGTGCTTGTGAGATTTTTGGGCGATCATTTTTTGTTGCTCCCAAATGTAAGGAGAAGTGTCCCAATAGCTATTTGTATGTATGTTTGATAGTTCTATTGAGTATTTAGAAGAGTTCCTAGTGAAGTAGGCAATAACTGGACTTGAGGTGGTGTATGATAAGCGCTCAGTTGCGGTACAAAAGTGCAACGTACATAATACGCAGATCACCGAGCATGGCGTCTTGGAAGGTGTGGGGTGCAAATTGGTAGTGCGACAGTGAGTACAGACCAGCGAAAGTACCCAAAGGACGAATAAGCAATCCTACGTGGTTGAGGCATGGTCGCATGGTGTTGGGTTTGCAACGCCAGTCACGGACGCAAACGTAGCGTATACCCAAACCTACCATCAGCAACGCCATCTATCCGCCGGCAGCACAACTGCTTTACGCACTAACGATTAAACTGAGGTTAGAAATTATATTTAAGGTACTTGATTGTTTCTGGACTTGCTCTAAAAAATGTAATTTTCAGTTAATTGCTAAATTTACATTATTGTTACTTAGCGTTTCATTATATTTAAGGTACATGATTGTTTCTGTACTTGCTCTAAAGAATGTAATTTTTAGTTAATTGCAAAATTTACATTATTGTTACTTAGCGTTTCATTATATTTAAGGTATATATATGATTGTTTCTATACTGTATAAACTCTGTTCTATTTTTTCTATAAATATGGTAGTGGAAATAATGTTAAATAAGAATTAGAAACATTTTCATTCTAATTGAGTTTCTTAAAGTTTAGGCTGTTTGTTTATTTTGATGAAATAAAATTCATTGTTTAAATATTACTTTTGTAAAATTTCTGCGCCAGCGTTACTGCCGCAAAGAGTATGTGTGTGGGTGGGAGTAAGAAAAACTTCCACGCCCTGAGATTAAGCTTACCCACCCCACATAGCGCATCCCGGTGGTGAACCCATCGTCCATTAAGGATTTGCGGGAATAAAGTAACTTGTAGGGTAAGTACTGAAAGGTGGACCCGTTGCAACACGGATTAAATTTTGTACCTCTGCATAACTTCAACGCTTTATACGGTTAAATCGCTATCACGCATTCACAATTCTATATACAGAATCCTGAAATGTTTGGTATTAGTTATGGTTTTATGTATTGTGGCGTACCAGACTCAGCTCAGTATTATTAAAAGTCCTTATGCTTTTTTACTTATTTTCGTTTATACTGAGTACGTTAGTTCTGGTGAATTAGCAAAGATGTTTTAACGATGTTATGGCTCATGATCGTAATATTTTAGAGTAGGACACTGCTACGATGTGTTTCCATAGAGAACTCCAGTATTTAGAACTGCTATAGGTTTATTAGACAGTAAATAAAACAAACAAGGTGTTGTAGATTTTGTTTAATATTTAACTCTGCTGTACTGTTCGGGTATAGAGGGTGTGTAGAAATTGGCGGAAGCGCTACACGTGACGATGTTCTTCGTAAAATTCCACGTCAAAAATCTTGATACAAAAATGTTGTACCATGGCCTCAGGAACCATTTAAAGAAAAAAAAAATTGGCAACATTGCATACATTGATTTGCGTTTGGGCATTTTTTTATCAGCAATTTTTACTTGAGTATTTACAATTTTTGTTCGAACTAAAAGCCTTCAGTTCGTAAACATAGCTGCAAACTTTTGGGTATCGTAAAACACAAACTAGAAATAATTACGAGAAAAACAGAGATGACAGCTAATGACAATGTTGCCATATGTATTATTTTCATTCAAATCAGTGATTTACATATATTTTCAACACCAATTTTTAAAAGGAAGAACACAATATCTAGGAAAAAATACTATTCGAAATTTATTTTTATTCCAAATTGCAGCTTTTTTATTTGCAAGTATTAAATAATAACGCTTATTAAAGGACTAAATGTCAAAGCGTTGAGGACCTCTTGCAGACACAGCAAGCATGGTACAACATTTTCGTATTAAGATTTTCGACTTGGAATTTTACCAAGAACATCGCCACGTGTAGCGCTTCCGCCAATTTTTCCACACCCTGTATATGACCCAAAATGAATTTTAATTGTTTATAATAAAATATCCAATGGAGATATTATTTAGAGTTTTTACGACTTTCTTACTTTATACTTAAGCACTATTATTTTGCATAAGTGCATTTTTTATTTACATTAATTTTTTTTTCGAAGTTTTTATTAATGTACCGTTCGGGTCAATATGACCCTATGTGAAAATCTAATTGAATTTAAATAGCTATACAAACGTTTGTGTGTTTTACGAGGCTGTTTTACTGACGTTGATACAAGTCGATTATAATGTGCTCAGACATTACAAGTTTCGACAAGTTTTGATTTGTTTATTAGTCCTAGCTATAAAATAAACGAACTCGCATATACGCCTTCAGTTTTAGTTGGGTAGTAAGTAAAGTGTTATAGTTTTACTGCAAATTATGGCAAATCATAGACCTCTGACTGATGCTGAACTGCTTGAAGAATTATCTGACACCGACGAAGATTTATCGGAATATGAAAATCACACTAGCCCTTTCAGCCCTGACTACTTTTTTATTAGAAATGCCCGTATGCCGGGCTATTTTAGAAGTTTGCGGAATCGTACGGCCTTCGTCATTGTACCAAATTGTCTTCGGCAAAATACGTTCCTCGGTCTCACTACTCGAATATTATAGGTTTGTTCCAACAAGCGATTTGTACGGTTTAGTAAACGGTTTGAGTTTGCGCAGTATCAATATCGCGTTCCAACACAAGTTCTGACAGTTTACGGGACGGTCAGTAATCCGTTCCAACACATCTCAAATCAATTCGTGTACCGGTTTGCGGACGATCAGAACAGTACATGGACTGAAAGATGAATTGTTCCCAGGATTTTTAGACGCTTGCGCTGTTCATAACTAACGTGAGCTCAGCTAGCTATACATCGGTCTTCAACCCACTGAGTGCTAGATTCTTAAGATGTTTACCCTAGCGATGCGTACATTTGTATGAACCCAATACACAAATGACATTTACAGTTAGGCGAGTCGTAAAAGCGTTCCAACAGCGCTTAATACTTATTCAGTACATCAAGCAGTACATAGTTCACGCATGCGAATAAACCGGTTCATGAACTAGTAATAAACCAACATTAAATCGTTGTTGGAACAAACCTTATACGTAATTATCAACACTGTTAGAAATAAAAACGCATATTCAGTTTTATCTGTTTATTTTCAAAAAAGTGTAATCAAAAATGTTTGTTAGTAGTTACGTTTACAATGATAAATTTCGAAACAGGAAATTATCAAATTGTCTTCGGCAAACTACGTTCCGCGGTCTCACTACTCGAATATTATACGTAATGATCAACACTGTTAGAAATCAAAATGCATATTCAATTTTTTCTGTTTATTTTCAAAAAATTATAATTAAATATGTTTGTTAGTAATTACGTTTACAATGATAAATTTCGAAACAGGAATTATGCAAAGAGGAGCATTGCAATCTTTGCAATAATACGACGTTTCTTTTCTTTTATCATGCTTACTACAAACAACGCATCTCCTAACTTTTTGTTTACTTTCTTCTTCCGTTGGAATTTTACTAAACTGTTAAATAAAATATAATAATTACCTTTGTATTTTAAAATAAAATCAACTATAAGCACAATAAACACGTTAAAACTGAGACTGACTAATGCACTGATATGCACGCGAGTTTAAACGATTTTACACAAATCTATAGAGCCCAATAAACGTATTTTAACCTATCAAACTGACGCGTACGGTGTTCGTCGTCTAAATATAATAAGTTCGAAAAAACACGGCCTTCGGCAGTTGGTCCCAAAATTTTATTGCGGAAATATACGGTCTTCGGGCTGAAAGGGCTAGTGACGAAGGTGAAAGTAGTACTTCTGACAATGATATCGATATTCCTGCACTGCCTGTTGCTGCTATCCAGTGCATTCAATCAATTCAATCAAAGAATGGTACCATAGACTGGTTATTCGAACCTCCACAGCAACAAGGACGGTTATCTTCTGCAAATATTATAAAAAATACTCCAGGTATTACGAGGTATGCTACTTCAAGATTAACAGATGTGAAAAGTGCATTTACATCAATTTTCAATTCAAACATTGAAAAAGAAATTATAAAAATGACAAACATTGAAGGTGAACGAGTATTTAACCAAAAATAGAAAAGTTTAGATAGTGCCAATTTTCAAGCATACATTGGACTATTGTTACTAGCAGGAGTTTACAAATCGTACGGGGAATCGACTAAAAGCTTGTGGAATAAAGAAACTGGCCGTAACATTTTTCGTGCAACAATGTCTTTAGAAACATTTTGTACTATATCGCGTGTTATACGATTTGACAATAAATCCACCCGTCAAGAAAGAAGAAGCAGAGATAAGCTTGCGGTGAAACAAATGTGTGCAACGTCTCAAAAAGCTCGGTTTTTTGCACATATCATACGTCTAAAATTTCATTTATTTAAAATCAAAAGAAAAGAAAACAAAAGGGGTGCACCGCACTTCATTTACACCCGGTATAAGGGTATGAAAGTTTTAGTGCCTTAAAAAGAGAAAGAAAATGTCTTTCAAACCGTATAAAACAATATGTATGGTACCATTTAAAAAAAAAACAAATATAGTGCCGTTACTACTAAAAAAAACAAAAGAAAACAAAAATTTCACATGACAATATTTTGGGAAATACTGTATTAAACAACTTTTATTTGAAACTTTTTTTGATAATTCTTTCCAATAACAAAATAAGTGGGGGGTCATAAGTGATGCCTCATCCTGTAGATTTAAAGAAAATGATTTTACGAAAATTATGCAAAATTGGTATATAAAAGCAGTTTTCTATCTCTTACTATTTACGCTTCAGGCTTGCTGTCAGTATAATACCTACAATAATAGAAACTAATGTGTAAAATTGGTTACATTATTTCAAATTAAAATTGATCGAGGTTCCCATTTCCCATGTTGCGGAATTAGTTAGGAAATATTATCTGCCATAAAGCTAATAAATAACTAATGTGTGTAATAAAATTAATTAACATAATAGAATAATATCAAAGGCAACCAATCGCCACCGGAACTTGTGCGTAGGGTAGATGTATTTTATTATTAATAGTGATACAGTTTATTACTAAGGCCCACTCGACCCCGAAACTGTAAAGGTGATATTGTACCTATCCACTGTCGGCGATGAATGGCTAATACATTTTGTGTTGTTTCAGGTTAATATTGAGCAGCTCGAGGCTAGAGACCCAATAATCGGTGAGTTTATTGATTAATTATCCCTCTCTCAAAATTAATGTTGTTTCTGTATAATGAACGTGCTCTAAAGTGCTATAATGTTGGAATTGCCCGTTCGAAGTATCTCTTGAGTCTCTCTTACCAGGAAATAATTATTTCCATTGATGTCTGCCAATGCGAGAGGCCGTTTATTTATTCAAATATGTATCAATTGCACAGGGGCTGTTTTTATATGCGCCCACTCGCTTAATTCCATCTAAGCTTCCATTAACGTTGTATTCTTCGTTACAAAATTGTATTATTACCATGTCGTCGCCTGAGAGTTATTTTGTTCCATACGCCTTTTTTTGGCAAATTGACTTATCAATATAAAGATTATGTACAATAAGTTCCCTATCCTTCAACATAACCAAAATTTGAATTCGTTACCTAACAACGAAGTTCTGAGTTACATTTATGTTGCAGTTGTTATTTCAAAAATTACTGTTTAAAAAAAAACTATTAATAAGTATATCCTCTATTCTTAGCTTAACCCTGCTGTACTGTTCGGGTATATATGACCCAAAATGAATTTTAATTGCTTATAATAAAATATCCAATGGAGATATTATTTAGAGTTACGACTTTCTTACTTTATACTTAAGCACTATTATTTTGCATAAGTGCATTTTTTATTTACATTAATTTTTTTCCGAAGTTTTTATTAATGTACCGTTCGGGTCAATATGGCCCGATCTGAAAATCTAATTGAATTTAAATAGCTATACAAACGTGTGTGTGTTTTACGAGGCTGTTTTACTGACGTTGATACAAGTCGATTATAATGTGCTCAGACATTACAAGTTTCGACAAGTTTTGACTTGTTTATTAGCCCTAGCTATAAAATAAACGATCTCGCATATACGCCTTTAGTTTTACTTGGGTAGTAAGTAAAGTGTTATAGTTTCACTGCAAATTATGGCAAATTGTAGACCTCTGACTGATGCTGAACTGCTTGAAGAATTATCTGACACCGACGAAGATTTATCGGAATATGAAAATCACACTAGTGACGAAGGTGAAAGTAGTACTTCTGACAATGATATCGATATTCCTGCACTGCCTGTTGCTGCTATCCAGTGCATTCAATCAATTCAATCAAAGAATGGTACCATAGAGTGGTTATTCGAACCTCCACAGCAACAAGGACGGTTATCTTCTGCAAATGTTATAAAAAATACTCCAGGTATTACGAGGTACGCTACTTCAAGAATAACAGATGTGAAAAGTGCATTTACATCAATTTTCAATTCAACATTGAAAAAGAAATTATAAAAATGACAAACATTAAAGGTGAACGAGTTTTTAACCAAAAATGGAATAGTTTAGATAGTGCCAATTTTCAAGCATACATTGGACTATTGTTACTAGCAGGAGTTCACAAATCGTACGAGGAATCGACTAAAAGCTTGTGGAATAAAGAAACTGGCCGTAACATTTTTCGTGCAACAATGTCTTTAGAAACATTTTGTAGTATATCGCGTGTTATACGATTTGACAATAAATCCACCCGTCAAGAAAGAAGAAGCAGAGATAAGCTTGCGGCGATAAGAGAAAAATGGGAAAAATGGGTGGAAGTGCTCCCAAAATTATATTACCCTGATGAAAATATAACTATAGACGAACAGTTAGTTGGATTTCGCGGCTGCTGTCCTTTCAAGCAGTACATTCCAAGTAAGCCATCAAAATATGGAATAAAAATATGGAGCTTGTGTGACAGTAAAACGTCATACGTCCTAAAGTCTCAAATATATACCGGTAAAGAATTAGGAGCGCTACCAGAGAGAAACCAAGGTATGCGAGTAGTAAGTGATCTAACAACAGAATTAAGAGGACAAAATGTAACTTGCGATAACTTTTTTACATCTTATAATTTAGGCCAATTTCTTCTCAAGTGAAAAATTACACTGCTTGGGACAATTAAAAAAAATAAGCCAGAACTTCCTCAAAAGTTGGGTAATAAAGAGGTGCATAGTTCATTATTTTATTTTACAAAGGACACGACATTAGTAAACTACATTCCTAAAAAAAAAAAAACGTGATTCTAATGAGTACATTGCATAATGCTAGAGCAGTTAGTACTAGAGATGATAAAAAAACTGAAATGATATTAGAGTACAATGCAACTAAAGGAGCTGTAGACACCCTTGATCAGCTTGTAAATACTTACACGTGCAAACGTAAAACCAACAGCAGGCCGTTAATAATTTTTTATAATATACTTGATATCTCAGTTTATAATGCATTTGTTTTATGGACTGCCATAAATCCAGGATAACAGGAAAAAAAAATTGACGAAACGAAGGTATTTCTGGAGGAATTGGGAATGTGATTTATCAAATATAACTTAGTTAATAGGACACACATACCAAGAACTGTAGAATCATGTTAAATAGTCGAAAACATGCAGAAAAGTACAAATCAAAACTCGGCCTCGGGATCTTCTGGAGCAACGGTTAGTGGTGTAAAACGCGCACGGTGTAAATTCTGTTCATCGAAAAATGATCAAGACAAATATGTTGTGTTCTTACTGTAATAAATACATTTGCAAGGTACATGTCACTTATATTTGCCCCAATTGTAAAAAAATTTGAAAATGTTACATTTTATAGCATATATTTCAGACACTGAACTGTTATTTTTTTATACTTATAATGAGCTTTTAAAATATGTTTAAATTTATTTCATTCATTTACAATGTGTTTATGTTTATTTATTTAGTAATAAATATGTTATAAAGCTATTTTTGTTATATTATTAGGTATTGGGTCATATGGACCCGAACGGTACAAGCGCGCAGCAAATACGAACAGAACAGCAGGGTTAATTACATAAAAAAATCCTAAAGGTAAAAACAAAATACGGCCTTAATGGGGTAACTTCAATGCGAATTAATTAAAAAAAAAGCACTTCGTATAGCGATAGCAAAAATCACCACAAGGCGACACTGTTAAACGAAGAAAATTACATTGAAAATGAATACCAACCAATATGCATAACATATGTGGCAGGGGCAAGTTTTAATATCAACCAAAGATGCCTGCTTCTTTATACTTGCGCGGCACTCTTTGTAAAAGCGCACAAAAAAAGCTTTCATGATTTCACCAGCTTTTTTGACGAGCCATAGTGTACGTCGTTCTTTAGACGTATCTTGCTAAAAACAGACGAGCTCTCAGAAAATTAATTTTCATATCTCTTTGAAGCTACCTTCAACTTTTACGTTGAACATTAATTACTAAACCTCAGGACGTCTTATCTCTGCAGTTACACCATTATGCTGGGATATATCCTAAGTGATACAACAAAGTCAAGGAATATAATTGGAATTTTGTCAAACACTTTGCAAAGTCGAAGGCTATGCAAATATCAAATATTTGAATAAGTAGATCTAGGGCAGTTTTAGAAGACAATGCAAAAATAATTATCCAAGTTTGCATATTTTAGTTTACGCTAGTGCGATTGCGGTGTTGCTTCACTTGTTTATTTGTATGCAGGGTGTCCCAGATAATATTTCCGGCATTGGGATCTTGCTTATTATAAGAGATACAGGTTTGCTTAAACTAGATAAATTATTCCTTAGTATAAGAGGAGCTACAATCAATTTTTAAAAGTACAAAATTCTTTGTCCTTCAGATTTTAAAAATGTACATTTATTATAGTGGTTATCGATAGAGTATTTAAAAGTATTCTACAAAGTGCGTGCAAACATTTAATTTTTTGTTTAATAACTAATATACAGGGTGTTTAAGTTGAAACGACAATCCAAAATTACATGAAAACGGTAACAACAAAAAAAATCTGTTGATGTAGGATTGTAGTCTATGTTGGGGCCTATAAAAAACCCCTATAACTTTTTTTGATAAAATTAAAAATTACGAAATTATTTCAAAAATTCGAAATTTTGAAAATTGTTCTCGAAAACGGCTCCAACAATTTTTTTCAAATTTTAGTATGTCATAGAGTTTATTTTTCTAAGTAAAGTGCCGTTTGTCTCAACTATCTTGTTCTTCCAGATTACGAAATATTTTCAAAAATTCAAAATTTTGAAATATTTTTTTTGTAAACGACTGCAAAAATTTTATTAAAATTTTAGTACGTTATAGAGTTTATTTTTCTAAGTAAAATGCCGTTTGTCTCAACCATCTTGTTTTTCCAGATTACGAAATATTTTCAAAAATTAAAAATTTTGATTTTTTTTTTTTAAACGACTGCAAAAATTTTATTGAAATTTTAGTACGTTATAGAGTTTATTTTTTTAAGTAAAATGCCGTTGGTCTCAACTATTATGAAATTTAATTTACAAAATAATTCAAAAAATTAAAAAAATTCTCGAAAACTGCTCCAACAATTTTTTTCAAATTTAAGTATGTAATAGAGTTTATTTTTCTTAGTGAAATGCCCTTTGTCTTATCTATCTTGATTTTCCAGATTACGAAATAATATTTTTAAAATGTAGTATGTTATAGAATTTATTTTTATAAGTAAAATGCCGTTTGTCTCAACTATTATGAAATTTAATTTACAAAATAATTCAAAAAATTAAAAATTTTTAAAATTTTTTTCGAAAACGGCTCCAACAATTGTTTTCAAATTTAAGTATGTTATAGAGTTTATTTTAGTGAAATGCCCTTTGTCTTAACGAACCAACATTACTCTTTGTTTAGAACTTTGGAGCGTAAAAAACTTCTATGCGGTTTATCGACACAAAACATTCTTTGTACAATACCAATCAAATAAAATTTGTTTACAAATACTTTCAGCCGAAAATATGATCATAAGATTGTTATTTTCCGAAGTTGTTTACATAATTTTCCATTTTATTTAACTACAGGGTCTCTTTGAACCTCCCTTCATCCGAAAATACACGGCCAACTTTATGAAATGAGATTTCCTCCGTAACATAATAAGTAAAGTTCAAAGAATCTCGGGAGATGTTGCAAATAACTCTCCAGTAAAATATTAAGTCACGACAGTTTAACGCCTCGACGTTCAACCAATATTTCACGAAAACTATTTCCAAGTGCTTCCATTAACTGATGAACTTTTATTTTAAAATCAGCGGAACGTTTCTAAAATTTCCACTCTACGTAACAGCGGTTTTGTCATTTTGTACGTTCGTTAGACGATGGAACGTTAATATGAAACACGGTATAGCAGCTATTTGGGATAATTTCAAATCCTTTTAGCATTTGAACTTTCAGAATTATTCATGATACGTTTTTTGAGGACCTTTGATCTTTATTACGGACAAATGCCGTCTTAATCTTTTGGTTTACATTGTGATAATGTGTACGAGAGAGGTGGGTGTTTTAATTATCATATCTCTTAGCTTAGTGCATGACGTCAGGGTAATATTGTTTTTTTTTTTTTTTTTTTTAACCCCTTTCTTTCATACAATCTATCCCCTTAAGGACAATAAGTACTTCATGAGTCGACAAGAACACGGAGGGAAAAATTCCAATGAATAATTCCCTATATATACTACCCAAGTAGCACAATAATATTGGCCCAATATTGGCAAAATATTGTTACGCTGGCCCAATATTGGCAACATTAAGCCAATATAGGCTTTTTCTAGTTTTTTAATGAACAGCCAATATCGAAAAATTCAATGTTAATATGTTATTGGTCCAATATGTTTATATCTTTTGATGATTATTTCCAGTTTATTTTTATTGGCTAGACATACACAAAATATATTTACCCTATATTGTCTAGCAACATTTAGCCAATATAGGCTTTTTCAAGTTTTTTAATAAACAGCCAATATAGTAAAACTCAATGTTAATATGTTATTGGTCCAATATGTTTAAATCTTTTGATGGTTATTTCTATTTTATTTTTATTGGCTAGACATAAGCCAAATATATTTACCCTATATTGTCTAGCAACATTTAGCCAATATAGGCTTTTTCAAGTTTTTAAATAAACTGCCAATATTGTACAACTGAATGTTAATATGTTATTGGTCCAATATGTTTATATCTTTTGATGGTTATTTCCATTTTATTTTTATTGGCTAGACATAAGCAAAATATATTTACCCTATACTGTCTAGCAACATTTAGCCAATATAGGCTTTTTCAAGTTTTTTGATAAACAGCCAATATTGTACAACTGAATGTTAATATGTTATTGGTCCAATATGTTTATATCGTTTGATGGCCATTTTATTTTTATTGGCTAGATATAAACAAAAAACAGTTGTTACATCTGCATGCAATGCTAAAGCATTGAGTGTACCTACAAAAGTTTTAATTGTAAGACGAAGGGTCGGCGTTGCTAAAGCAGTTTTAATTTAAAGTGGACTGTAACTCGTCCACTAAAACTCAACGTTTTTAAAAAAGTTTAAATTTCAACCGCCGTCCCCTCTCTTTACACACCGCGGTTCACTTTAACTAATAGCCATAGTTGCCAGATTTGGTGATTTATCACCATTTTGGCTACTCGTGGCACTTATTCGGCGTGTCAATTGGATGTGTGGCGATTGGCATTAAATTTGGCGATTTTGCAATTGAAAATTACATTTGAAACGACATTTGCACGTTATAGCTGAATAATATAAATTTGAATTTGCCGCGCGTTGGCATCGAGGCTAAAACGGACCGAGAGTGGGGATAGTGCCGCGGAGAGAATGTCTCAAGGTAATAGCTGTAGTGACTTGCGTTCGTAGCTTGCGTTCGTATGTTGTGCGTCGTGCATTATTTTTCTTATTGGTAAGTACCCAGTTCATTTGTTGGGGCCACTTCCGTACTGCCCCCCAGGGCTAAACTTACTGTTTTGCACGTGGTTTTAAAATCTAACAGCGCTAGATTCACTTGTGCAAACCAAGGTCAATAAAATGGCGTGGTTTTAGCGTTCACACACGATCATAGCCACATACAAAACCAAGTCGGCAAAACTATTAAGTGTAAACGGCCTCTCTAATAGGCACGTGGTTTAGCTGACTTGGTTTTGCATATGTTTATGATCGTGTGTGTAAACGCTAAAACTAAGCACAAGTGAATCTAGCAAATTAGCAATGCTAGATTCACACACACGATCATAACCACATGCAAAACCGTAAGTGTAAACGGCCTATAACAGCACTCTGAACTGAACAACTCGAATTGTTAATGTTTTTCGTTGTTAGGGTATGACTAGTCGATCGGCGATTTGCCATTCGAAGAAAAGACGTGCAAGAAAAGTATAATGGTGCCTGTACACCTGAGAGTAAAGTACTCTCGAGAGTAGCGTCGCCAAGGATACAGCCCCTGAGAGTAACTCGCGATTGGCTGTATCCTTGGCGACGCTACTCTCGAGAGTACTTTACTCTCAGGTGTACACGCACCATTAGATATACTCAAGCAAACAAAGGTAAATCACTCAACAAGTCATGAATTGGAAGTTGCTCAGTTTTTTTCACCTAAAGAAAATGTTAATTGGCATACTGAATTAAATTCGTTGGAATATCGTACATCTCAATCTGTTCATACAAATGATACACAATGTAACAATCTAGCCACTGATTTAAAATACTGGGCCATAAATGATCATGTAACACATAAACAATTAGATTCACTTTTAGTAATTTTGAAATGTTATCATCCCGATTTACCAAACTCTGGTAGAACACTTCTTCATACTTTACGTTCAGTAGGCACAGAAACTATGATGTCGTGTAGAGGTGATAATGGCCAATTTTATTATTTTGGCATTTCAGAAAGTTTATGCATTCAGTTCAGAAACGGGTTAGATAAAGTATTTGATGAAAATGAAGTTGTCAAAATTATTTGTAACATTGATGGCATTCCCATACATAAAAGTACATCGATGCAGTTTTGGCCAATTTTAGGGAAGGCAGTAAAACATGGCTTCATAATTAAACCTTTTATTATTGCAGTTTATTATGGAAATAGTAAACCTCAATCTGTAGATGAGTTTTGTAAGCAATTTATTGAAGAACTTAATCAACTCATAAGTGATGGCATTTGTTTTGAAAATAAGAACTATAAAATATCATTTAACGGTTTTATATGTGATGCCCCTGCTAGGGCATATCTAAAATGCATTAAAGGTCATACGGGTTTTAGCGGCTGTGAAAAATGTGTTGATCGAGGTGAAAGAATTAATCATCGATTAGTTTTTTTAACTACTGACAGTGATCGAAGAACCGATAAATCATTTGCCGATCAGACTGATGAATTGCATCATACCGGTTTGTCACCTTTATTAAAAATTAGGAATTTTGGGTTAGTAACAGGTTTCACTTTAGACTACATGCATATGGCATGCTTAGGTGTAATGAAAAAATTACTGAATATGTGGGTCAAAGGTAACATTCCAAACCGATTATCAGCTTCTCAAAGAAGAGTACTTTCCCATAATTTACAAAAATTTTCTGCTCATATCCCTGTTG
The DNA here is from genome assembly GCA_947652605.1 of Elmis aenea. NCBI lineage: Eukaryota > Metazoa > Arthropoda > Insecta > Coleoptera > Elmidae > Elmis > Elmis aenea. Next base: position 24,265,755 of record OX393583.1, read on the forward strand.
AATTCAATCGAAAACCTCGAAAATTAAATGAGTTAGATAGATTTAAAGCCACTGAATATCGTTTAATAATGTTGTACATTGGACCTGTTATTTTAAAGGAAATGTTAAGTTGTGAAAAATTCAAAAATTTTCTTGATTTTCATTGTGCCATGCGAATATTATGTGCACCACAATCAAAGCTTGATTCAAAAAATAAAGCTTGTGATCTTATGGTACGGTTTTCAAAAAAAATATCATTAATATATGGACAACAAGAAGTTGTTTATAATGTACATTCGGTAATACACATGGCTGAAGACTCATTGACAAGAACTGAACATTTGCATGAAATAAGTTGTTTTCCATTTGAATCGTATTTGGGTCAGTTGGTAAGAATTTTAAGAGGTCCAAAAAAACCATTGGAACAACTAATAAAAAGAATTTATGAAAAAAATCAAATACCAGATGAAGCTGTTTATAAACAGGCATCTACAGTCAAACCAGTGTATAAAAATGGAAAAATAAAAAAACTTTATTACAAATTTACTTGTTTTGATTTAGGACAAGATAAAGACAGTTTTATTGTATTGAAAGATAAAAAAGTAATGCAAATAAAAGATATAGTAAGTGTTGGTGATACTTTTAAAATATCTGGTCCAATTTTTCAAAAAACTTTTCCATTTTATGAACAGCCTATGAATTCTGAAGATCTAAATTTTTTTAAAGTCAGTAAACTAACTTCATTTAAATTTGATTGTTTTTTAGAAGATGTTCTTGTAAAATGTATGGTGCTGCCATACAAAGATGATGATTTTATTGCAGTTGGGCTTCTACACGATTCGTAATTTAACAAATTGTTTTAGTTTTTTAAATTAAAGTAATATAGAGTTTTTGTAGCATTATTATTAATCCAAATTTTTGCAAAATATAATATTATTCTCAACATTTGTAATATACCTATATTAAAATGTATGTGTAAGATCCTGTCGTTATTCAAACTATAGATTTAGACGTCATTTGTTTATAAAATTTAGAGGGTTTGTACTTCAAATTCAACTTTTTGCAAATCAAATTCAACCTTTGGCAAATCAAATCCACCCTTTTGAAAATCAAATTCAACTTTTCGCTTCTTTGTTATATTTTTCCAAATTTTTAAATATTATTCAAATAATAGGAGTAATAATCGTTGAATTATACACTTCTAATTTTTCAATAAAAGGTTGAATTTGATGTCCAATAGGATGAATTTGAAGTGCAATGAAGTAAGTTTTAGTTTGAATTTAAGTCTACATAATTATTCTTCATCTTATTAAAATAAATTAGAATGGTGAAAACAATATCTGAGTAGATTTCTATGATTGCTACTGTATTTAATTTGTCATTGAATTTTGTTTTTGTATTACCTGGTCTAGCTTTTTTAGACACAAAATTAATGGGTACCAAATAATATTTACTATACTTAGATGTTACATGTGTTCCTTTGTATGATTGATGTGTACAATTTTATTAATTACGAACATTAATATCTATTTAAGATTGAACAGGTGCCAATTACTGCTTTTTTTGGTATTACCAAAAGTGGAACAAAAAGGTAAAGGTTGTGTTTGTAATTTTTGGTTTATTTCTGAAGAAACATATTTGTAGAAAAATGTCTTGGGACATTATTTTTTGGAGCAATTGTGTCGATTATGTCCCCTCATCGTGGGGCAATAAAGTCAAAACCCTATATGTTTGGCCAACTCATATTACAAATAAAACAAAAATCAAACAAATGGTTGATGCTTGTGAAAAACCTACCACCAAAGGGAATTGGAAGGAAAGCCCAGCAACATTTAAAAAAACTGTTTACACTGTTAAAGAAGCAGAACATTTGTGCAAAAAATTCCAGTTTGCGTCCTCTGTGACAGAGGACAGTGGCGAAGAAAGTAAACAGGATGAAGAACCAATGTCAGTCGATCTGGTAAATGAAGACAAGAAAAATGCATCTGTACCAGGTAAATTGTTTAAGGTTTTATTCTGTTCATAATTTGTTTATAACAAGAAAACATTTGGTGTAGAAAACTGTATGCTGAGAATACTGGAGGAGTTGGAAGAAATAAAGATAAATCAAGTTATTATAAAAAAAGATATAACATCCTTAAAAGCATTGTTAGATAAATTAGTGGCAGGTGATCGACATCTATCAGTATTAGCAGAATCACCGTTTAGCCTTCCCTTGAATACTGCAGATGATGTAACAAACATCGAAAATGTACTAGAAGATCAGACAAAGAAGCAAAAATTGGTAAATATGGTGTTAATGTACATTATTAGTTTTGCTTTGGTGTTTGTTTTTTACATTATTCTAAATTTTAGGCAAATGAACTTTCTTTGGTGGGGGGCGAAACCGAACACAAAGTGGTACTTAACATTATAAAAAAATTGTTCACCAAACAGTTAGCAATCCAATATTCCAGTAAAGGAAAAAAGGGGAAAAAAAATTTTTCTTCGCTCAAGTTATGTTCCGTCGTGATAGGTAAAACAATGTCGATATTTTGTATTTGTAATTATATTATTGTTTATTTTTAAGATGCTGTTCGTATACGACATAAAACTGCTACTGATACAAATATATTCAAAGCCATAGGGCTAGTTTTGGCAACTGCTGCAGACAGAGATGGAGGAAGAAAGAAAAGATTGCATGATGGTGAAATAGTGAGAGAGAGTGATTAAATAATATTTAGCCCCTATTTTCCGGAATTAACACGTTCACGACGACGTGGTACACCGGTGGTACATTGCGTATTTCACTTGTAGCCGTTGGTGGCCACCCGTGGTACATTTGTTTTCCGCACTGCTACGCAAAATAAAATCTCCCGTTTTTCACGAATGTCTTCAATATTCGGTATACGGTTATAGGAATGGTGTATGCTAATTAATGTACCACCGGTTGCGCACTCGGCCATAATTGTGGATTTTACAAACCAAAGAAATAATTTTTTTTGTTCTGGAACCCATGTTTTGGCTATTTTTGCGAACACTGGACATGCGCGAGTAATACCAACTTACCGTGTTGCCTTCTAAACTATATTACTGCCAACAAAATAACATAACACTAGCGATTTACTCTTGTGTCCACCGGTGGTACACCATTGCTTTAACGATAATAATTCACTGGAGCCGTCGTGTACCACCGGTGGTACACAATAAAAAAGGTCGAAAGTTAAGAAAAAACAATAATTTGATCACCAAAATGCATCATTTAAAAAAAAAACTAATTTTAATTAATAATTGCACAAAAAAATGTTTTCGGCTCTAGGGCATGCCACCTAGATTACGTGTCGTCGTGAACGTGTTAAGAAAGTGGTATATTTTATAATTTCACATTTATTAGTGAAAGTAAATTACAGCATCAATTAAATTTGAGACATGTAAACTATATGATAAATAAACCATTTATACAGCTTTACTGGATTTTTATTGGATATTAACATTTCTAAACCATAAAAACATAAAGGAGATTTGTGCATATGTTACATTGTACCAAGCAGGGTGAATAATATTGGTTAAATATAGTTTTAATTGTGTATACTGTATACTATACATGTATAGTATACATTTCACCAATATTGATACGGTATATTAATCTAATATTATTTAATAATATATATCCTTTATAAAAAATGTTATTGGATTAATATTAATTTAAAATATTGCACCAATATTTAAAAATGTTGACAAATCTATATTTTCCCAGTATTGTATGTCAATTTTTAGCCAATATTGGCCCAATATTTTGTGCTACTGGGGTAACTTATGTTACTATTGACAAAGTTTACTAATCACTTAATATCTATCTATCACTTAATACTATTTGAACCTATCTTGCAAGTCCGCTGGTCTGGACCGCTTCAAACGTCTTTCTTCTGAATTGCCTTCCATTAGCCGGTTTGCAAGCACATTAGGTTGCACTTTAATTCGTTCACAATACTTTTCACTAAATGTTTTGATCACTTGCTTCATAGTTGGTATTTTTAGATCGCGCGTACCAGGGCGCACCCACAATAAGTCGAACAATCTTATTTTGGAATCTTTGTAATATTTCTATATTAGAATTGCTTGACGTGCCCCAGAGCTGTATTCCATATGTCCATATGGGTTTGATTATTACATTATACAATAGCACTTTGTTTTCCATTGTGAGTTGGGATCTGTTGCCTATCATCCAATACATCTTTTGAAGTTGGAGTCCTAGTTGTTTTCTTTTTGCAAAGATGTGTTTTTGCCAATTTAATTTTCGGTCAAGGTGCATACCAAGATATTTTACGGATTCTACGTGATTCAGTTGTTGACCATTAAATGTCACAGCAGGACAGCTTTCTCTTCTGTTGGTAAAAGTTATGTGGTAAGATTTCTTGTCGTTTACTCTCATCCTCCATATTTTTAACCAGTTTTGTATGTTATTTAGTGCAGTCTGTAGATGTTCAGAAGCTCTTGTAGGATCAGTATGTGACAAGAGCACAGCGGTGTCATCGGCATATGTTGCTATTGTAGTTAATCGCGTACTGGTGATTTAGTGGTTTCGAGTGCAATCGTAATCTATAATTTTAGTTTAGTATGGTGATTTTTATATCATTATTAATTTTAGTTGCATTTAGCCATATGCTTTAGTTCACATGCAAGTAAAATCATATTTAGCTTCTTTTTTTTGACGGAAAAAAAAACAAAAACCGTTTTTTTAAAGCGGGTTTGCGGTTTCGATTTTAGCATGGAAAACCGCGTTTTTGCGGTTCGGATTTATCCGTTTTAAAAACCCTACAAGATCTACATGTTGTTTACCATATTTGTTACGCCCGGTATAATATATGTTTGTTGTAAGTTAACAATTTATTCCATTTGGTAAATTTGATTAAAATAATACACTCCCCTTCAAAAAAGCCTGGCTACGCCGATGACGTGATGCAACAGCTCTTGAAGTATTATTTAGTGGCATTTCGCTGTTTAAAATTGCTCTGACTTACTTTTTACTACCGAATAATAACGACAGCGCTTTCAGCTAAAACTTAAATTAAGAATTAATTCTAACAAAAACTTCTCAAACGCCTTCATAGACTTTAGCAGAGCCTAATGACAGACGGGTGATACAAATTTAATCCGGTCATATTTAAGATAACGCCAGGTACGTCCCATCTGGGACGACACTTCGTTGGATTTAGCATTCGCAAAACTTCTACTACAAACTTCATCATATGAGTATTATGTGTACTTTACACTATTAATTATCTACTTAATATTAATTTCATTTTCGGGCTAGACTCTATTTCAGATTCGTTTAATTAGTTTAAATGCGAAACTTTAATTAAAGTCTCAGTCTTTTGTATTATTAAAACACTTTATAACGGGCATTTTAAATTTAGATCAAGAATATTAAACGAGAATCTTTTGTTGCAGTTTTTGTGTAATTTTATTTACAAAAGAGTTTAAATTATAAATCAGTTTAGGTGGAATACCTCAAAGATTGTCAAGATAGACTTTAATCATGAAATCTATAACTTGTATGTATATAAAAGAGTTTGTCTGTTTGTGTGTTTTTTTGTTTGTTTGTTCGCTATAGAATTCTAGGTCCGTTGACCGATCGGGACCAAATTTTGCACAGTTACTATTTAGGACCCAACGGATTAAACGTCGTTTAAAGAACGGCCGGGAACAGTCGGGAACGGCCGGAAACGCCTGGGAACGTCCGCCGAGCGCGAGCGCGGAGGGCGAGTAGGCTGTGATTGATAAAAGAGAATTGTAATCACCCGTGCAACACCGGGTCAATCAGCTTGTCTATATACAGGGTGTGTATAAATTGGCGGAAGCGCTACACGTGACGATGTTCTTCGTAAAATTCTTAGTCGAAAATCTTAATACGAAAATGTTGTACCATGCTTCCTATGGCCTCAGAAACCATTTAAAAAAAAAAAAAATTGGCAACATTGCATACATTGATTTGCGTTTGTATTTGGACATTTTTGTATCAGCAATTTTTACTTAGGTATTTACAATTTTTGTTCGAACTGAAAGCCTTCAGTTCGTAAACATAGCTGCAAACTTTATCGTAAAATACAAACTAGAAATAATTACGAGAAAAACAGAGATGACAGCTAATGACAGTGTTGCCATATGTATTATTTTTATTCAAAGCAGTGATTTACATATTTTCAACACCAATTTTTGAAAGGAAGAACACATTATCTAGGAAAAAATACTATTAGAAATTTATTTTTCTTCCAAATTGCAACTTTTTCATTTGCAAGTATAAATAATAACGCTTATTAAAGGACTAAATGTTAAAACTTTGAGGACCTCTTGCAGACACAGCAAGCATGGTACAACATTTTCGTATCAAGATGTTCGACTTAGAATTTTACGAAGAAGATCGCCACGTGTAGCGCTTTCGCCAATTTTTACACACCCTGTATAAATGAGCTTGTTTGTTTGTTTGTTTGTTCGCTATAGAATCCCAGGTCCGTTGACCGATCGGGACCAAATTTTGCACAGTTACTATTTAGAATTTAGAACCTAACGGATTAAACGTCGCACAAAGGACGGTCGGGGACGGCCGGGAACGTCTGGAAACTTCCGCCGAGCGCGAGCGCGCAGCGCGAGTAGTCTGTGATTGATAAAAGAGAATTGTAATCACCCGTGCAACGCCGGGTAAATCAGCTAGTATGTGATAATTGCACACTGGTAAGCGTGTCATAGATTATTTACCTTAAGTGACTAACATTTTTATTTGAAATATTTTGAAAAAACTGAACAAGGTCGATTTTTTAAAACTTAAATAATGTCGTAAGCAAATGAGCTAGAACAAAAATAAAAATAGTCTTATAGATATTTTTACGTAGATTTTTAATATGTTGACGAAATTCTCATAGCACTCGATTTCCGAGGTCACAGAAACTTGCATTTTTTAAAATAGAAGGCATAGTTGGCTTTGATTTTTTTAAAGATGTTATTCTTTTCTTCTTTTAATGATATAAGGTTTACTATACTTTTCTCTTGTGTGTTTTTTTTTAAATAACCATAAATCATTTCATATTTTCACTGCCTACTAATAGATGGGAGTTATCCCGTTTTGAAGTTTTCTTTGTGACATTTAAGAGTTGTCTCTTATTGTTAGTGTGGCAGTTGATAAGCCAGTTACAAATTTTAAAAACAAAACCTCAGTGTTTGTAAAATAAAATTTATTGTTTGTTATACATTAGGGTGGATCGCTCTTATATGGTTTTTTTTTTCGAATTTCGATTTCGGGGGGTGCGCGATAGATGTCCTGGTATCTTTTGATTAATCATGCAAAATATTTTAAAAAAATAATAATTGGAAGTACTGCCCCAAAGTCGTCAAAGTTTTCGAGAATTTAAAAAAAGTTACTTTAAATTAAAATGTCTTTGTTCTATTTTTAACAACGAATTTCACGACTTTTTGGAACATTCACAGTTTATGCTTTTAATTATTAAAATAACAATGTAACACACCGTTTTTCTTACTTTCCCGAGTAATTTTATTGTCACGTGCGCGTGGTGTGCGCGGGTAGTGCAGCGGTAATGTCATTTAGCATCCCTTCGCTTTATATTTTCAATTTTTTTTTCAGGAAGAGATCACGTTTCGTTCTGATTTCGAATATTTGAGATTTGATAGTGTTATTTTTTTGTAATAAGAGTACAAACGTTTACGTAGCAGTGATACTAACTGTCCTATATTTGGTGTTGGCAAAGAATTCCCGAATAGTTTGTTACCGACGCATGAAGGCATAAAGGCATGATATAATATTTTATTTACGTCTCCAAACCTTAGCAAACGATTCCAGGATTTGGTAAGAGACACTAGTAAAATAGTTACTACTGACATAGAACAAATCTGGAGAAGAGCGTCCTTACCTACAGTAGAGCATCGAACAATCTTAGCGAGAATAAAAACATATCATGACAAATACCGTGCAATCCTAAAACCCTATCAATGTAGAAAGAATAGTGACAACTACAGAAACAAATTGGAGAAGTTCAAAATGGACGCCACGCAAATGTAGTTCGTTCTCGACTAGTTCTTGTGACAAATCGCGAAAGATACTCATTAAAGAAAGAGAATTCTTGTTAGACCAGCGAGGTCAAAGAAAAATGATGATGTGTTCCTTAGATAGAGAGACTACAAGGAAAAACGAAACCAATATTTCCAAAAAATTGCAACGAAATTTTTATGAAGAAGCTTCCCAAACATCAAAGTCCCAAAGATCCACGTCTCAAACTAAGGGTTCAAATTCTAAGCCCTTAAAAGCCAATGCTGATATGCAGGAAAAGCAATGACTATTGCAGAAAAGTTGTGTTCGAAGAGCACATTAGTGTATTGAAAAAACCTGGCTCACAATACATTGACCATATTTCTATGAAATCTAGTGACGCAAAAACAATTGCCAATTGACTGTTCGCATCATTTCCGAAGCCATCGCAAATCTGGACAAAGCGAAACTGATATTTTACCTAAATTTTGTTTGAAGCCTTGCCACACACAAACCACTGAAAGATGTGTCAAATTGGTGACGGATCAGAAATAAATTAGAATCTTGTCGTATCATACCAAGAAAGACTACAAAACCAAGTTATTAGCTTAATTTTGGAGTGATCTTAATTTTTTTTAAAACTGCTTTTGTGTGATTTTACATTCTGTTCTATTTTGTAATTCTTTTAATTGTCCAAAAAAGTTAAAAAAAATATTGTAGCCTAACCTATTGGGCATAAACTATAACCTACATTCAGCAAATTTTGTTCAAAATTCAGCAGGCTTGGGGCAGTACTTTCACTAATAATATCAAAATATTGTCTTCATGACTTCTGATTGTATTCTCCTAGAGCATCTTTTCCGCACCCCGTTAGAAAAAAAAAATTTAAAAAAAAATTCGATCCACCCTATTATAAGTATCTCGTGTATTTTTAATTAAACTTATTGTAAATGTAAACACAATGTTTTCTAATAAAAAAACATGATTTTCAGTTACTACGCTTGTAATAGAAATAGCAGCAATGCAAGTGAAATTTATTTTAAAAGATTTATGGAAAGGGGGCAACCAAGAAAGAAATGATTATCGTTTTTAGAAACCAATTACGAACGCCTTGGTTGTAGTGACTAGGAAAAAAACAAAAAAAATACTGTAATACTGGTTTTATCCGTTATGAATTTCTGTCCAAGAAAACGAAAAAAAAATTATAGGTGGGAGCAAAACCAAACGATTTTTTTTGTCGTTTTTAGTCCCTGCTTATTTTATTCTTGCCCAAAGTTTGTTTTTACTGCACTTCAGCACGCTTTTTCGGCGAACCACCCCTGCCATAGCTTTACATTTTCGCATTCTTCCAACGTTCAGAGCTAAAGGCTATATTTAGTTTAAAAATCGTGTTTAATTAATTCGGTTTTTTCTTCCCTTTGAAATCGTATTAATTATTCAATTACAATTTCTTGGGGACTCGAATGTTCTTCAAACAGATTCTAAAGCGAGGCGAGGCTTTTTTAATTTCGCTTTGGTCTTGTTTTTAATTTTTGAGATAGCTGCGTTCATTAGCGCTAATAATGATTCATTGGTTTTGTAAAATTGTCGAAATAAATTATGATATAATGAAATTGAACGTCACAAATCCCGTGTTATTCCGACAGGACTAAACCATTGCATACACGCAATAACCGTGAAACGTCATGTAAATTATTTTTAATTAAGTTTTAATGAAATGTAATAGGTAAATAATGTTGATAGTAATTTTCCACTAATAATCCATAGGTCGCTTTGGAAAACAGTAAAAACTAATTATCATTAAAAACATTCAACCACATGTAAAGATGCGTTAATCTTCGACTTTTCTTAATTTCTAATACTACACTAACTTATTTTATTACATTTTTCTACTACCACTAATGTAAATGGCTCTTACTGTACAGCGTGCAAGCATAGTATGTGAGTTATAACGCACGGTAACACGGTCACGGTCACGTGTTTTTTGGCTCGCGCGGAGACTGCTATAGGGGGGTTGACTCCCTTTTCAGTCGTTAGAGGTACAAGGATAATGAGTGGGGGTGGATATTTAAGAATGGGCAAGGATAGGTGGAAGTACTGCCACAGCATTTGCCTTAACCATAGAGGAATTCACCTGAAACCTCTACAATGACAGTCGGCCCTGGGAATCGAACCCAGGACCTCCCGATTACAAGTTAGGTTGTTTTACCAACCAGCCACCAAGCTCAGTACGCACGGTAAGCAAAACGCGCACTTGTCTAGAAACGTCAAAATTGACAAGAAAACGTAATAACATGTGTATATTACTTAGTCAGCCTACTGTACAGGGTGAACCAAATTCGAATGTTACCGTAGTAAAGTATTTAGTTAGCGAAAATCTGAAAACGCTCTTTTCGGCATTTTTTTTGAGAAAAGAACGCATATGCTATGAGATGGCTTTTCACTACAGTCGCAAAATTAAATTTAATCATTTTTGAAAATTTACTACAACTTTTTTATTTATTAAAATAAAATTTAATATTCCCAAGGTTTTCTTATACAAATTTTAATGTTTAATTTAAAAACAATAAAATATTTTTTAGCGATGTTGACTATCGAGATAGCAAACTTATACAGCGTTCCCGTTTTTTGAGGGCCACTATAGGGATCTCGTAAACGGTAAGAGTTACGACTGCGGTTAAATTAGGGCAAGGTTGTATATGCAGATGCTTAATAATTCGACCCAAACAAAACTTATCTAGCTCTTTTAGTATTTGAGATATAGGGAAAAAAGTAAAAAAGTGGATTTTTGTTTTTTGCGCGTAACTTTTTCATTTGATGTCGAATTTCATTTCTGTAAAAACTTTTTCATGGCCACTTTTTGCAAGGAATCAGAATCCCCAATTATATTTTCCGTGCGACGTTTCGTTTTTTTTAAAACCATCATCAGGTCAATTTTTTCTTATGTACGATGTATCTGATTTTAACGCCTATTTGTAGAGCATTTTTTTCTGAATTCGACAATGTAAAACACTTGGGCCTTTTTTGAAACAATTGTTGTTAAAAATGGCAAAAACAAATTTTTTATTTAAAACAAATCCTAATCGGCATGGTAAATAATTGACTTTGTTCTTTTTTCCTTGGAAGCACGCATGAAATTACTATTAAAGGGATTTAATCAAACAAATAGGTAGATACTAATAAATATGTTAGGAATGCATTAACATTGTTCACTTATTAGCAAATATTTTTAGAATATTTTATTTGGTTATGTAATAAATTTCTGTAAAATGTGTATTTAATCCTTATTTAACATACAAATATTTGTAACAAAATTTTCGTAATCTAATAATATAAGTGTTCATAGTTTACAAAAAACCGTTCAGAAATTTGTTTACGCTTTTTGCTTATTAGAAGTCATTAACGCAGATAAAAGGCAAGAAATTTATTACTTAACCAAAGAAAATATTCTAAAAATATTTGCTAATAAGTGAACAATATGTTAATGCATTCCTAACATATTTATTAGTACCTATTTTTTTGAATAAATCTCTTTAATAGTAATTTCATGCGGTTTACTTACGTGCTTCCAAGGAAAAAGGAACAAAGACAATTATTTACCATGCCGATTAGGATTTGTTTTAAATAAAAAATTTGTTTTTGCCATTTTTAACAACAATTGTTTCAAAAAAGGCCCAAGTGTTTAACATTGTCGAATTCAGAAAAAAATGCTCTACAAATAGGCGTTAAAATCAGATACAGCGTACATAAGAAAAAATTATCCTGCTGATGGTTAAAAAAAAAACGAAACGTCGCACGGAAATTATAATTGGGGATTCTGATTCCTTGCAAAAAGTGGCCATTAAAAAGTTTTAACAGAAATGAAATTCGACATCAAATGAAAAAGTTACGGGCAAAAAACAAAAATCCACTTTTTTACTTTTTTCCCCATATCTCAAAAACTAAAAGAGGTAGATAAGTTCTGCTTGCGTCAAATTATTAAGCACCTGAATATACAACTTTGCCCTAATTTAACCGAAGTCGCAACTCTTACCGTTTACGAGATCCCCATAGTGGCCCTCGAAAAACGAGAACCCTATATTGTTTTAAATGGAAACCCTAGTTGGCCATGACATTATATGAAAAACTTTTTTTTTAGCTTGTCAAAAATTATAGTTTATGTATTTAACAAATGTCAACATCTAAAAGTAACCGAGATATAGCTAATTTTGTAAATATGTTCTTATCAAATTTTGCCAAGACTTCGTATAAAAGTGATGTTTGCATTTAATAAACAAGTAAACGTAAATTCTAAGTAAATTCTACACAACCGCTACGTTTTTATCACTTACAATGTAAATTGCAAACATATAAAACTTTTTCGTGTTCACAATACCACAATAAACAGATCTAAAATACAAAAGAGTGAACGAATTTGCTTAAAAGTTACCAATATCAATCACACTAATTATTAAACATTCCTATTAGTTATTCTACGAAAGCAAAATTGGTAAATGTCAAAATGAGCAAAAAAAATTTCATTTTCTTGCTTTCATAATATTCCCAGTTAAATTTGTCCCACCTTACCAAAACTGGAATCTGGTCACCTTATCCTAAAGGCACTAATTATACAGTGTGTTTGAAATTCGAGTTTAAGCATGGGGATCTCGCTTATTATAATAGCTAGAATATAGGTTTGAATTTGACAAAGGTGCTAAATTTGGTGGTCATTTATAATCCGAAGAGAAATTGGAGATATCTCAAACGGTATCCGAGAAAATTAGGAAAAACTGGAAAATACGATTTTTGAAAATCGTCTACAACTCCTTTGTAGTATGAAATATTTCAAATGTGTAAAAATATTGCCAAAGCAACTTTTAAAGCCGAATCGCATGGTGATCACAAATTTTTCCTAGATCGATTCGTTTTTGTTTCATGGCTACCAACTTTGTTTTTTCTTTTGGGCGCAATTTTTGCTATTTGCATAATCAAATAGCATTTATTTTTCTAAATCCATTGATGTATCACACATTGTATTTTACTTTTTCTTTCATTGTCAAATTTAAAAAAATACGTTTTAAACAATAACCATTATAAATCAGGTTGGCCGGTCATTGTAGTTTATGTTGTTTCCATGACAACCGATCAACAAACTAAAAGTTTTGAAGGCCTGTTAGTCGTAAAAATGAACTTTAATAACGAAGAAAAACGCAATATGCTGCCCATAAGAAAAAACAAATTTGGTTGTTTAAAACAAAAACGAATCGACCTAGGAAAAATTTGTGACCACCATCCGATTCGGCTTAAAAAGTTGCTTGGGCAATGTTTTAACACATTTAAAATATTTCAAACTCCGAAGGAGTTATAAACGATTTACAAAATGGACTTTCCAGTTTTTCCTAATTTTCTCGGATACCGTTTGAGATATTTCCAATTTCTCTTTGGATTATTAATGAGCATCGAATTTAGCAACTTTGTCAAATTTAAACCTATACTCTAGCTATTATAATAAGCGAGATCCCTATGCGTAAACTCGAAATTCAAACACCCTGTATATTTAAAACATTAAATAGTTATCAAAATAAATAAAGGCCTGGGATCCGCAAGATTCCCTGTTTATTTGAAGGTTAACCCTGTAAGGACCAACCGTAGAAATAATAAAATGTTCAAGGTCGATTCACATTACAGGTACACTCGCGCTCCACTCGCGCTCCACTCGCGCTCCACTCGCGCTCCACTCGCACTCCACTCGCTCAAAATTCACATCCGATGGTAATGCATTCTTAGAAGGCGACAGTTGCCCCACCTTACCCTAGTTCCCTAGTACATTAGTCTTACGAGAATGGGTCATCCTATTTGGTTTAGTATCCTTGGGATTGGGCCATCCTGTTCAGTTTAGTATCATTGGAAAAAACTGTCATGAAACGTCATTTTGACTGATGTCATTTACATTATGTTGACAAATATATCTCATTAACGTCATTTACAAAAATGAGTTAATTTAGAACGCTTGGAGCGGCACATTCAAGTGTTTATGCATACAAATACACTTGCTCACACAAAAATTGTATAGTGATAGTCAATCGGTGGCCACGCCGGTTTATTTTAAATAATTTAATACGTGAAATACACCAAAACAGTATGGAATGACAATGCGACCGAACGGGAGGAAACGATTAAGTTTATAAACGCGTGTATTTTCGTTGTGGAATCTATTCACAGTCGGCATCCGTTACACTGTATTCCTTCGTATAATCCTAGCTATTCGGGTGTCATATTTCCCTAGGAGCGAATCCTCGCAGAATAGCAGGCGTTGGTGAATACTCGCAAGTTCGATGCCCTTAAAGCCAAATAGAGCATGATAAATATTAGATTGCAATTCTATAAGTTCCGTCTGCAACAAATTGCGAATTCCTTCTGTTTGTTTTTAAGATTGAAAGATGAAATAGTGTCCACAATGGCAAATTGAACGGTTTCTTTAGTGTCTATCATTTTGCTATTTCAGATATATCTGGTCTTTGCTGCTTTCTGTACAGTCTGTGTTATCGAACATTGAAAATTGCTATGTTGAATGATGCTGGTTATAACGTTTTATTAAATTCTTAACAAATTTGAGGCTTATGCATGTTTTAATCGTCTATGTACCTAATTTTTTTTGTGGTGGTGTAATGTAGGTACCTACTAATGAGAACAAAATTTTAGTTTTTCTATTAAATCTATGAAAATACCATTGAATCTTAGGTAAAAAATAATCGAACTGTGTACCTCATCCTTCGTTGTGGTTACGGGAGTTTAGTTTCGGTACAAATTCGTTCATTTATCAAACTTAACTTAAAAAAATGTTGTTTTCATTTTTGGGGCAATGGCGCAATGTGTGATACTATTTTTTTTATACGGGTGCACCACGACCCTGAGATTCTTCGATAGCTCCTTTATTAATGAAATTATCAAAAAATGTTTAATACAAATATTGTGCGAACCTATTTTCTACATAACCTAAAATTATTTTGAAATATACAGGGTGTTTCGTTTGACCGGCACATATTAAAATTTAATTTTTTTAAATAGAACACCCTGTATATTTTTACATTTTTGGATTCCTCCTAAAATTTACTTTAAAAAATGTAAAAGGTTATATGGGTCTTAAGTCAACCGTTTTCGTAAAATTTCCATTTTTATGAAATTTTTGAGCAATACAGCACTTTCAATTTTTTTAAACATTTAAGTTATTTAAAAAAGCAATCAAATTTTGTTTTAAAATAAGATTTTTACATTTTCTTGTAGAGAATTTAATTGTCTTTCGAAATTATTAAGCATGTCCTATACCTAAAGTTAATATTTTTCGACCTATCTCGATTTTTATTAGTATCACTAAGGCAATTAAAATATTTTAAAGTGGGCCATGGACGTAAGTCATAATTTTTCAAAGAATTTTTAAACAAAAGAATAAAAAGAGCTGCAACTTTAATTTTAGTCCAATAATGTACCCCTTTTCCCCGAAATTTATCGTATAAATTGTTCAAGATTATGTCCTTGTTCTACGCACAGCTGTAGACCTTGTCTGAAAGACTCTAGCTCCCTTTATAACATTTCGGGGGTTATACCATCAAAAGCAACACGAATCCTGTTCTGCACATCTTCAGCAGTTGTTGGGGGGTCTTGATACACCTGTTTTATGGGTCCCCACAAAAATAAATCTATAGGGGTAAGATCAGGTGACCTAGGTGGCCAGGAGATTGGTCTACCTCGCCCTATCCATCTATTAAGATATTCTGTGTTCGGCAACTGCATTACTTGCTGTGTTGCTTTTAATGGTATAACCCCTGAAATGTTATCAAGAGTGCTAGAGTCTTTGAGACAACATCTACGGCTGTGCGTAGAACATGAACAAGGATATAATTTTAAACAATTTATACGATAAATTTCGGGGAAAAGGGGTACATTATTGGACTAAAATTAAAGTTGGAGCTCCTGTTATTCATTTGTTTAAAAATTCTTTGAAAAATTATGACTTACGTCCATGGCCCACTTTAAAATATTTTAATTGCCTTAGTAATAATAATAAAAATCGAGATAGCTCGAAAAATATTAACTTTAGGTATAGGACATGCTTAATAATTTCGAAAGACAAGTAAATTCTCTACAAGAAAATGTAAAAATATACAGGGTGTTGCATTTAAGAAAAATGACTTATCGATGTTTAAAGTTTCACAAGTTTGACCAAGCGTAAAAAACACCCTGTATAATATTTTTTAAATGTAGCTAGCGCAAAGTGTTAATTAATCTATTGTCAATCTTATTTTAAAACAAAATTTGATTGCTTTTTTAAATAACCTAAATGTTAAAAAAAATTAAAGTGCTGTATTGCTCAAAAATTTCATAAAAATGTAAATTTTACGAAAACGGTTAACTTAAGACCTATATAACTCTTAACATTTTTTAAAGTAAATTTAAAGAGGAATTTAAAAATGTAAAAATATACAGGGTGTTCTATTTAAAAAAATTAAATTTTTATATGTGCCGGTCAAACGAAACACCCTGTATATTTGAAAATAATTTTAGGTTATGTAGAAAATAGGTTCGCACAATATTTGTATTAAACATTTTTTGATATTTTCATTAATAAAGGAGCTATCGAAGAATCTCAGGGTCGTGGTGCACCCTGTATAACAGAAACAAGTTAAGTAATATACACAAAATGTTCGTGTCTACGCCCACAATTCTATGCCCAAAATTCTTTGACTCCACAATCTTCGGCTACACAATTCTTCTCCGCCACAATTTTTCGTCGCGTACAAACATATCACAAATTTTGTTTGTAAATGTGATAGTTTTTATTTATAACGTAATTTTTACAGATTATTTTACATTAGGTTAGGTTAGGTTAGGTCAGGTTAGGTATATTTAATTTTTATTCATAGAGTAAAGTGCCCTAATATAGAATAGGGGTGAGCGGGGTAATGACGCTCAGTGGGTAATTACGCTCACCGTCATATTGCGCCAGTTTTCAATTATTTAAAAGTTAAACTTAGCAGCCACCTAGCTTTCGTTCTAATAAACACAATGCCGTAAGTAAAAAAACTTATTTTACCATAAAACGTGTTAATTGAATGTGTGTCATTTTTAACATTTTCATAGGTATAAGAAATCGTCTACAAAAAAAAAACTGTAAGTAGCTCAATTAGTCTAATTTGAGTTTGTGCTTTGGTCTCCTATGAAATTTGTGTCATTTTTAGCAGGAGTGACCACATTTGAACATAAGATAAACTACAATAAATTACATTACTGCAGATTCCGACTTTATCATTGATTTTTATTTTTATATATTTATAATGTTTATCACAACAACAATACAAAACCTTCGTAACTTGTACCAAATGAGTTTAACCCTAGAAGCCCAATCATATTTTTGAGGCTATAAAGCCCAATCATACGTCAAAACGACGTACAATTATAAAAGAACTCTATCTAAATAAACTTTACTGCAAATACTAGTTTTTTGTATGGTTTAAGTGAAATAATTCTATGTAAATAAAAAAACAGAAATTTAGAAAAAATATTGTTTATTTAAACTCCGAAATGTTCACTTTAATTAAACATACAAAAAATGGCACGAAAACTGAGATCCTTGTAATTTTTTTCTTATATACTACAAATTGTTTACAAAAATCAACTATTTATATTTTTTTATGAAAAACTAATCAACTCTTATCAAAAATAAATCACTTAAGTCAAATATAATTCAGAAAATTCGAAAAGCACAAAAGTTAACAAAGCCCAAACATACGTCATAACGACGTGAACATTGCGATAACAACAAAATGGCGGCACTTATCAAAGCGATACTGCTGTCTCCTGTTAGCTCCGGGCATGTACCGAGTTGGCTCGGATGGTCACGGCGATCTAAGCAAGCATGCGAAAGAGATCGCGAATATGTGTTGGAATGTACGTCAAAATGACGTAGATTGGGCTTCTAGGCTTAAAAAGGTTTTACACCTTGTTTTGTTTTTGTTTTCACAGCCTACTCTAATTTTGTTTAAAAAAAAAACAACTAAAAAACTTTCGTAACTTGCGTATTATTGAAAATAAATACATCAACCCTTATATATTTGGAATAACAAAAAAATATTCAATTTAAATGTCATAGCCAGCCACGGGTTCTATTTAAAAAAAATACAACTTTATGTCACAACTCGAATTTGGGAAGTTTTTTTTGAAAAATAGTCTACGCCAGCGTTTCCCAAAGTGTGAGTCGCGACCCGACACCGGGTCGCAGAAAAATTTTGCCGGGTCACAAAAAAATTGTAAAAACTCAAAAAAGAAATATAATAATAAATATATACACAATAATATAAACAAGGGAGTAAACAAATGTTTTTTTTTTCATAAGGTGGGTCGCGAAAAATTTTAAAACCTCGTACCGGGCCGCGGTCAAAAAATTTTGGGAACCGCTGGTCTACGCCACTGCATTCTTATCAAAAAAGTGCCCCTAGAGCGTCAAAATTATTTTTGTTTATTTTCATAAACAAGCGCGATATAGTCATAAAACGAAAAGTCGAAAAATCGAGTTATCGCCGATAACTCGAAAACAAAAGACGATAACCAATTTTAGTTTTCACCATTAACTTTTTCTCAAAAAAAGAGATCGAGGATGCGCGGTCTGTTTCTTGATACCTCTTATAGTTACCGAGATTCCTTATGAAAACATCGAAATTTGCCCACCCTGTACGTACGTTCAGAAAATCTCGTTTTTTGAACAGATAACATGTCTATAATTTTATTTGTTTACAATCAGAACTGAAGAATAAATAGGGAGTAAGCCTGATTTCAGTTACACTCGGCAGACCCTGGGAACACAGCAGAGTTAAAAAAAAGTTCGTCACCCACAGTGAGTGACCCACCGCATCGATGCATTGAAATACCTACGAATTGTTTGTTGTTGATCGGCTGATGACGTGAAAAAATTTACCATAGCAACAAACTAGAAGACGTTTACATTATCTATTTTCATCATAATCAGATTGTAATTGGTCAAAAATTATCAAACCGCGTTATATCACTCGCCAATGTTGCAAAGAGTGATATAGCCAGTCTAACGATATCTACGTTCATTGTGTTTTAGTGATGGTATGAACAATAATACTAAGCGGTAGCTAAACATTAACTAAGTCTTTATACAGTCTGATGTTTCTTTATGTGATATTAAAGCAGAAATTAACAATGAACTGTACCGGGTTGGGGCGGCTTACGAGAAAACGCCGTTCAAGGGGGGCAGACAATGGTATAAAAGTGACATACAAATTAATGAAATTAATTTGAAGACGGGTACCAACAAAGCTTAAAGTAACGTTAAATTTTCTTTGTTAAGCGTTTTGTTCATTCGCAACTGAAATAAAGTTTTAAGTTTATCTTGTAGAGCAAGAATTAACTGCGACAGACGAAGACAGAACATTGTCTTAAATAACTATTTTATCATTTCGACAGTTTCTCAGCCATTTGTTTTAGTTACTAAGCTTTTGTTTTATTTTTGTCTGATGGTACATACAGGGTGGTTAACTTTTTGGTAGCAGGACTTTAACAGTCAATACAAAAACTCATTTTAAAAAGAATATTTCATATCAAGATGGGTGCAAAAACACTTCATTTTGAAGATAAAGTGTGTTGAAATTTTCGAAAAAATATCTATGATTTTTAACCGTTTTCCAACCACTGGATAATATTTACACCAAATTTAGTATTCAGTACCACCTTACAGGTCACCACATTTGGTGAGAATGTCAAACCTAGGGTGACCAACTGTCCCGATTTTCGACTCTAAATAGAGCGTCCCGAAAGAACCCCCGACAGGACGCCATTTGTTCCGATTTGTCACACATTATTATAATCGTAGGCAAGCTTTAACCCTTTGCGGTTCATTTTTTTTTTCGCGTTTTTCCATTTAAGTTCAATTTAAGGCTCCACAATTCTATAAAATTTGCTATAGATAAATGTGAATTTGACGTTGAAAATTTAGTTTTAAAGGTGTACGGTTATTTATTTTATCATGCAAAGCGAGTAGAAAAATTAAAATTTTGCTGAAATATTTTACTGAAATTGATAAAACTGAATGTTATATAACATTTTTCCACAACGTTTTAAAAGTTTTTAATGAAACTGTAATGCTATTAGAAAGAGAAGATATTTTAAGTTCTGAAATATTTGAAATATTTTCTAATTTAAAGACTAAACTTACTCAAAGAATTGCAGACGAATTTATAGGTTTTGCGGCTCTAAATGATTACCGACATCCGACTAAACTTCGATTAAGAGTCAGTTAATTGCATGGTACAGAAATGTTTTAAAGTACCTATATTGAACAACGTTTTGATTTTTCTGAAGACAACTACTTATCTAAAATACAAATTTTTTCTTCAAAAAGGATGCTTAGTTTTAACGAACTTCATGAAACATTGACTAAATTATCTCTTGATAATATAATTGACCTTGACGAACTTTACGAAGAATACTGTCAAGTAAAAGACGTCTTAAATATTATGACTTCATAAAAAAAGAAAGAAACTTTTTCGTATGAAAAATGGCACAGGATTTTTAACAAAAATGGGCATTTAAAGAATTTCCTTAAAGTATTTCCATTTGTAACTTCAATGCCAGCTTTAAATGCTTCAGCAGAGCGTGTTTTTTCACTCTGCAATAATGCGTGGAGCGATAATAGAAATAGATTACTGATAGATAATGTACAGGCAGAATAATAAATTAAGGTAAATCATTCATTTACCTGTTTTGAATTATATCCTTATGTTCTGAAGAATAAAGATATGCTTCAATGTACAAAATAGCAAAAAAAGTGTAATTTTAAGATTAAAGACATTTTGCGTACCTATTTCTATATATAAATTTAGTATTTGATTAAAGTGGTGATTCGTTTAGTTTATTATCATAATATTGTAATAGCTGGTATGTGATTTTATCATGAGAATGTTATGTTATGTTAATTGATTTTTTGTTTTGTTTAACTTGTTTAATTTTGATTTAAACTGAATACACATTTATTTATTTACCTTTGTGTATCCAATTTTTTCTTTAAACTTATTTTTTTTTAAAATATCCAAAAGTCCCGATTTTTTTGGTAGTGTCCCGATTTCTTGGGGTCAATATTCCGAAATCGGTCAATCAAGAGTTGGTCACCCTAGTCAAGCCCCACAAGCAACCAGTAGCGGAGTTGTGTGGGTTCAGTTTCAATAAATTTTATAAAAAACTAGTACGGCCCTGTTCAAAATCAAACTCCAACTTGTTTTTGTGTGAAGTATTTCATTCTAAACAAAAAGTGTTTTCTGACTTTTTTCCGTATCTGCCACCGTTTGGCGCGGAATTGATTTGTTTTTATTATCGCGAAAAATTAGCTCATAAGTTCGATCTAAAAATATCGCCTATTTTCGTAATAAAGAAGTAATTACCGATTTTTGCAGTTTTTAATAACAATGAGGTAAGTAGTTCCGCTACATTAACAATTACAGATGCATATTTTGAGAATTTTCTATGCAACTTGCAATTTTCTGCTTTTCGCGATATTTTTAGATCAAACTTGTGAGCTAATTTTTAACGATAGTAGTTAAAAAAATCAAATTCCGCGCCAAACGGTGGCAGATACGAAAAAAGTCAAGAAACCTTTTTTGTTTAGAATAAAATACTTCACTCAAAAACAAGTTGGAGTTTGATTTTGAACTGGGCCGTACTAGTTTTTTTATAAAATTTATTAAAACTAAAACCCCACAACTCCGCCGCTGGTTGCTTGCGGGGCTTGACATTCTCACCAAATGTGGTGACCTGTAAGGGGGTGCTATATAAAAAATTTGGTTTAATTATATTTACTGGTTGGAAAACCGGTAAAAATTATCGATATTTTTCTACACTCTGTATCTTCAAAACGTATTTTGATTAAATTATTATTTTTTAATGAATGGTAAATCTCCCATCAATAATTGCTAAACTGTTTATGGTTTATACTTTATATAAACCAAAACCCAACGTAATTACAGGGAAAATCAAAAAGAATACAAAAAAACTGAAGCAGAAATTTCACAGTGCATATTCTGGACTAAACAGATGACGGTCTAACGTGTAATTCCCAGTATTCTACCGATACATAATGCCTCTGGCTATAATTAGATATTTCCTGTGCCCAATGAACAAGTAAATTGTTCGAACAGCGATTTTACTGAAAAGGGGTAACATTTCTCTACGTTCTCAATCGCAACAAAAAAAAACTTACACGTAATTAGGAAATATTTAAAAACAACTTTGGCCCTATTATTCCGTTTCCTTTAATTAATACAAAAAAAAAATTCGCAATTGTGAAATTTCAAAAAAGGAATATTGTACAGGGTGCTTTTTAAATATTTTGTAACACTTATTTGGTAGGTAATTCCTTATCAAAAATTAAGGGGAGACTTTTATAATATTTTTTTTCCTTAAACCACTCCTTTCGGAGTAACACCCCCCTAAGGAGGAGCGGTAAAGTTGGGCTATTATTTTATTTCTCAAATTTGGATAAATGTAGGAGAATGATATTTGGTAGAAGTTTTATCCTTATTAAAAGATTTCCCATAGTAGTATTTTCAATCATTTCACATCTTCACAGGGGGCTGAAAAGTGCGATCCCTGTTGTTTTTTTTTAATCAAAACTTTTTGTTGGGTTAAAATATTGCTGTTTATTTTGTAAAACATCAGGAAATTGAACACTAAAACTGGTCTAAGAAGTACGACCAACCATTAGTATGTATCAGTTTATTCTAAATATCTTAGTTACTAAGCTAAGATCAATCCAGCGACGTCTTTTAGTTGTCTTTGTTATCCAAGGAAATGTAGGGGGTGTAAATGAAGTGTGGTACACCGCCTTTTTTTCTTTGGTTTTGATTTTAGATAAATGAAAATTTAGACATCCAATATATGCAAAACAGGCTTTTTGAGCACATACACAAAACTGTTTCACTTCCGGTTTCGCCGGAAATGACACCAAAATTTGTAATTTTAAAGGAACACCCTGTATATTTTTACATTTTTGGAAAGAGGAAGCGATTTTGGATAGAACTGCACTATCTTGGTTGATTTTTATAACCTCAAAGAATTTTTGAACCTAAATTTAGTTTTTTATTAATTAGTTAAATTTCGCCGCGCATTTTATCTTATTGAAATACAATAAAATGGTGCTAAAGCTAGACACAAATTTTGAAATTATCATATCGTCCCCCTTATGCCAAAACAATGAATGTGGATTTTAATAGTTTCGAGAAGAACACGTTTTAAGTTTGAAACGCAATAAAAAATTTAGCAAAATAATTGGTTTAAACTTTATTTACTAACTAAGCATTATAATTACGCCCCAATTTGTAGCCCTTTAGTTACATTAACATTAACACGGTGTTTTTATCTTCCACTATACAATAGATTAATTAAAATATAAAACGAAGTGTTATGTATTTATATTATACTTTGGCTGTTGTAATATAGAGGGCAGCAAAAATTCTTAATTTCTGGATTCCAGATATGAGCTTTCCGGCGATGAGCGATTCCCGCGTTACATGATTCCATCGTTGCATGATTCCTGCGTCGGGTGATTCCAGCGTTGAACGATTCACGATTTGAATGATTCTACAGGTGCATTTTCTAGATTTGAACGTTCCATATTTAAATGGTTCAGATATGAATAGCTTTTCTCAAGCAACCACATTAAATGACCTTTGAAAAGTTTTACAGGAAGAATGGAACAGTCCTTCTCCTGATATGACCGTGAAAGTTTTTTACCCGCCGATGTAGGGAAATAGTTTAAGTTTAAGCTCGTCAAATAGAACATATTTACCATAGAAAAAAAATCGTATGTAAAATTCGTTTACTAATTAAAAATGTCCATTTCTTAAGTCCTCACTCTCTGTAATATCTTGTTGTAAAGTTCGATTGTACACATGTTCTTGTATTCTGTATATAGTTTCTAATTTTAAAGAATAGCTAGGAAGTAGTAAATCTTGCCAAATAGTCAGTTGCCAATGTAAGTTACATTTTTTCAACCACCCGCGTCGAACTTTAAGAACCCCTATTGAGTAGAGTCCGTTTGTTTTTAACCATGTGTTTCTGGACAAATCCCTTTGCTAGGTTGACCAATCGTAGCAAAGGGATAACATTTTGTATTTCTTTTAAAATAGCGACGTAGAAAGTTTTTTTTGTTAGTTAAGTTTTGCAGCTAAAGCAAATAGCCTCTTTTTGGAAATACCTTAAATCATTCATTTTTATATATTCTTTTAAATAAACTCTTCAGCTAAAGAGAAGTGTTTTAACTATAACAACTACTGCTCGTGTTTATACCATTACGGCTATGTACAACAGTTATTTATATAATAACACTAACACACACAAATCGCAACATAAAATTTTGGTGTCAGGTGTGGGGTTCGAACCCACGCTCGAAATTTAGTTAAATTCCTTTATTTTTATTAATAACCTATTTTAAATATATTACTTATTTCTATCTACAATAAACAACTATACAACAGTTATTTATATAATAACACTAACACACAAAAATCGCAACAATCTTTTAGCAACCATTATAATCCACATAGGTACAAGATATTGTGTTATTTCCCCAGCGGGTAAACATAATTCCAACTTCAGAATTGCTGACCATGTACAAGTACAACTCGGCAAACATAAATTGTACATAAACAAGAAACTGTACACGCTATAATTACGGATTATCGTTAGTGAACGGTCCAAATTTAATACTAATACCCGAACGACTGCATCATCAAACTCCAATTTCGTTATGAACAACCGTGAACTAATACCAAGATTATTACCGCAGGAGCAAACAGCATTAATAGATTAAATTCCGTATGCTTATACACTTACAGAAGTCAGCTGAACGATACATTTATTTATTACTTTAGTTAATAAGTTTACGAGGATTGGATGAACAGTTTCTGGTCTAGCTAATAGATGTCGCAAAGTGTTAAGATATTTCTATGGTTAATTCAGTGTCCTTATTAACCCTTCAATGTCTAGTGTTACCGCATGGTAACGCTTGCAATCGCGGCGTTAAAGTGCGTTACCTACTATATTTTATACCAGTTTATTATTTAGGTCATGTTAATTCGAAGCCAAAACCGTGTTTTACTAATACTTGCCAAAAGTTAGATAGTTATGTGATAATAAGATAATTTTTACCTACCCCCAAAACGGACTGCAGTTTGTGATCAAAAATAATGGATTTCCATCTAGAGTAAGTACTTTTTTTATATGTTGTTTAGCGTTTTTTTAAATTCTATGTTCACTTTTGGCATCTTAAAGGACAGTTAAATCAATGTGGGCATGACTTTTTGTCAAAAAATAATTTTTTGACCTTTACCAGATGCTTTATCATATGCGTTACTCTATGGTAACGCAAGCAATTTGTATGACACAAAATTGCAAAAATAAGGGTTTTTTATCAATAATTTATTAATTTTTTTGGACGAGGTTTCACCTCACAGGAGGCTTTAGAAATTGCATACTATGTTGAAATTGACTTGGAACAAATTTTTATTGAGCCATCAGAGTCAAATGTTTTTACGGATGAGAACTCTGGTGATGAGGATGGCCCCGGTTTACTAGATAATCTCAGCGGATAACAACTTCTGGCGGGTGCTAATATGCATGATCTGGATGATGATCCTCAACAGGACAGCAAAGAAGAAGAACCTAGCAATCTTCCAAACTTTGACTTTTCTAGACCCGGAAATGACGGAACAACGTGGATAAAAGGAGATCTAATTCCATCATCTAAAATTTTTCCAAATTTTGAATATTCAAAATATGAAAACTTGGCCAGCTTAGAGATATTTGAAAAATTTGTAGATAACGACATCATTTCATTTTTGGTAGAGCAAACTACAAAATATGCTTTGTTCATAAACGAAGCGAATTCAAAAATCTCTGTTGACGAAATGAAATAAGCTATTGTAATCCTCATTCTCTCAGAATATAACGAGCTACCTGGAAAAGATTTTTATTGGGATGGTGGAGTCGATATGAAGAACACAATGGTTAGTAAAGCAATGAGACGAGACTGGTTCAGACAAATTTTAAAATATTTACGTTGTGCTGACAATACGAAGCCAAATAGAAACGACATGGTTTGGAAATTGCAACCTTTGATGAACAAATTTGAGAATAAGTTTTTGAAATACAAGAAATATTCTTGTAATTGTATGCATTAAGTTTAAGTTCGAATATTAAATGAACTTCACCAAACATTCTCATTTCAAAAAAGGGTAACCGAAAAAGAGAACAAAAGTGAACATTTTTACATGAAAAAAGAAAAAGAAATATCAGAATTAAAAAAGAGAAAATGTTTCTTTAAAGTGATATTCTGGCAACCCTATGTAAATGAATTTAATAATATTAAATTATAAGGTTCGGCCACATCATTTTAAGCCTGTTCTAAGTCCTCAATTAAATTGATACATTTAATATCATCCATAATAAAAGAAAACAACAACTCACAACACACACACAAAGGTTACGATTTGAGTGCAAAGCGAGCGGCATTTGCCAAGAGCAGTGGGTCTACCCACTCGCGTTGAACGCGAATGGAGCGCCTGCGAGAGGAGACGTTGGGAATACGATTGTCAGTGGTTTGTGCACCCCTCAACGGTAGCGATATCGCTGAACAGGAGGAGTTGAGAATACCAGCCCAGTAGTCACTGGTTATGTTAATATTATAATCCAGATTTGCCAAAGAATAAAGCTTGTGTTGTCATTCTTGTCGGCATTACTATCATTTTTTATACGCCCACGACCCAGAATTAAAAGAACTGAGCAAACCCTTATATATTTGGAATGACAAAAAAATAAGGCACTTAAATAAGTCATAGCCAAGTATGGGATCTATTTAAAAAAATACAACTTTATGTCACAACTCGAATTTAGATTTTTTTTTGAAAAATTGTTTACGCCACTGTATTCTTATCAAAATAGTGCCTGTAGAGCGTCAAAATTATTTTATTTATTTTTATAAACAAGCGAGATATAGTCATAAAACGAAAAGTCGAAAAATCGAGTTATCGGCGATAACTCGAAAACAATAGACGATAACCAATTTTAATTTTCACCATTAACCTTTTCTCGCAAAAAGAGATTGATGCGCGGTCCGTTTTTTGATACCCCTTCTAGTTACCGAGATTCCCTATATTAAAACATCGAAATTTGCCCACCCAGTACAGTTTTGTTGGTTTTAATACGAAATCTTTTCTGAAGTTGGTTATTGACACTTTTTCAAGTGTACAAATGTCGTACGCGCAAGGCTTGTTTCCCTATGAACTAGCGTATGATTCTTACGGCTGTTAGTGCAAGAAGTTACAAGAAACAGGAACGCGAAATATGGCTGCCGGATAGATAGAAGCTGCCCGATTAAATATTATAAACGCTTAAAAATAATGTTTAATTTCAGCTCTAATAAATCATGCAGAAACATTGTATAATGGGCGCGCTGTCTAAAAATCATTCATTCGTGTACATATAATAGCAAGATTTATGTTGCGCCACGATAGCGTTTAATGAACATAAAAATAATAAATAAAGTTAAATTTTGCGCAGGCACTTTTTATAGTGCAACTTTATATGAATACATCATTTTAACATACACGGGCTGAATAATTTTAAAGTTGAATTATAATGTACCGGAAGCGCTGCGAAACTATACTACACAACGATTTATCAAGTGAGCTAAATTTGCAAACATCGTTGCACCATGTTAGTGTAATAAAGCATTGTTGTTGAATTAATGTTTACTGATACGGAATTTAAGTTTGTGGCATAATTAATTAGTCTTTGTTGTACAGGGTGGCGCCCGGAAACGGCATTTTTGAAAAACTCCGTAAGGTATCAAGTTGTCCAATTTCGTGCCGATTTGCGAGTAAAAAATGTATTTAGTTTATCTCATACATGATCTCGACTTAACCTCTTAAGTGGACACAGCCTCTGCGCGCGAGCCCTTGCACAGCGACACGAACTCTAGACCGCTAGCGAGTATTTACGTCATTACCATTGCATAAAAAATCTCGTACGTCATATTCAATGTATTGAAAATATGAAATAAAAAATTCATAAAACGTAAGAATTATTTAAAATTTTAATTTTTTATAGTATATACAACATATTATATCACACAACAATGCACGAATATCCATTTGGCACGTTTTTAAAAATATTACAAAACAGTAGGTACAAAGTTTTCAAAAATTTAATTTTTGGTATAAAAAACTTTAAAGTAAGGTTCAGGGCAAAGGCCCGTGCTGCAAATTGCAGTTTGACTGTCGGCCCGCTATAACTTTTTAATTATTGAAAATAACCCCAACAAACCTCACATTTTTGGAAACGGCGACAAATTCTCTATTATGTGATGTGCATACCTGTACGATGACGTATGTCAAATCCGTGATAGGAAACTGTTTTTTTTTTTAAATTACATAGTAAACATTTTTTTGTTAATTCGGATAGAGAATTTAATTCTGAATTCGACCATGTATTAAAAAAGTATGCATACATAAGAAAGTTTTCGAGAAAAATCAGTTCAAAGTTTATTAAACTATAGCAAACAGTCTATTTAACAAAACAAAAAACGATTAAATTTAAAAAATCATACTATAACTATCAATGCAAATGTATTAAAAATTAATTTTTAATAAGGATAAAAACAAATAATAAACGTCGACATAAAAAATTAAACTTTAATGCAGTGGTTGCCAACCTTTTTGTACCTCCGCCCCCCTTTTTTATAAAAAAAAATTGCGCCCCCCTCACTTTTCGTAACAATCTAATTTCATAATTATTGTCCTGATATAATAATTATTTAATGGGCTACAAAAACAAAATACCATTTTCTGTATAAATAAAGTTCTTTTTGTTTGTTTGTATTCAAAAATTATATTTTGGTAACAGCTGCGCGCCCCCCTTAGAGGGCGCGCCCCATAGGTTGGAAACCACTGCTTTAATGCATTCTAAGTGACCGCCACTGCTTGACTACATTAAAGTCCAAATTTTTTGTCTACGTTTATTATTTGTTTTTAGTTTTATTAAATTCTGCTGTAATTATTTAAAAAAACAAATGAATTACTTCAAGTGCACTATTCACTAAATGTTTACATGAATATTATAAATAAAAAGATATAAAAAAAAACCTACATTAACTCCAAACGCAAATAAAACATACACATTTGATATATAAAAAATAAACTTAAAATATATTATAACTTAAAAATTTTTACATACCATACAATATACATTTTCACAGTCTATTCAATCTTACTAACAACAAATCATCTAATAAATCTTCTTTTACATTAGTCCTTTACGAAGTAAGAATAAATTTAAATTTTAATAAGTCTAATCGTTAATACAGATTAACCCTACATCTAAAATAGTTACATTAACGCATACGTGGCGTCGTATACGACACCACTCTTTTTTGCTGAATAAGGCACTATGAATTGATTATACTAACGTTTATTTAAAAAACAGAATATAAACTTTCAATCCAAATTAAATTGTAACTTTAAAGTAACTGATAAAGTAATAATATTTACAATTAACAATTTTCAAATAATACATGTCGGTGTTCGGCGCATAAATTACCCGCTAATGCATTTGTGGCGTCATATGCGACACCACCTAACTAAAAAAATCTAATAAACCCCGTAAATAATTTTGAGAACTATCAATAAAAGGAAAAGGTCTAAAAGAGTCCTCTGGAAAGGTACTGAAGATATAAATATGGTAACTATAAAATAAAACATTAAAAACTAAATGAACAAATAGGTGGTGTCGCGACCGACGCCACCTATGCGTTCTAGGGTTAAATATACAGGGCGGGGCATCACTTATTACAACCCCAATTATTTTGTTATTGTAAAGAATTATCCAAAAAAGTAAAATTTTGATTTTCTTTTGT
The DNA here is from genome assembly GCA_947652605.1 of Elmis aenea. Classification (NCBI taxonomy): domain Eukaryota; kingdom Metazoa; phylum Arthropoda; class Insecta; order Coleoptera; family Elmidae; genus Elmis; species Elmis aenea. Next base: position 24,295,709 of record OX393583.1, read on the forward strand.
TTTTTAGGAGTTACGACACCATATTTGTTTTGTTTTTTTTTAATGGCACTATACTTTTTTTTATACGAGATTAATAATAAATACGGTAAAATGTAACTCTGGTAATTACAGGATAGGCGGAATATTCAGACTGCATTGCTATATCTAATATTTATCGTAAACAACCCTTTCGATGTTTAGTTTGTTATCCAGTTCATGTAAAAAAAAAAAACTATTTTTGCGCTGTTTAAGTATAACCTAGCAAAAAAACAAATTTTGGCCGCCATGGGAGACAGAGCACACCACCGCGTCTTATTGTTCAGTGGGGATGTTTTAGAGGAGACGGCGTTTCGTTCAGCGACGTGTTCTAGCGGTGAGAGCGCCTCGTATTGCGGAAACGTCGTAGCCAAAGGGTTAAGAGTTTTCATTTTGAAATTTATAGGTTATCCAAGTTTCAATGTCATAAAATTAATCTCAGACCTAAGTCAAATTGTTGTCGAAAAGTTGAAGCCAACTTGATGACTTTTTTATTTAAACACATTTTGTTTTTTTAATGTTTATTATAAAAATATCTGAAGTCGGTTTCATCAGAGTTCCATCCCCTTTAAAGTATTACAAAAAGTTACTAATTAAAAACCAGTTAGAAATGCGAAAAAGTTAGGTAACTACCAAAGGATTTTAATAACGCTTTTGTTTATCAAAGAGTGTATTAATTGCCAGAAGAAAAAAGAGATTAAAAAGTTCACAATTAATTCCACACAAACAGAATGAGAATCGTAAAAACGTAAATAAAAGTTGGGACTAATTAAAAGTTGAATTCTGAAATGGGTGCTGTTTTGAACTGTGGTTTTTAATTTTTGTTTTAGCATAAAAACAAAGACTCCCACTTACTCGACCCTCGGAAAGTTAAAATATATTCGATGGACCTAAAAATCTCTTTACTCATTTTATAATTATTTCATGAAGTAAGTGCGCCGTAAAAGTATGAAACAGTTCGTTGAAATCGAAACAATGTTTTTTGGCAAAAAGTTCTCTGACAAGTCTACTTTATCTTTCATTGCACTTAAGTCTTGATTTCATTTGTTTTCAAGTCTTCCCAATTTTTTTTAAATCGGAACTCCTATAATGTTTTCTTGATTCTAATACAGCTTTTAATTCTCTAAATAACAGTAGGTACCTATAAAAATTTTGACAACCCCACGTACATAAGTGACATAAGGGAATTTTCGAACAAAACACAATTATAAATTGAAAAAACCGACACGTTATTACTAGTAAGAAATTATTACAAATACTGTTGCTAATTAAATTAAGTATTCAAAATGCCATCCATGGCATTGGTTTCCTGACAATGAGCAGGTCTGTTTAAAAACCCGTCTTGTACGTTTTAAATCAATGGTATTCAACCTTTTTTGGTCGCGACCCCCTTTGAAGTCTTATTTTACTTCGTGGCCACTAGAGAGTCACGTTTCGCGGATTATTTTTGTTCCCGGGAAACGGGAAATTGAATTCATTTTTCCCGGAAAAAAAGTTTTAGAAATTAGGAAGAAAAATTTGTAAAAGTGTAGAAAAATAATTGAAAAACACATTTTTTTCAAAAAAACAAATACATTTAATTCATAAAATAATAAAAATGAAATAATAATAAGAAAATAACAAAAAAAAAATTAATTTTAAATAAACAAACAAAACATGATAAACTATATCATTATAAAAAACGTAACGTAGAATAACTGTGAACAGAGTAAGTATAGCAATAAATATGTTCAAACATCGGAGACTTACCGCATTAAATATACACATGAAACAACACGTCAGCATAAACGCCACCCTGTCCTAGTCTTGCTTGTGTGGTAGTTTGCGCGGATCTGATGTGAGTTGAAAAGAAATGAAATACATATCGTCAGTGTAAGTCCAATACCGAGTATGAGCCAATCATTTCAAAATACGTTTTTTTGGCGCTTTCGTGCGGTCCCGGCGAAACGGGAAATACTTTTTTAGAATTTTTGGGATTTCCCGCCCGGGAAGGACTCACTATTCCCGGGAAACGGGAAATATTTTTTGGTTAAATTTTCCGGAAATTCCCGGGCGGGACTCTCTAGTGGCCACCCTACCATAAACGTGAAATAACAATTTTATTCCTAGTGGTTTTTATACAGGGTGTTGAAGTTTGAGTTTAAGCATGGGGATCTCGCTTATTATACATAATAGCTAGAGTATAGGTTTAAATTTGGCAAAGTTACTAAATTCGGTGCTCCTTGATAATCTGAAGATAATTTGAAGATAAACAGAAGATATCTCAAGCGGTAGGAAAAACCGGAAAATACGATTTTTGAAAATAGTTTGGAACTTCTTTGGAGTACAAAATATTTCAAATATGTAAAAACATTGCTGAAGCAACTTTTTAAGCCCCATCGGATAGTAGTCACAAATTTATTCTAGGTCGATTCGTTTTTGTTTTATGACAACCAACTTTATTTTTTCTTATGGCCGTAATTTTTGCTATTTACATAATCAAATAGGTAGCATTTATTTTTCTGAATTCATTGATATATCACACATGGTATTTTACTTCTACATTAATTGTCAAATTTAAAAAGATGCATTTTGGACAACAAAGTGAAATGTATTTGCAAAGATTTATGGAAAGGAGGCAACCAAGAAAGATATTATTTTCTTTATTATAAACCAATTTTAAAAAAATGATATGTCTATTACAAGCGTAGTAACAGAAAAGCATGTCGTTTTGTTCTTCATTAGAAAACATTGTTTTTGAAATTTACAATAAACTCAATCAAAAATTTTGGTCAACACAAGGCAGAGATTTATTTATACGTTTAACAATCAATAAATTTTATTTGACGAACTCATGGTTTTGTTTTAAAAATTATAACTGCTACATTAATAATAACTGACAACTCTTAAATGTCACATCGAAAAAAAATGAACATCAACACAGGATAACTCCCATCTATTAGTAGGCATTGAACATATAAAATGATTTTTGGTTATTTAAAAAAAAAACTACAAGAGAAAAGTATAACATACTTTATATCATTGAAACGAGAAAAAAATAAACTTTTTAATAAGGCTATAGATACCGAGATAGATACCTATCAGTGGCGTGCGGTGACTTTTCAACCAGGGGATGCTGTACAAAAAAAACGAACATAATTTTTTAAAAATTAATTTTATTCTACGATCTTTTTTACAAAATTCGTCTATAGCAACATCATACAATCTTTTTTCATTTTTCATACTTAGCAACAATTTTTTTTTCAATTGATATTAAAGCGAGAGCAGACAGTCTATCGTCATTTTGGCTGCTTCTGGTGAATGTTTTTATTCTTTTCATTGTCGTAAACGATCGTTCAGCCGATGCGCTTGTGGAAGGTATAGTGCAAATTAATTGTATTAATTTAAATACTTCTGTCAAAACATCTTTTAGCCCATCTTTCACAATTAATTCTTTTATGCAATTTATAGATTTTAAATAAAAGTCGGGAGTCGAGTACAAGTAAACTAATTGACTTTTTAACTTCATAAAATCAAAGTATTTTTTATAAGTTGGCTGAAGTGATTGTAATAGAAAATCCGGAAAGTTATTTTCATATTCTTTAAATTTTCAATCAAAAATTGCAATTATTATTAACCACAGTTTCATCCATATTATGGGTCGTATTAAATAATAATCAAAATTCTAAGTAGCGAAACAGTGCACTAAAAATAGAGTTAAGCTTATTTAAATAGAATAAGCTTGATTTAAAGAAAGTAAACAAAAATCAATTTACAACGGAAATGATTATTTTGTAGCGTGCGATAATATCAATCGAGTGCGGCTTCCCTAACATAATAACAGTTACCCCACACAGAGGAACCATGAGAGTAATCGCTTCCCGTAGCTGTTAAGTAAAGCAACGATGCGGGCAATAGACTAGGGACTGCATCGCAGTGCGCATGCGCCAAGAACGCGAATTTCGAATCTACAATCAGAAATGCATCCCTCAGTCGGGCTCACAATCGCTAGCGCTGTGCATCGCATACATTTAGTCAGCCGCTCGCTGGATGTAGATTATATAACGCAAATTTTCGAGCAGGCAAAACATCGTATATAATAAATAAAATTTTCACGTAACAAAAAATAAAATCAAAGCGAAATAAAGCTACACGAAATTCAAATATGATACGGAAAAAAAATATTCTTGACGTGAATTTTAGGGGATGCGCCGCATCCAACACATCCATGGACCGCACGCCGCTGATACCTATGACTTCAATTTAAAAAAATGAAAGTTTTTGCTATGAGAATGTCGTTAACATATTTAAGATTACGTTAAAATGATCTATAAAAGCCAATTTTTATTTTTGTTTTAGCTCATATGCTTACGGAATTATTCAAGTTTGAAAAAATTGACGTATTTCAGTTTTTTCAAAATATTATAAAAAGTTGATGACGTAGGTCAAATTTGAAAATGGCATCAGATTTCCCTTTAAATTCTGCACAAATTTGCTAATTTAAACGTTTCTGTATCTTTAATTTAACGGAGTTACCCATACAAGAGGTTAGAAAAATGGGCACCCTCTAAAGATTTTTTCAATAACAGATTATTATTATTATTATTATCATTATTATTAACGAACATTCAATAAAATGTAATTTATATAAAAGTAGGATGGAACATTCTTTTCCTTAATCCTGCATCCCAGAAGAGAAAAAAAAAGCAAAGGAACAAAAAAGATGTAGCCAAATCCGAAGAAAGGGCCACTATTGGGATCTCGCAAACTGTAAGAACTACAAAGAAATTTAAATTAGACAAATTGTTCCCCTTTGTGAGACCTATTTAGTGATGCTTTAATGTTCCATGACACGCTAGACAATAAACAAAAATCAAAATAGGTAGGCAATTTTTAAATCGTTAATAACTTGGTTACACTTGACGGTACAAAAATATTTTTGGGAAAAAAGTTGTAGATTTTTTACGCATTGTAAAATTAAAGCAATAATTTGTTAAAATATTTGTCAATTTGTCTAATTTAAACTTCTTTGTAGCTCTTACCGTTTACAAGATCCCAAAAGTGGCCCTTCTATGTGGACCACCCTGTATATCAAAATGGGAGTCTTAAATTTATGCTTTTTTTTAGAGAAAAGGATGGCCCGTTGTGTATTGCTTCCCCGGAGCGCGAATTTTGTGAACGGACAACAGCTGGATCAAGTGTTTCCTGAGAACTGGATAGTAGTGGTGGGCAATATCCAAATTTCGATATCGAATATCGATATCGAAATTATATCGATATTGTATATCGATATATCGATACCTCGACATATCGAAATTTCGATATAAAAGCGGCGCGAAGCTAAAAAGTCAGTAAAAAAGTGAAAAAAGAGACTGGTGACCTAAAAAAAAAAACGCTTCTCACCCTCAAAATATCGATATGTCGATATATCGATGTCGATATAGATACAGGGTGTCCCCGTTATCACCGCGAATATTTTAAGTGGTGATAGAGGACCTTTTTCTAAGAAAAAATTTCAAGTAAAATTTTTTCCTTAAATCAAATGCTAAGCTGATTTCAACACTAACTTGATTTTTTTACACTTCTGCATTTATAAGACTCTGTAGCCAAAAATATCAATTTTATCGTAAAATACCTTGGAGTTTTTTAATAGAGCATGAAATTCTCTACAAAATTAGTTTTAATTATTTTTTGTCTACAGGCAATGGTTTGAGAGTTATAAAGCAGTTTGTACAAAAAAATTTAAAAAATTTACAAAATTTAATTGTTTCTTAGACTTTGCAACCGCTGTATCTTTAAAACGAAAGGTTGTACAAAAAAACCGACGGCCCATTCCGGATACCAAATTTTATTCGCTACAACTTTGGTCAAGTGAAATTTTTTGAAAATCTAACCGATTTTCCGGAAAAGCTGAAAATAAGGAATAGAGTGCAAAAACAAAATATCCTACAAATATTGTTTTGTATTTAAAAATGCTTTTAAAGAGAGTGCGATTACATAATTGAATGATGGAGTTCATTTTGAACACTTATTGAAGTAATTTTGTGGTTACATGTTAATTGTATTGCGTCCAGATGGATTTGCATTGTTTTGCATTTTATCGTTTTCGAAAAACAAAAACTCCCGGTATTATGATATTTTGTATTTAAAAATGCCATAGCATCGGCAACATTCATAAAATTATGGATCTCATCAGTTTCAAAGCTTTTTATGAAGTTTGAAATTCTTCAGAAAACCACCCCTTATCATTTTTTTTTAAGGAGCTAACGAACAAATTTAACAAAAAATTGTAAAATTGCATATAAATAAGTTATGTACATTTTTAAAAACGGCGCATCTTTTTAACGAAACGTCGTAGAGCAAAACGGATGCCTATTGCGGATAAGGCATTTAACGGACTACAACTTCGGTAAATATGTTGTTCAATAAAACTAAATGTATCATAGAAATGTCTATAATAGTGAAAAGGTGAAAAAAAAAACGATAAAATGCAAAACAATGCAAATCCATCTGGACGCAATACAATTAACATGTAACCACAAAATTACTTCAATAAGTGTTCAAAATGACCTCCATCATTTTCAATCACGTAATCGCACTCTCTTTAAAAGCATTTTTAAATACAAAACAATATTTGTAGGAAATTTTGTTTTTGCACTCTATTCCTTATTTTCAGCTTTTCCGGAAAATCGGTTTGATTTTCGAAAAATTTCACAAGACTAAAGTTATAGCCCATAAAATTTGCTATCCGGAATGGGCCGTCGGTTTTTTTGTACAACCTTTCGTTTTAAAGATACAGCGGTTGCAAAGTCTAAGAAACAATTAAATTTTGTAAATTTTTTACATTTTTTTGTACAAACTGCTTTATAACTCTCAAACCATTGCCTGTAGACAAAAAATAAAAAAAAATAATTTTGTAGAGAATTTCATGCTCTATTAAAAAGCTGCAAGATATTTTACGATAAAATTGATATTTTCGGCTACAGAGTCTTAAAAAGGCAGAAGTGTAAAAAAATCAAGTTAGTGTTGATATCAGCTTAGCATTTGATTTTAGGAAAAAATTTTACTTGAAATTTTTTCTAAGAAAAAGGTCCTCTATCACCACTTAAAATGTCGATATATCGATATCAAAATTATATCGATATTTATCGATATATCGATATATCGCCCAGCCCTACTGGATAGATTCCTTTAGATACCTTCTTGTGAGGATATGTTAAGAACAAGGTCTACAATCAAAATTATCACACCCTAAGATGATCTAAGAAATACAGTTTGTCGAGTCATTCGGCAAATTCCTAGGACCGTGTGCGGTGCATACTCTGCACACCCTTATATCCGGCCCTGGATCGACAATTTGAGTCTGAATGTTTAAAGTTTAAGTGGGAGAGAATAGGATACCCAGAAAAATATATTAGGAGAGTGGGGGAATGGTGCGCACTTAAGCCAAACTAGCTCCTATACTAAGTACAGGGTGGGCAAATTTCGATGTTTTAATAGGGAATCTCGGTAACTATAAGAGGTATCAAAAAACGGACCGCGCATCCTGAATCTCTTTTTTCGAGAAAAAGTTAATGGTGACAACAAAAATTGGTTATCGTCTTTTGTTTTCGAGTTATCGCCGATAACTCGATTTTTCGACTTTTCGTTTTATGACTATATCTCGCTTGTTTATGAAAATTTTAAAAAATAATTTTGACGTTCTACAGGCACTTTTTTGATAAGAATGCAGTGGCGTAGACAATTTAAAAAAAAAAAACCGAAATTCGAGTTGTAATATAAAGTTGTATTTTTTTAAATGGAACCCATAGTTGGCTATGACTTATTTAAATTCCTTATTTTTTTGTCATTCCAAATATATAAGGGTTGATGTATTTATTTTCAATAATACGCAAGGGGGTAATCATGCGCAAATAATGCACGTTGAAACTAATGTAAAAAAATCAATTTTTAATTTTAAACAAATGTTTATTGCGAACGCTGCTAATAACATTAATAATATTTATTTTAAAGAATTTAAACACAAGTCGCATTTATAATTTTTTGGCGTACCTGCGCCTGTTCATTCCGCGTGGTTCCATGATGAACAGTAAGGGAGCAAGAATTAAAAAAAATGGATTTTTAAATAATTAGGAATTGTCAAGAAAAATCTATTTCAATGAACTTATTTCATTTTTTTGCCGCGCCCTGTATACCCAGGACGCGTTGAAAAGCTAGGACGATTTCATAGAGAATACGTGCTACAACATAATCAGTTCAAATGTTTTTAGAGAAGTGTATTAAATACATAATATTCCTATATAATGTTACTAAACATAATACTAATGTTATGTGCGAAGTAACTGCTTCCTTAATTGGTAATTTAAGTTTGTAAAACTACAGCGGCTATGTTATAAAGAGCTCAAACCCCAAAACATCAAGAGCACTTTGAATTTTCAGTCTATAGAGATAAATGAAGCAGATAACATGCATTAGGGTAGCGTTAACCAGTTTTATGGTTTTATCAAAGATGGCGCTTTTAACCTGTACTACCTCTTCAGGTTTATTACATGAGGTACAATGTTATCTGCCCCATATACATAATGTAATTAATTGTGTGTGGAATTTAAACATTTGTATTATGAGTAAATTGTGATGGCGGCTCTTAGAACGTGCGCGGTAAAGATGTGTTAAAATTTAACCAACTGCGTGGGCATACAATTTTTGAATAAAATTATGACAACAATAATTTGTAAGGTTTACTACAGATGTTTTTAAAACGGTAAGATTTGCGTACCTACTACACATTTTGTCAAATTTCAAACAGCTCATTCACACGAAGAAGCCATTTCTTCGAAAAGTCCAATTTCTTTAGTTGAAATTGGCCTTAAAACGTCTATGTAAGGATCAGCAACGTGGTGCTAGATCTTTTTTAACTTAAAGTGGGCTGTGACGCAGTAACCAAAACTAGTCCAAAGGGTTTATTACTGCGTCACCTGAAAACATGCGTGTTTATAACCTGTTCTATATTAATTTACCGTCACTTAACGTTTTTAGAATGGCCTGAATTTCAATCTCCATTCCCTCTTTATGCGCATCTCGCGGTCCATTTTATGTTAAAACTGCTATAGCGGGCACCCGGGTGCTCGCGAAGCATTTAGAAGTGCCCGTCACCAGGAGCGGACTGGCCATGTGGAAAATGTGGAAAATTCTACATGGGCCGTATACAAATTGGGCTGTTTTTCTAAATATATACATATGTGCACATTAGGGTGGTCCTTATTTTTCAACTTTATATATTTTTATGTAGGACCCTCTCAATTTGTTCCCTTGTATAAGTAATGACTTACTGTAAAATTTGAGACCAATTGGTAAACATTAACCCGTGCCCCACGGGGCTCAAAATCCGTAATAATTGTAAAAAAGTTTAATTTCATAATATGGTGAACTTGATTATGTTTGAAAAATAAACCCATTTTAATTGAAAAGACAAGTTTGTTGAACTGATGGGAACGTATCTTATTCATTGTTTTTCACCACATATGACTGTGCTTTGTGAATTGTGCATTGTGCATAATAACGTGATCGCGGTATATTAGAAGACTTGTGTACTGCACAACAACAGCAACCGAGAACGCTTAACACTAGAACCGCCAGAAAATATTACTACCTTCAACCGCCGTTACCGGTCATTTTGACCGCTGTGTTTAAATTAAGCCTTCTTACTGTTTGTAAAATTTTATAACGTTTAATAACACAAATAAAGCATAATTAGATAATATAATAATATTACGCTAAGTGTAAGTACTTAAAAATAAATATTTTAACAAAAAAATATTTTATCATAAATATTAATTAGCACGATTTAAACAAGTTACAGTTGTTTGTACACTTCCAGCACATTTTCCGCAGACATATTTTTTTAGACAAATCATAAACATTTGCAGTTTTGTTTGAGTTATATTGTTTAATTGTTTAATTGGGCACTGGTGTCCTTTGAAAGCTTTAGGTTGGCCTTTACTGGCATCTTGGAGTAGCACTTTTTTGCAAATCTCTATATTCTTATCCAAGTTCTTTAGCTATATGTAATATTATATCTCTTCTTGTCGTATTTTGACCTGTCACTTTCTTATAAATAACCCACGCATTAATTAATACTAGGTCTAAGATATTGTGGAAATTGTGAACAGGCCATCTTCGTGAATCTGCATTTATGAGATATTTTTTGCCATTTGATCTAAAATATCAACGCCACACTTTGTCTCATTGTAAAATATATTTGTTTCAGGTTTTTTCTTCTTTTCTTAATTTACTGTTATAGTTGGATGAAGGGTACTCAAAATCGTTTGCTTGATATATTTTCAGTGTACTATGTTCCAGTTTCATTATTGTAGTAGAATATAATAATATCATTTTATTGTTTTTGCAAAGATATTGGAATTTTTTTCGTGTTCTTTTGATGGTGCCAACTATGGTCATTTTCAGCCAACTTATTTGCATAAAGAGTTGGTCCAGGGTTATCACGAATTATATTTATCGTAAGTGCATGTCCAGAAAAAGAGCTGTTCGGTGCTATAACCTCCCAAACGTCCAGCTTTTGAAGTTTGATTACTTCCGACTAGTAGAGTGACAAAGTTTTTTCGCATACGATGTTGGGTAACGTTGCCTTCCGGTACATTTGATGTATTTGGATTAGTAATTACATTAATTTTACTGCTGCTAGATTCCCTACTAAGATTTTTAGTAATTGATTCATCGTTTTTACCATCTACAAGTGTATCATCATCTTCTTCACTTTCTCCTCCAGATTCATTTTCTGGTAACTTTTCTAATTCTTCTAAATATTTTAGCGCTGCCTCCTGTGAGGCCATGAGATGAACATATTTTGTCAATGCACTAGCACTAGCACAACAAAAATTGTGGGTCTGTATACTATATACTATATACAATACACATAGCAGATCAATATATGCATTATGTATAACAATATTCCGCTAAAAAAATCAAACTTGCAGATATATAACTTGCAAAATCATGAAATATGAAACAAGTTACTATTGATAACCATAACAAAATTTACTAAAACCGAGCTAAAACACTAAAACAATGACCGTATTTGGCGGTTTAAGGTATAGAATTTGAATTTTTATAGAAAGAATTTTTTTAAAATTTTGAAACTTGGTATATCATAAGATAAAAAGAAGTTAGGAAAATTCATGAAAGCGCATAGTTGTACTTAAAAGAATAACCGAATCAGCTCAATTTAAAGAACGCAAACGGTCAAATTGACCGCTGCGGCGGTTCTAGTGTTAACCAGTGGAATTTAGAAAACAAGAATTGCTATTCGTAATAACGTTGCTAGACAATATTATTTAAAATTTAAAAATGTCACGAAAACCAATCTTTCTTTTCGGTTTTATGGAAAATCAAATTACTGGTAGTAAGTTACCATTCCGACGAAACGTTTTAAGTGTACTGTTTTACAATATGCGTAAAGTGCTGCTCTAGTAATTGAGGAAGAAACTTTAATATTTTGCAAGAAAGCTCTCATACCAACCAACTCAAGACTGCTCGGACTGCTTCAATAAATGTAAGAAGCTACATAAGGACTTATGTAACTTGGAGAAGCATAAAACGCGGCAAAATTATTTCTGTAAACAAAAATTTGATGAGCGAATAAGTGACGAACGGAGAAAAAATATAGCGCAAAAGATACTGCTGACCGAAGAAACAGACGAAGCGGAGGAAACCAAAAACAAACTACGCATCAAATTAGATGATATAGAATACTTCCTTAAGAAAGATCTTTCCTTGCTATTTGCTATTATCCACTAATAAATCAAAAAAATTATTTAAATGTTTGAATTTGCCTCAGACTCTCTACAACTAAGATCCTATACATTGGAAAGATCAAGAAAGTTGTATAAAAGAAAGGGTAGTCGCGAAATCTTTACAAGTAGTAAATGATACAGCGAAAAGAGGTGTGAAATTGGTAGAAGAATTCAACTCTAAATTTATAAAGGACGAATCCCAAAAACAATTTGTTTTACAGAGATGCTAGTCGTCGATCACATAAACATTTTTTCAAACAATTTCATTTTCTTTTTCTTCTTCTTCTTCAGACTGTGCAAGATTACCGCAAGAACGATCCAAAACACAGTCGGGAGACGTTAAATAAATCATACTTGTAATCTGCGGTTTGTTTTAAGAATTTAAAGTGTTTTATTCGTATTTAGTTTATAATAACTTATACTAAAAGTAAATACGATAATACGAAAGCAATGAATATAAAATTTGGAACTTATAAAATTAATAAACAGGCTATATACAGGGTGCGCCATTAGTGCGATAAAGTCCATTATTGCCCTTAATGTCAACTTAATAAAAAAAAGTTTTTAATGAAACTTATAGTATTTCTACACGTGCGTGTTTTAAAATTAGTTTCAAGTATACAGGGGGTTTCATAAAAGTGGGGCGTCACTAAAGGTATTTTTTTTAAATTGAACACCCAGTATATTTTTGCATAATCGAATTCAGCAAGAAAATCTCCATATGACAGTATTTTGTTTTTTTCATTTTTTTGCGACGTTGCCAATTTATCTTAAAAAATCTTTGAATTTCCAGAAAAACAGGGTACAATACTTGTCAAGAGCACAACGTTATAAATAATAATTGGCAAATGATATTTTGCACATACAAAGTCAAAAGGTGTAGTCACAGTCTAAATACATCAAAATTAATTTATATTATACAGGGGGTTTCTTATAGATGTGGCAACTTCCCAATTTTCAAACATCAATAACTTTATTTTTTCAAATGGAACACCCTGTATATTATTACGTCATTTTGTTGCATTTTTGTTTTTCTTTAACTTTTCTTAATACTTACCTATACTTAAAATGAATATTTTCTGAGATATTTACATTTTACTTTCTGTAGTAACAAATGTCAGAGTTAATTGCTGTCAATTGTTAAAACATAAATAAATGAGTATAACATATGCAATATGAATTTTCCAAAAAAGAATTGATTGATACGGTCCATGTTCAGGGTGGCGTACTTTCGATGCCCATACAGGGGGGGTATTTCGGTAATTATCAGAGATTTAAAAAAAAACTATATTTCGAAAATTAAAAAAGATCAAAAATCTGTTTACGACAATAAATTCCTCTCGCAAAAAGAAATTGAGACTACGTACTTAGTTTTTTTCTATCTCTGATAATAACCGAGATACCCCCCCTGTATGGGCATCGAAAATACGCCACCCTGAACATAGACCGCATCAATCAATTCTTTTTTTGAAAAATTCCTATGTTATACTCATTTATTTATGTTTTAACAATTGACAGCAATTAACTCTGACATTTGTTACAACAGAAATTATTGTTTCTATTGTCAAAGTCGGGGCCTACTCCGAGAAAACTAGGAAATTCCTACACAACGCTTATAAGAATAAGTAAAATGTAAATATCTCAGAAAATATTTATTTTAGGTATAGGTAAGTATTAAAAAAAGTTAAAGAAAAACAAAAATGCAACAAAATGACGTAATAATATACAGGTTGTTCCATTTGAAAAAATAAAGTTATTGATGTTTGAAAATTGGGAAGTTGGCACATCTATAAGAAACACCCTGTATAATATAAATTAATTTTGATGTATTTAGACTGTGACTACACCTTTTGACTTGTATGTACAAAATATCATATGCCAATTATTATTCATAAGATTGTGCTCTTGACAAGTATTGTACCCTGTTTTTCTGGAAATTCAAAGATTTTTTAAGATAAATTGGCAACGTCGCAAAAAAATGAAAAAAACAAAATACTGTCATATCGAGATTTTCTTGCTGAATTCGATTATGCAAAAATATACTGGGTGTTCAATTAAAAAAAAATACCTTTAGTGACGCCCCACTTTTATGAAACCCCCTGTATACTTGAAACTAATTTTAAAACATGCACGTGTAGAAATACTATAAGTTTCATTAAAAACTTTTTTTTATTAAGTTGACATTAAGGGCAATAATGGACTTTATCGCACTAATGGCGCACCCTTATGTATACAAAAAACTGGTATTTTTTATGTTTACAAAGTTTTAGCAAAAAAAAATAAATTTTCTTAATTTTGATGTCGATGGGGCACGGGTTAATGGTATCTAATCGATCTCAAACTTTGTATGGGTTATTTTTTGGTATCTATATTGGAACAGAACTGGAGGATCCTGCTGTTCAAATTTAAAAAAAAAATTGACCTAAATAAGGACCACCCTAGTGCACATGCTTCGGTATAAAGTTCACTCAGGTGTCCTTCAAGGTGCAAATCTAAGTCCTTTTTTAATCTTTATGTACCTTCGTTTGTTGTCTATTAGTCTGTTTCTTATCTACTATCGTAATTCACTAAAAAAAAAATTAAATTTTCCTTAGTAGGTACAGTTTTTCAGAAATTTAATGTGCTTCTTCATTACCTTATTTATTTACCTTGAATTACCATCGTCTCTGTATAATAAGATTAAACCCTGTTCAGTAATTTAAGGTGCTTAAAATTATGCTCCTTTGTTTTAGGGAACCGTCAAAGCCTTCTATACTATGAAATATCTCTCATTATTTCCGCGACTTTGAATCTTTCATTTTGCAATATAAATGTTTCTGCACTGCGCTACTTTTGTCTGTTACTGTGTTATTCTGTTTAAAACGTTTTATAAATGTTTCTTTCGTCACCATAACCAAGGCACTTAATTACATTTGACTTTACGAAATTAATATTTCATCAAAAATAATAACTTAAAAGAGCTTAGATAGTTGTTGCTTAATAATCTATTTTTACTTTTACTAATCAAAATTCTGTTGTTGTTTAAGGCCATTTTTCTACGACTACCATTGTTAACGACTATTACTGTACAGCCTGAATGCATGGTTAGTACCTAGGTCTTTACGCACGGTAAGCAAAAAGCAATTTGTTTTAGAAATGGTCAAGGTAGGCTTACATCAAACTGATCCTGCATGCATAGTAAGTGAGTCCTTCCGCACGTTAAGCAAAAAGCACACTTTTCTAGAAATGTAAAAGTGGACTTAAGTCAAACAACAAACGACAATTAATAGCGTACGTGTTTACTGTTATCCAAAAAAAAAAACTGTAAAATCGAATGTATTATGTGATCGTAGAAAAAGTATGCTGCATAACACGAGTTGTGAAGCAATTACGCTCTCGTGGAGTTACTCACTCGCCGCTACGCGGCTCCGTGCGCAACTTTTTCATTCGGGCGTTATAAATATGCTTTTTACAACTTCGGTTATGTAGTATACTATTTTAATTGAAGAATTCTAACAATCAGGTTTTTTCCAACGTGGTATCGGAAAATTGACGGATAACTGGTAGAAAGTAGTTGATAATCAAGTGAAATACATAATTGATTGATCGTAATTAAATCTTGTTATATACATCACACAAAAATGAGTTATCAATGTTTAAAGTTTCACGGATTTTTTTAAACGTTAAAAACACCCTGTTTAATATTTTAAAAATGTAGCTAGTGCAATGTGTTCAATAATCTATTGTCAATCTAATTTTCAAACGAAATTCTACTGCCTTTGTAAATAACTTAAATGTTGAAACCGATTTAACTTTTAAACCGGTTTTTGACATTATTAAGAATAGGAATGCAAATTATGAAAAGATATTATCTATCTATCTATTTATAATTTTATAATATAATATGTAGATACCATCAAGCCTTCAGTAGTGACTTCTGGTAAACTAGTCGCATTTACTAATCGCATACAGATTATGCATTCTTTTAAAGTAATTTTTATCCAAAAACAATTTTTAAAAAACCGGTTTTTAATTATATTGGTTGAAGTTGCCGTTTTTTGCCATCTAAAATAACTGGTTAAAAATCACTTATACGAAGAAAAGAAAAAAACGTTAACCGGTTTAAAAACCAGTTTATTACCCTGCTAAAAGTAACTACAGCAATATATTGTTGCAACTATCGTACACACAAAAAAAACATTGTCGGTACATGTGTTTTAAATTCTTTTATGTACACTGCGTGTATCATGGTATGGGTTGCATGCTTACAGTGGAAATACGCGCTCCGCAAATGTTTTTTAATCATTAATAGCTAATAACAATTATTAACCCTTCATTTTACTCACTTTTTAGTTGCTATACTTACTAATGCATCTATTTCCGCATGCCAATTAAGTTTTTACCTTAAAATTTCGTTTAAAAATTGAATTACTAAAAGAAACCTGTATGATACCATTGCCGCTATTAGAACTTTGGAGAGTTCGTGAAGCTTGGCTGTACCCTGTTATATAGAAGTACTCTAGTAGATAGTAATTAGTATTTAGTAGTTAGTGCGTAATACGTAAAGAGTACGTAATGAAATGTCTATTTGGATACGGGTAATAACCGAATTGTTTGTAGCATAGCACATAACCTCAATTTAAACGCCGAAGGTTGTTTATCAAATTGTCAGTTCTTGTAGGTATACTAACTACGTATTTTTTTCTACATGATGATTTGTGGAGGATTATAACGGTAATAAGCAGTATTAAACATCGTTCAAAATAGTAATTTTAATTATTAACTTGTACATTGAAAACATAGATACTTCACTTTGTTTTTGTTTTTGCAATAAATCAGACTTCCATAGTTACTACGTAAGTCTTACGTTCATTTTGAACACTTGCATTTGATTCTATAAATTTCAACTTTAGCTACTAATTACTAATTACTAACTACTATCTACTATGTACTATCTACTATCTACTATGTACTATCTACTATCTACTATTTACTATGTACTATCTACTATGTACTATCTACTATGTACTATCTACTATGTACTATCTACTATGTACTATCTACTATGTACTATCTACTATGTACTATCTACTATGTACTATGTACTATGTACTATCTACTATGTACTATCTACTATGTACTATCTACTATGTACTATCTACTATGTACTATCTACTATGTACTATCTACTATCTACTATCTACTATCTACTATCTACTATCTACTATGTACTATCTACTATGTACTATCTACTATGTACTATCTACTATGTACTATCTACTATGTACTATCTACTATGTACTATCTACTATGTACTATCTACTATGTACTATCTACTATGTACTATCTACTATGTACTATCTACTATGTACTATCTACTATGTACTATCTACTATCTACTATCTACTATGTACTATCTACTATGTACTATCTACTATGTACTATCTACTATGTACTATCTACTATCTACTATGTACTATCTACTATGTACTATCTACTATGTACAGGGTGGACTATTTTCGATGCCCATACAGGGTATCTCAGTTATTATCAGAGATAGAAAAAAAGTAAGTACATAGTCTCGATTTATTTTTTCGAGAGACATTCATTGCCGTAAACAGATTTTTGACTTTTTTAATTTTCGAAATATAGCCAAAAACCGATTTTTGGCACTTTTTAAAAATGTTAAATATCTCGCTTAAACAAGAAGATAGAGAAAAATTTTAAACACATTTTTGGCATGGTTTTTTGTCCTTAATAAGATAGCAATGTTCAATTGTTTTTTACTCATATTAATACTGATATATTACATCTAACTTTCTCATTGTAAATGGCAACCATAAGCAAATTATATATTTTTGAAAAGCGCAAAAAATAAGGTTTTGATTCATGTCAAAGCCAACTATGGTTGCTATTTAAAATAAGAAACTTAGGTGTAATATATCGGTATTGATATGAGTAAAAAAACAATTGAACATTGCTATCTTATTAAGGACAAAAAACCATGCCAAAAATGTGTTTAAAGTTTTTCTCTATCTTCTTGTTTAACACTCCGTTGCTCGCGCTCACTTTCGTTACATTAGTGATCGCGTGAAATACTATGGTATCTCACTGGCAATAATAGATTTTAACGACATTAAAAAAATTATTTTTGGTTGTTTGATATATTTAACATGAACATTACAATTATGACAGAGATGCATTACCAAAAAAAGTAGCGTTAATGTTTATTACAATTTTCTAAATCGGTAGTCGCATTTTCCGCCTCACTCCTGGTTTCTGGCAATTCAGCGATTATATTACGTGCAGCTGTTCTCTTATTTTTTTGAAAACATTCTTTCTCCAGTGAGTAAAGTTATTTTTGTAAGTAAAAACAAAAATAACATGAAAAATACCTTACGAACAAAACTCGAGCTATAAAAATAAAAATTACGTTAGTGATCGCGCGGGATACTGAGGTATCCCAAGCGTAATTTTTTTAAGTTGTCAGCTCTTATAGCACTGGTCACTGATAAGCAATAAGGCTAACTAAGTCTACAAAGTACGATGAAAAGGTACTGAAATGACGAAGCCATAATATTGTGCCATTTGACGAAAATTTGCAGAAATACATCACTGGGATACTATAGTATCCCGCGCGAGCACTGGAGTGTTAAGCGAGATATTTAACATTTTTTATGTCTTTCTTAATACCTACTCGAAATAATGCCAACACCATTTTTGGCTCTTTTCAAAAATGTTAAATATCTCGCTTAAACAAGAAGATACAAAAAAAAATTGAAACAGTTTTGGCATGGTTTTTGGTCCTTAATAAGATGGCGATGTTCAATTTTTTTTACTTATACAAATATTAATATACCTATTACACCTAACTTTCTTATTTTAAATGGCAACCATAGTTGGCTTTGACATGAATTGAAAGCTTGTTTTTTACGCTTTTCAAAAATATATAATTTGCTTATGGTTGCCATTTAAAATAAGAAAGTTAGGTGTAATATATCGGCATTGATATGAGTAAAAAACAATTGAACATCGCTATCTTATTAAGCACAAAAAATCATGCCCAAAATTTCTTAAAAGTTTTTTTCTATCTTTTCGTTTAAACGAGATATTTAACATTTTTGAAAATCGCCAAAAATCAGTTTTTGGCTATATTTCGAAAATTAAAAAAGATATCAAAAATCTGTTTATGGCAATGAATTTCTTTCGAAAAAATAAATCGAGACTACGTACTGTAGCGTACGCCACTGTCTTATCGTAGCGAAAGCCTTATGCTTTCTTCGGTCAAATTTTGTTATGCTATTACGTGCATTCCTGAGGGTAGTAAAGATGTTAAACAGATGTTTTGGCTCGTGCTCGTCGTCTCTAGTGTTAGGCCCCGCTGCGTTGTGGTCCGGATACCTCCAGCAATTAGGACAGCTATCGTTAAAATAGGCGTTAAATGAAACAAGAAGGTTTTTAAATATTTTGTTTATTCACGTTTAAAAAATCGTAGTATAGCTATTGTCACAAATGAGGCGGCGTTAGTTATTTCGGAGAGGGCACGTGTTAGTATTTGGAGTTGCAGATAGTAGTTAGGAGTACTTTTATTTAGGGACAATTGTTTTACTAGGGTTAATTACTTCAGGGCGTACTGTACGTGAGATAGGGTAGTTAAATTTAGTATTTCGGTATTAGGTTAGGGATTATACCGGTGTGTTGGTTGAGGGGCTTGTGAATGATCTGGAGCTGTGGAACAGGTGGCTTAATAATTTTAAACTTTGGAGTTCATACCGGATCGGGACAATTACTTCTTGGGTAGAGTATTAGTATTACGGGTACTACAAGAAGGGTTACTATTGGGTACGCTAAGTGTGTTATTAAAAGGAGGGTTGGTTTCGTTAATTTGGTGTGCGCTTTGTTATTCAGATAAATGTTATTTAGCGGAGCGTCGAGTTAGGTAAGTTTGAATTTTATGTGAGGCCAAGAAAATATCACGCAATTTGTTATTAATGGAAATACACGTTTGTTTAAAAATGACTAACGGAGTTCCCTGCCTTACAAATTGCTTTGTGGAGAGAACATCTATCGTTTAGTCGTTACAATAATTACGCAAATTTAGAAACAATGACCCTGGGAGTTCCCTGCCTCAGAATTGCTTCTGGGAGAAAACATCGATCCTAGAGTCGGAATTTAACGCAAATTTGGAAATATTGACTGACCAAGGGAGTGCCCTGCCTACAAATTGCTTTGTGGAGAGTACATCGATCGCTAGGTCCCAAAGAAATGGTTCTCAAAAAGTGAACCTCGATTACTGTAAAACATTGCTTTTTATACCCTTTAGCGGGGTGCCTGAAGTCTTGATCCGCCTATATTTTGGGGTGGACAAATCATGCGAAGGATTTTAAGTACTTTGGGTGGATCCCAGAGGATTTGTCTTAGTTAATTTGTTATTTAGATTTGTGCGTTCGAGGGGGGTAATTTTCGAATTAGCTGATTCGTCATTTATCAAACCCCTTCCAAATATTGGGGTTGTTACAACTTTTTACTTAACTTGCCCCCACCACGATACACTAAAATCTATCGTTAGGGAGTTTAGCATACAACAGGGATATTAATACATACAAATAATAAAACATGAAAAGTATTAGTAAAACATATGAATAATTGTTAACTTATACATCAGATTATAACTTAATGTCTTTTAACCCTTTAGCCCACAAAACCCATTGTAACATTAGCGAACGTTTAATATCGCGAATACCTTTGATAATTCGTAATACAACACAGTGACCCATTTCCTAGACTAGCAGGTACGTTCCAGACCCTCTGGCCTGGCGCTAAGTAAAGGTTTCCAGATGTTCTGGTTCTGCTAGCATTGCGTTAAACTCAGAGTAATTTATGACTTTATTGGTGTGGTGCGTGTCGCACATAAATTTGTCAACAAGTCCATTCTTTATTTACCATAGCTATTGAAATTAACATTCAAAACGGCCACTAATCTCGACCAGGCTCCTTAAAGTCGGCTTAACGAGCTTTTGTCTATATGAACACCCTGAGAGAAACGTAGATTGCATGTGCTTTACGCGTCATTTGACACCCATGTGGAGTTCTGTTACTTTTAAAGTGTTATTTATGGTTTTCTACAAACAGAACTATAACTTTACAACCACTTTTGTATTATATGTTTGGACGCAACGTTTGCTTATGAATACTTAATTAAATAATAATTCATGACTGGTATGTGCGATCATAACACACCCCTCCATTTTTTATTGCAAGTGCAAACGTCGCATGAAAAAATAAAAATGATCGCTTATGTGTATTTTAAATTTTGAGATCTTCACTAGTCTAGGAATCGAGTCAAGCAGAATAAGATTGTTACTTCATCATATTTTATTCACATTATTTTTATTTATAAAGTTCATAAGGTTTACCTCAAACATTTTCAACTTATTGCTAGAGTACATAACCATTTACTCTCATTTAGTTTACCTAAATCCAGAATCAATTCTTTACAACCATCAAAAAAAATTACTTAAACGAACAATATTAAGCGCTAATTTTCTTATTGTCTCTTTAAAACGAATCAGTCCTTTAAATGATTGTCTTTGCCACTTGTCACTGCGCATGGTTCGTTTGATCGCGCACAGTACACAATGTTTTTCTTTTATTGCCGAACTTTCACTGCGTTATTCGCGCACCACACTGGATTTACCTTTTGGAAATGGAACCACTGGCGGCGCCGATATCGACGGCGTCTTTTACGGACCGGGTCCTTGGTTGTCTCTGATGTCGGCGGTGCTGTTGTTGCGGCGGGAGCGTCCTCTGTTGCGGCGGGAGCGTTCTCTGTTGCGGCGGGAGCGTCCTCTGTTGCGGCGGGGGCGTCCTTAATTAGCGGTTCCGGCTCGGTCACTGGTGTGGTTTTTTCTTTCGTTATGGGATTTTTTTGTAGTACTGCCAGTTTCCTTTCGAATTCTCGTGCCGATTCTTCACCAGGTGTTGGGGGCCTTTCCAGCAAGAGTTCCCATTCCATGGCGTCTAAATCTAAGTTTAGAACATCTTCATCTGGTCTCTCGGTTAATTGTTGGCCGCGAATAGTGAGGCTGCCATAAGTAAACACTCTTAGTTTCATGATTTTTCGCGAAGGCTTTCCAGGAAATTTTCGCGAAGACTTTTCAGGAATTTTCCGCGGATCGGCTAATTTTGGGTTTTTGATGACTGTACACGGAGCCATGCCTGCATTCGTGCCGTTCAGGAGCGTGTCTGTTTCTAAACTGGTCACTTATCCCAACTGCAGCAGGCCAAGTGTTTTAAACGCCGTTCTGTCTGGGTCGGCTGATGACGTCACGGGCGTAAAGTTTCAGATTACTACTGTTGTAAACGCCCTTTATGCCGCCGGACAGCGGGTCTCTTAATTTGTATGTGTTGCCGTGCGGTGTCTCGGCAATGACGAATGGTCCTTCATACAGTAGCCGCATCTTCTGTGCTACCTGCGGACCTCCCGCAGCGCTAGTATTTGCTTTTAAAACAACCCAATCACCAAGACGAAATTTAACTCTTTTATGGGCCTTATCAAAGTTTTTCTTTCGTACTTCAGCACAATGTTTTAATCGCTGAAGTACTTCTTGATGAATTTCTTCAAGTGGTTGTTTAGAGTTGTTTGGCAGAAGTCCTTTCAAGCCGGAAGTTAGTGCGTTGTCAGGTTTGGCTCCGAAGACAATTTCATGCGGTGATTTTCCAGTGGCGTCGTGTGGTATATTATTTAGGCATTGTTCTATGTCCGCAACGTAGTTACACCATGAAGTGTGCTTGTCGTGACAGTATGTGCGGAACATACGGCCTAGTTCTTTCATGACCCTTTCTGCCGGATTGGAGGCAGGATGCCTAATGGATGTAAGCGTTGCTGTAATGCCCAATTCCTTAAGCCCGTCTTGCCATACTCGTGTTGTGAATTGGCTGCCGTGGTCGCTTAAGACTTGTTTGGGTTTAATAGTCTTCGTGTAGTTGATCAATCTCGTAATGGCGGCTTTGGTCGTTGGTCTTCGTAAAGGGTATAGACGGACATATTTTGAAAAGATATCTATACACACGAAAATGTGTGTGACTCCGCTTCGGCTCCGGGGAAGTGGTCCATAGAAATCCACGGCCACTAACTGCCCTAAACGCTGCGCTAGTATCGGTTGGAGGGGGCCGTCTGTCGGTTTGTTGCCATGCTTCGCCTTCTGGCATATATCGCATGTTTGTACAATTTGCCGGACGTTACGACCAAGCCCTGGCCAGTAAAAGTTCTCTTTTAACAAACGCGTTATCTTTGACGCCCCAAAATGTCCATATTCCTCGTGGTAGTGCCAGACTAAATCGGAAACCATGTTGCGAGGTACAGCTAGGAGGGCTCGTTTGTTGAAAAGATCGCGATAGATGAGGACACCCTTGTGTTCGTCATAAAGCTCTGCGAGTCGTCTGCTGCGACGGTTCATTACAGGATTGCTACCTTCAAGATACTGCCAAACTGTTTTCAGGAACTCATCGTCTCTTTGTAATAACGGTATTTCTTGGAATTTTGAACGTAGTCTTGGTGTGCCCTTCGCCAAAAACGCAATGATGGGCTCATCTTTGCGTGGTTCGTGGCCATCACACGGGAAACGTGACAAGGTGTCTGCTACCAGGTTGTCCTTTCCTCTGATATATTCTATCTCATAATCAAACTGTTCTAGGAAAAGGACCCAACGAGTTAAGCGTTCGCTCAGGAGTCTACACTGTTTCAAGAATTTGAGTGCCTGGTGGTCCGTGCGAATAATGAGCTTAGACGACTGTATGTATGTTCGGAATTTGCCGAGTGCAAAAATCACTGCTAGCAATTCCTTTTCGGTGGTCGTATAGTTAATTTCGGCCCCTCGTAGGGAACGGCTGGCGAACGCGATTGGTGCTTGAACTTGGTCGACTAGTTGGAACAATTCAGCCCCCAGTCCGTAGGCGGAGCTGTCCGTCTGTAGATAGAATGGTAGCCCAGGCTTCGGATGTCGTAACATGATGTTCTCTAGGAAAAGGTCCTTGACTCGATCAAAAGCAGTTTGTTCTCGCTCGGCCCATTGCCACTTGGACCCCTTTTTTAACAGATGGGCTAGTCCACGGGTGGCGTCACTGTAGTGCGTGTAAAATCGGCGTTGGTAGTTGCATGCTCCCAAGAAGGCTTGTAGGTGTTTGAGCTTTCTAGGGACTGGGAATTCTCGGATGGATCTGACGCGGTCGGGGTCTGGCCTGATGCCCTGCGGTGACAAGAGGTGCCCAAGGAACTTGATTTCTTGCTGGATGAAGGTAGATTTTTCGCAATTTACAGTCATGTTGGCGTCATGTAATCGGGACAAAACCATGGACAGGTGTTTGATGTGGCTTTCGAAATCTGGGGACGCTATTAGTAGATCGTCGACGTAGTTGACAGCAAATTCACGTACTTCGGGCCCCAGAACTAGATCCATGCACCGGGAGAAGCTGGCCACTGCGGTCTTTAATCCAAATGGCAGGACGCAATAGGTGTAGCTGCGTCCGTTATAGAGGAAGGCTGTATACTTGCGGCTATCTGGGTGCAGGGGTATTTGCCAGTAAGACGAACGTAGATCTAGGGCGGTGAGGAACCTTACATTGTGGAACCGCTGGAGGAGCTCTTCGGCAGCAGGTGGGCCCTCGCAGTCAGCCACCATGCGATCATTTAGCATTCTCGCATCCAGACATATCCTCACCTTCCCGTCTTTTTTCTTCACCACCGTCAAAGGACTTGAGAAAGGTGATGGTTCGCGGCGGATCACCCCTAGGTCTAACATCTCCATTATGGCTTCCTCGACTGCCGGCCTTAGTGCAAAAGGGACGGGGTAGGACCGTCTAACGAACGGCGCGTCGTCCTTCATGAGAATTTTGTGTTCATATATTTGTGTTAGACCGGGCCTCTTCGAAAATGTGGTTCGGTACTTCAACATCAATTCCAGAAGACGTTCTCTTTGGGCATTGTTAAGGGCGGTTCCCTGGGCTATTTTCCTTAAATTGTCCACGGTTTCCAATGCTTCCCGGGCTGTTCCAACTTTGGCACATGGGAAGTTTGTAATCACGTTGCAAGTTGGTTCGTTAGGCGTTTGTTTGAGCCAATTTCCTTCTCTAAATGGGATGCAGACCTCTTTATCATTAAGTAAGGTTACGTTTATATGTTTGAGTTTGTAGTCTATTCGTGCCCTCACTTGCGACAGCCAATCGGAACCCAAGATCATTGGCTTTATTAGGTTTTTGACAATGAGGCATGCGATTTGGCATTTCTGGTCTTGTAATTTTACTGGTACGAGTACTTGCTGCGTGATAGCACAACTGCGTTGTCCAATGGCTCCACGGAGTTTTAATTGGGTAACTGGCAGTGTTGGAAGTCGACATCCAGATGATAGAAAAATATTCCACTCGTCTTCAGAGAGGCAGGTTACTTCACTACCGGTGTCGACCAGCGCCAGTATTTGGGCATGCGGCAGATGGACAGCCACTTCAGGTAGTAGTCGGAGCGATTGTTTCGGCACATCGCTAGGGCTGTAATGCTGAAGTTCGGAATGCATGGATAGTGTATTAAAACTTGATTCAGCGGAGTCAAATTCTTCGTATCGCCAGATAAACATTTTGTCCTCACACGGCTTTTGGGTTGGTGTTGGCTGGCTCTCCCTTACAAACAAAATCGGTCGATGCCCCAGTGGTTGCTCTCGTGTGGGTGGTCGACTTGTCTCTTGTCGCTGTGGTGGCGGAGTAACTATTATGGGGCTCTTAATACCTTGTAGAGAACGACCAATGCCTCCCCCGGGTATCCATCCCATCTTTAGTAACATTGACATCGCCTTATTGACACCAGGAGTTGTATTGGTTGGGCCATCTGATGGTGCGGTCAGGGTTGAAATTAGGCCCGCTGATTCAACCCTCCGCCGTTTCCCTTCAACTGGGCTTCCGGTCGAGCACGATGATCGTCGCGTTGGGCCTGGTTTGACTGATGTCGAGAGGCTGCTTGGGTCCGGTTATCCTTTCGGTACGGGTCGTAACGTGGGTAAAGGGGTTTTCCAGGTTCGGGTGCTGGACAAAATGGCCCTTGAGCGGTAGCGTCTTGTCGAAGTAGGAATTCAGCTGCGTCGGAAATTCGGTCCTTGTCGCCCAACTGCCATAAGGATTGGACGTTTGGTGGGAAGTGCCTCATAAGATCGGCCACGAGAACGGATTCAGCAATGGGTGTGGTCAACATCTTCGACTGGCTTACATAAAAGGCAAAATGGGACAGCATGCTTTCTCCTGATGATGCAAGCCACCTGCCAGAACTAATGCTGCGCTTGACCTGCAACTGCTCCAGCTCCGACCAGTAGGTATGAAGAAAGTCCCGCTTGAAGTCCCCAAAAACTTTCCAACCGTCCTTGTAGATTTCACTCCAGTTGGTAGCTGGACCGTGGAGGCTTTCAGTTGCGACCTCCAACATCTGCTCGTCGTTCAGACCCAATCGTTTACCGTACACCAGGAGTTCCTTGATGAATACCACTGGGTTCTTTTGATCGTCTCCTCGAAAGGAAGGCTTCACTGCCAAGGACGACAGTAATAGAGACCGGTCCGTGGGACTGTTGGTTTGGTTGACCGTCGTCATAGCAGTTTTTTCGCTAGCGACTGTGGCCCTCTCGGCTGAGGAGGCGGAGGACGCTGGCGAGCGGCTGGACTTTCCATCCCCGGCCTCCAATTCTCGGGGCGCCTCCAGGTCAGATAGCGAACTCGTTTCGCTGCCACTGTTGCCTCCTACGGGTATGCAAGCACGGCCGGCGAGAGTGCTAGAAGGAGCACGGATGTTTTGATTGTTTTTCTTGATGTTCATCAAAATAGGCGATAGCGAGTCGGCAATGGCTTGGAGGGCGCTGGTTGTGGCCTCCATGGACTTTTGAAGCTCCAGGTGGCGTTCGTGGAACTCTCGTTGTTGTTGAACCAACCAAGCAGGTGGGTCAAGAGGTGTCGTCTGTGAACCAGCGTCGGTCATGACCGTCACATGGTAGGGTTCTTCGTCCATGCACACTTCCCCTCCATCATTGGACTCGACGATTAAATCGTAATCACTGTGCATATCCATTTTTTCTCTTTTAATTTATTTAATATTTCCTGTTTTAAATTATTATTTTTATTATTATTATTATAATTGTTATAATTATTATATATATATGTATATACAGGGTGTAGACTCGGATCACGCAACATAGCGATTTCAATGGTAAAATTTTAAAAGTCGAATTCTTGCTCCGCTAATTATTTTAGAAAAAAAGTGCAAATACGTTTTTTGTAGAGAAAAAAATTCTGTATCCATAAATGTAATCAATATTACTTTTCCATTTTCCAATAACTGAAAATTCTGCAAATTAAAAAACGCGTTTGGACAGAAATCTGTAGTGCCTTGGAATTATGGTATGACAACTGCCCAGCCTAATGTCACTTATACTGTCACTTTGACGCGAAATTCATTCTTAATTATCCTTTATATTTTATCAAACATTTATTTTACACAATTAGTTATGTTTTCATTGCAAGATATAATAAAAATGATAATTAAGAATAAACTTCAAACGTCAAAGTAACAGTAAGTGTTAGTAAGATGGGCAGTTGTCGTAGCATAATTCCAAGGCACTACAGATTTTCACGAAAACGCGTTTTGTAATTGCTTAATTTTCAGTTATTGGAAAACGAAAAAGTAATATTGATTACATTTATGGATACAGAATTTGTTTCTCTACAAAAAACGTATTTGCACTTTTTTTCTAAAATAATTAGCGGAGCAAGAATTCGACTTTTAAAATTTTACCATTGAAATTGCTATGTTGCGTGATCCGAGTCTACACCCTGTATGTAGATATTTTTTTAATTAAATTGATTAGTTAATTTATTTATTTATTTATTTATTTATTTATTTATTTATTTATTTATTTATTTATTTATTTATTTATTTATTTATTTATTTATTTATTTATTTATTTTTTTTTTTTAAATTTACTTTCTTATTATTACTACTTTGTTGTTGTTATTGTTATACCAGTTTTACTCCGTATCTCTCGATGGTAATTACTATACTGTGGTTAATTTTTTATTTTAATGTTTTATTTTAATATTTAAATACTATTTATTTATTCCCATTATGGTAACTATTAATTTTTCACCGTCCTATTTCTCTTTAACTGTTTTATTTATTTAATACTATTATTATAAGTATGACGACTAATTTTTTTTTTTTTTCCTTTTTGTTTATTTATTTGTTCTATACTTTAATGCAGAAGATGGTTTCAGTTCCGGGCCGGTTGAATTATCATTATTTTTAAAATCAGTGACTTAGCTGTTTAGTTAGTTTTAATGCTCTTATTTTATTTATACATTTATGATTACTTTATAATTATTCTTCCTTTTATAATCTATTGATTTAACTGCCTATTTCGTATCTATGATAGCTGTCTAATTATCCTGGTCACGGCACCAATTCTGTAGCGTACGCCACTGTCTTATCGTAGCGAAAGCCTTATGCTTTCTTCGGTCAAATTTTGTTATGCTATTACGTGCATTCCTGAGGGTAGTAAAGATGTTAAACAGATGTTTTGGCTCGTGCTCGTCGTCTCTAGTGTTAGGCCCCGCTGCGTTGTGGTCCGGATACCTCCAGCAATTAGGACAGCTATCGTTAAAATAGGCGTTAAATGAAACAAGAAGGTTTTTAAATATTTTGTTTATTCACGTTTAAAAAATCGTAGTATAGCTATTGTCACAAATGAGGCGGCGTTAGTTATTTCGGAGAGGGCACGTGTTAGTATTTGGAGTTGCAGATAGTAGTTAGGAGTACTTTTATTTAGGGACAATTGTTTTACTAGGGTTAATTACTTCAGGGCGTACTGTACGTGAGATAGGGTAGTTAAATTTAGTATTTCGGTATTAGGTTAGGGATTATACCGGTGTGTTGGTTGAGGGGCTTGTGAATGATCTGGAGCTGTGGAACAGGTGGCTTAATAATTTTAAACTTTGGAGTTCATACCGGATCGGGACAATTACTTCTTGGGTAGAGTATTAGTATTACGGGTACTACAAGAAGGGTTACTATTGGGTACGCTAAGTGTGTTATTAAAAGGAGGGTTGGTTTCGTTAATTTGGTGTGCGCTTTGTTATTCAGATAAATGTTATTTAGCGGAGCGTCGAGTTAGGTAAGTTTGAATTTTGTGTGAGGCCAAGAAAATATCACGCAATTTGTTATTAATGGAAATACACGTTTGTTTAAAAATGACTAACGGAGTTCCCTGCCTTACAAATTGCTTTGTGGAGAGAACATCTATCGTTTAGTCGTTACAATAATTACGCAAATTTAGAAACAATGACCCTGGGAGTTCCCTGCCTCAGAATTGCTTCTGGGAGAAAACATCGATCCTAGAGTCGGAATTTAACGCAAATTTGGAAATATTGACTGACCAAGGGAGTGCCCTGCCTACAAATTGCTTTGTGGAGAGTACATCGATCGCTAGGTCCCAAAGAAATGGTTCTCAAAAAGTGAACCTCGATTACTGTAAAACATTGCTTTTTATACCCTTTAGCGGGGTGCCTGAAGTCTTGATCCGCCTATATTTTGGGGTGGACAAATCATGCGAAGGATTTTAAGTACTTTGGGTGGATCCCAGAGGATTTGTCTTAGTTAATTTGTTATTTAGATTTGTGCGTTCGAGGGGGGTAATTTTCGAATTAGCTGATTCGTCATTTATCAAACCCCTTCCAAATATTGGGGTTGTTACAACTTTTTACTTAACTTGCCCCCACCACGATACACTAAAATCTATCGTTAGGGAGTTTAGCATACAACAGGGATATTAATACATACAAATAATAAAACATGAAAAGTATTAGTAAAACATATGAATAATTGTTAACTTATACATCAGATTATAACTTAATGTCTTTTAACCCTTTAGCCCACAAAACCCATTGTAACATTAGCGAACGTTTAATATCGCGAATACCTTTGATAATTCGTAATACAACACAGTGACCCATTTCCTAGACTAGCAGGTACGTTCCAGACCCTCTGGCCTGGCGCTAAGTAAAGGTTTCCAGATGTTCTGGTTCTGCTAGCATTGCGTTAAACTCAGAGTAATTTATGACTTTATTGGTGTGGTGCGTGTCGCACATAAATTTGTCAACAAGTCCATTCTTTATTTACCATAGCTATTGAAATTAACATTCAAAACGGCCACTAATCTCGACCAGGCTCCTTAAAGTCGGCTTAACGAGCTTTTGTCTATATGAACACCCTGAGAGAAACGTAGATTGCATGTGCTTTACGCGTCATTTGACACCCATGTGGAGTTCTGTTACTTTTAAAGTGTTATTTATGGTTTTCTACAAACAGAACTATAACTTTACAACCACTTTTGTATTATATGTTTGGACGCAACGTTTGCTTATGAATACTTAATTAAATAATAATTCATGACTGGTATGTGCGATCATAACAGTACTTAGTTTTTTTTCTATCTCTGATAATAACCGAGATACCCTGTATGGGCATCGAAAATAGTCCACCCTGTACAATCTACTATGTACTATCTACTATGTACTATCCACTATGTACTACGTATCCACTATGTACTATCTGCTACGTTCATTGTGAACGCGGACTAAAGAACGAAAACGAAATATTTCGTTTTTAGTCGCTGATTGAAACCTCTAAAATAATGAAGTTCAACCATTCTGTAACCTTGCCTAATATAAAGCTAACGTATAGCTTCATAAATAATCACAAGGGTGTCGTTATTCCTTCTGCATTCATCGAATACTAAAATAACTTAAAACACTAGCACATTATAACTCTCTCAGTATTTAAGCCGAACCTTTTGTGGATTGTTATTTTACGCATTGTGTGAAATTCAAGAACAAACTGGAAAGTTTTTAAAGAGAGTCAACAAATTGTGCGGAGGTAATGAAATTTTGGGTCGCGGTACGTTGAAAATAACTTTTAATGAAGGAAACAGGTCGCTGAATACATTATTACAACAGTGTTTTAAGTCGCAATTTTCTTTTCTCCGAATAAATGGGAGAGAACTGACTGCCACATAACATTTTCATTATTCTTTTAGAGCAAAAGTGTTTGGTTATATTTTATGGTTCATGATTCTTCTACACCTGCTGTTTAATAAAACTCAAAAGAAAAAACACAGTACTTGCTCCTAATAAGTCAAATGCTTTAATCTCACTCTATTTAAATAGATTACATAGTTTTTTTTTAAGTTCGACAATTTGAATAATCGAATCCTTAATTTTAACTTATACAGTGTGTACAAAAAGTGACGTTACAGGCAGAGCTGGGTATTACTCGAATACTTAGTATTTTAAATAGTATTCAAAATACTTTTTCAGTATTCAGTATTCAGTAATCGAATACTTTTTTTTTGAGTATTCTTTATTCAAAATCTTGAATACTTTATTAGTATTCACTATTCAATACTTTTTTAAGGTATTTATGAATACCGAAAGTATTCATGAATACCGAAAGTATTCATGAATACCGGTAACCATGAATATTTTTAGTATTTATGAATCCAAAATTGATTTTGTTTGAGTAAAATATTGTTTACTTTTTTAGGTTTGGAGAACTCATTAAAAATATCATATTGCAAGCTCTTTACAAAGAATTATAGATTCATTTATATATGTACCTCCAAGCAATTATATATTTTTTATTTATTTATTTAAATTCATTTACTTTTACTTTATTTTTCTTTGTTACAATAAATCTTTGTTAACCTATTAGTTGCAGAATGTCTCCAGCTAATTTTAAATTTTTGCCATAGCTTTCTCTTTATGTATTCATTTTTAATTTCCTAATAATTGTATAAGCCAGATAGTGTCATCAAATTTTTGTTATATGTACCTACTAGTAAATATGTTTTGTTTGTTGTTTAAATATAACCAATTTAGAAATGTTTTTTTAACTTTGGTATTCAGTATTCAATATTCAGAAAATAGTATTGAATACTTTAACGAATATTTTTTTTTAGTTGGTATTCAGTATTCAAAATTGGTTGATTATTTTCGAATATTTAGTATTCAGTATTTGAATACTTTTTTCAGAAGTATTTAGTATTGTATTTGAATACTTTTTTTGTCGGTATTCAGTATTCAGTATTTAGATACTTTTTCGGTATTCATACCCAGCTCTGGTTACAGGACAATACAGGGTGTTTCATAAATATTGCGAAATAATTCAGGTGGTAATTCCTAATAAATAATTAAGGAAGGCTTCATATAATTTTTTTTTCCTTTGACCTCCCTTTCTGAGTTACACCCCCCTTAAGAGGAACAGTAAAATTAGGTTTTTGTTTTATATCTCAAATTTCCATAAATGTAGAAGAATGATATTTAGTAGATGTCTTATTAAAAGGTTTCCCATAGTAATATTTCAATCATCTTCCACCATCACAGGGGGCTGAAAAGTGCGGCCCCTGTTGGTTTTTTTATCAGAACTTTTTGGTGTGCTAAAATTTTGCAATTTTAAATATATTTTTTTAAAGATCGATTTATTTAGAATTTGTTTTATTTGTTAGTTGTTTTCGTAAAACCTACCGTTTTTGAGTAAACATGAACCATCAAATATTCCAAAACAAAACGACTCATTTTGGTGGTTGCAAATGTTGCAATGGTGTGTTAATATTCATATTGGATAAAATTGACGGGTGTAATTCATTTTAAGGTTAACGAGGCGACAACGCTAAAACGCCCGTCAATCCTACCTAATATAAACGTAAACAAACCATGGAAACCACCAAAATGGTTCGTTTTATATTGGAATATTTGATGGTTCATGTTGATTTGCTTTATTCTTTACTCAAACAAGTAGGTTTTACGAGGACAACTTAAGAACAAAAAAAGTTTTGAAATAATTCAAGATTTAAAAAATACTTTTTTAATTGCAAAATTTCAACCCACCAAAAAGTTCTGATAAAAAAACCAACAGGGGTCGCACTTTTCAGCCCCCTGTGAAGGTTGGAGATGATTAAAAACGTTACTATGGAAAACCTTTTAATAATTATAAAACACCTACCAAATATTATTCTTCTACATTTATACAAATTTGAGAAATAAAATAAAAACCTAATTTTACCGCTACCCTTTAGGGTGGTGTAACTCCGATAGGAGACGTCCAAGAAAAATTTTTTTTGTAAAAGACCCCTTTAATTTTTGATAAGGAATCACCAGCTACATTTTTTTGCAATATTTATGAAACACCCTGTATACAGGGTGTCCCAAATTCGAGTAAATGCATGGGGATCTTGCTTATCTTAAGAGCTACGAGGTCGGTTAAATTAGGGCAAAGTTGCTAAATTTGATGCCTATTGATAATCCAAAGAGAAATTGGAAATATCTCAAACGGTATCCGAGAAAATTAGGAAAAACTGTAAAGTTCATTTTTGAAAATCGTTTATAACTCCTTTGGCGTTTGAAATATTTTAAATGTGTAAAAAAGTTGCCCAAGCTACTTTTTAAGCCGAATCGGATGGAGGTCACAAACTTTTCCTAGGTCGATTCGTTTTTGTTTTAGACAACCAACTTTGTTTTCTCTTATGGGCAGCATATCGCGTTTTTCTTCGTTATTAAAGTTCATTTTTACGACTAACAGGCCTTCAAAACTTTTAGTTTGTTGATCCGTTGTCATGGAAACAACATAAACTACAATGACCGGCCAACCTGATTTATATTGGTTATTGTTTAAAACGTATTTTTTTTAATTTGCCAATAAAAGAAAAAGTAAAATACCATGTGTGATACATCAATGGATTCAGAAAAATAAATTCTATTTGATTATGTAAATAACAAAAATTGCGCCCATAAGAAAAAATAAAGTTGGTTGTCATTAAACAAAAACGAATCAATCTAGAAAAAATTTGTGACCACTTTTCGATTGCTTGGGCAATGTCTTTACACATTTAAAATATTTCATACTCCAAAGGAGTTATAGACGATTTTTTAATACTTTTTACACAATTCAGGCTACATTAATGAAAAAGAGGCACAAGAAATACGTATTTTATTCAAAAAACTGAAAATTCTAAATTATTGCGCAATGTTGTTTAATTATTTGCATAAAAATGTCTAAAAATAAAAATAAATTATTCTAATAAAAAAACAATAGTTTACACTCAAAATAACTCGAAAGAATAACAAAATCATACATGAGATTACATATTACGAAACGTGCAAGAGGTACATGAGAGTAAAAATGTTACTAAATGCAGTCTCTGCACACCGTTCTCGAGCATACCAAACAAATTGGTGTCCTACAGACGGCACAAAAATAAAAAGTTTTTTTTTTGGGCAGGACATTTCTTACATGTTTTTCTGACGGATAATTTTTCTTCAGTTTGTTCCGCATCGCCTTCTTTCTGACCTATTTAAAAAAAAATAGTTACGTAGTAACAGACGTGCGGTCACTCAGACCGCTATCAATTTTTAATCGCTCCTCGTAAATCAACCACTAACAATTTGAAACGTACACTTTGGAAACTAGCTCAATACTGATTGCTAAAAAGGTACTGAAGCCCACTAGCACATACACGATCGCAATCGGGGGTTTCCCTGTATTTGAATTATGTAGGGGGTCCAGAAAATGTTACTAGCTTCAACCGCCGTTACCGGTCATTTTGACCGCTGTGTTTAAATTAAGCCTTCTTACTGTTTGTAAAATTTTATAACGTTTAATAACACAAATAAAGCATAATTAAATAGTATAATAATATTGCGCCAAGTGTAAGTACTTAAAAATAAATATTTTAACAAAAAATATTTTAGCATAAATATTAATTAGCACAATTTAAACAAATTACAGTTGTTTTAACACTTCCAGCACATTTTCCGCAGACATATTTTTTTAGACAAATCATAAACATTTGCAGTTTTGTTTGAGTTATATTGTTTAATTTGGCACTGGTGTCTTTTGAAAGCTTTGGGTTGGCCTTTACTGGCATCTTGGAGTAGCACTTTTTTGCAAATCTCTATATTCTCTTCTAGGTTCTTCACCTATATGTAATATAATATCTCTTCTTGTCGTATCTTGACCTGTCACTTTCTTATAAATATCCCACGCATTAGTTAATGCTAGGTCTAAGATATTGTGGAAATTGTGAACAGGCCATCTTCGTAAATCTGCATTTATGGGATATTTTTTGCCATTTGATCTAAAATATCAACGCCACACTTTGTCTCATTGTATAATATATTTGTTTCAGGTTTTTTCTTCTTTTCTTGATTTACTGTTATAGTTGTATGAAGGGTACTCAAAATCGTTTGCTTGATATATTTTCAGTGTACTATGTTCCAGTTTCATTATTGTAGTAGAATATAATAATTGCATTTTATTGTTTTTGCAAAGATATTGGAATTTTTTCGTGTCCGTTTGATGGTCCCAACTATGGTCACTTTCAGCCAACTTATTGGCATAAAGAGTTGGTCCAGAGTTATCACGAATTATATTTATCGTAAGTGCACGTCCAGAAGAAGCGCTGTTCGGTGCTATAACCTCCCAAACGTCCAGCTTTTGAAGTTTGATACTTTCGAGTAGTAGAGTGACAAAGTTTTTTCGCATACGATGTTGGGTAACGTTGCCTTCCGGTACATTTGATGTATTTGGATTAGTAATTACATTAATTTTACTGCTGCTAGATTCCCTACTAAGATTTTTAGTAATTAAATCATCGTTTTTACCATCTACAAGTGTATCATCATCTTCTTCACTTTCTCATCCAGATTCATTTTCTGGTAACTTTTCTAATTCTTCTAAATATTTTAGCGCTGCCTCCTGTGAGGCCATGAGATGAATACATTTTGTCAATGCACTAGCACTAGCACAACAAAAATTGTGGGTCTGTAATCTGTATATTATATACACATAGCAGATCAATATATGCATTATGTATAACAATATTCCGCTAAAAAAGTCAAACTTGCAGATATATAACTTACAAAATCATGAAACATCAAACAAGTAACTACTGATAACCATAACAAAATTTACTAAAACACTAAAACAATGAAAGATTGTGTGTAATATAAACATTTTTAACAAAGGTCAAATTGACCGTATTTGGCGGTTTAAGGTATAATATTTGAAATTTCATGGAAATTATTTTTTTTAAATTTTGAAACTTGGTATTATCATAAGATAAAAAGAAGTTACGAAAATTCATGAAAGCGCATAGTTGTACTTAAAAGAATAACCGAACCAGCTCAATTTAAAGAACGCGAACGGTCAAATTGACCGCTGCGGCGGTTCTAGTGTTAAGGGTTAAAAACAGCATGTGATATAAAACTACTGGGCCGCGGACCGAATAAAAATGCCAGAGGGGCCGCAGGTTACACACGATACACAGACCTGCTCTAAACGAAACGCACTGCGAAAATATCACCATCACACGGTTTACTGTTACTTAATGGTTTGACTTTAGAACGACGCCTGTCGGCACAAAAGCTTTGCAAAATATTAACAAATCCTTACTATTCTCTGCTAGTTCAAATTTAATACGAAATCACTAAATATCGGAGGGTCTTTGAAATATTATCCTCAACATTATCTAATTATCTTATCCTCGTCATCATGTCGAGTATATTTAATTAAAGTGAACTTATACGAGCTTCTAGTACTAAAAATAATGACGTTGAGTATAATATTGGCATTTCCGACAGACAGGTTTTGTGTTTGAGAGATGAAGAAGCGTCTCTGTAAAGTAACGCCGTAAAAATTTGCGATGTACTGGGTTAAGCAGAATGTTCAATGAATGGCTGCATTTTGAGATAAGCTCTCGTAAACAAGTGTACTCTTGCCGAGAAATTGCAAATTGCAACGACCTTCCACACGATATTATAAAAGAATACGACCTTCTTGAGTGTAGTCTTTCAACTTAACCACACAAGAAGTGTGTCCTTTTGTACAAGATGAAATCGAACGTGATATGATACAGAATGCTAATGTTGTATGGAATCACCTCATAATGTGATTAAAAACTTCGGTGATACGGTGCAACATTCTGGTAAAGGCGTGGAGTTTTACGTACAACATAAAATGGAAGTGCATCATTTTGCAACAAGGTCATGAAATACCTCATCTTGCGAAAGTACCTAGAGAAAATAAAGAAGTGGGATTGGAGCTTTTAATACTCCTACTTTTTTTGCCTCAAAAATTATCTTAGGTATATTTAGTGTTATGGAATATTGCTTCGTCATAAAATTATTCGAAATGATCAGATTAAAAGAATGCCACAAAAAAACTTCTAGCAAAAGATATCCAGTTATTAAGAGAGATCGAGAGAAGATTACTAAATTTTTGCTTTTGTAATATTCATTTTAATTTACTTGTACTGTGACGACCACAATAGTAATGTGTATAAATAATTTTACATAAAAGTTATATTTTGAAGCTATGGATTTTAAAGTTGTTCTGGCTTCCAAAGTATCGTGAGATTTTTAACATTTAAAAAATATTTTAACTTAAGTTTCTTTAGTCTGTTTCTTATCAATCATTTCCTAAAAAAATGAAGGTTCATCATTTTTGAAAACTTCTTTTTTTTGTACCTAATACAGATTTTTATGTTTAATTTAAAAGCATTTTGTTTAACGACCTTGACTTTTGTGAGATGAAGTAAACTTAATTTTTTCAAAAAAGTAGCACTAGTTATCCATAACTTTATATATAAGATGTTTTTTTTTAGAATTTAAATATAGGTACACAGTTTTATTTGTTTCTTACACAAATCATATTTCTATAATTTTATTTCATTAAATACGAAATTTAAGAAAAAAAAGGGGGTGTAGAGGAACTTAATTACACCTGTTATACAGGGTGTCCCAAATTCGAGTAAATGCATGGGGATCTCGCTTATCTTAAGAGCTACGATGTCGGTTAAATTAGGGCAAAGTT
This sequence comes from Elmis aenea, assembly GCA_947652605.1. Lineage (NCBI taxonomy): Eukaryota > Metazoa > Arthropoda > Insecta > Coleoptera > Elmidae > Elmis > Elmis aenea. The sequence goes on from OX393583.1 coordinate 24,333,437, forward strand.
GCGAAATTAGATGCTCAACAAACATCTGCAAAGAAAATTTTTATAGCTCTCTTAGTTCAAAAGTTATTCAAGAAAAACAGAAAGAATTGATTTTTGTTGTTTTTTTTTCTATTTCCTAAATTTTTAAAGATATCGACAATCTGGAAGCACTTCTTCATGAAAACTTCTTACCCTTTATATTTTGAGATAACATAAAATTTCCAACAACGTTTCGTCTCTTCAGAACCATCGTCAACTTCATTTTTTTAAATACGGCGAAAAAATTTTAATCTCGTAGTCGGATAGCATTTTGTCTTCTGATTTCAATGATATATGACACTGAATATCTAAAATGATATTTTACCACAAAAATTTGAGAAAAACTCATTTTGTCCAATTTTCACATCAAATGATCTAGTACAAAAACAGCACAATAAAAAACTAAACACTTTGTTTGTTTTTTTTGTCCTTCTGTTACAACTGTCACCTTGACATTAATATGATCGTGATTAATTATATAATTATAGAAATTCTTTGATATTTGTGCTTTTGTCGCAATTTTTATTTACACTATGTTGTGGCAATACATTTTTAATTAATTTATTTATTCGCTATCCCTTTGTGTATTGCGAAGTACTGTTAAAATTATTTTCGTCAATTATGGAAAATAAAAGGTGTTACAAATATGATATTGTAATTGATTTTATTGTAGTGTTGAATAAACTGTTGAAAATTAAAAAGCATGCTATAAGAAAACCAAATTTTGTTTATATTATGACATTTCTCGAATTCCTTAAAAAGTGTTGATTGTCATATTTAATTTAAAAAAAGCACAAATTCAAAGAAGTGTTAGCTGGTTGCAAATTATACAATTAATCACGATCATATTAATGTCAAGGTGACAGTTGTAACAAACAGAACGACAAAAAAACAAAGAAAATTGTTTTGTTTTTTATTGTGCTTTTTTTTTACATAAGATCATTTGATTTAAAAATTGGTTTTTCTCAAATTTTTGTGGTAAAATATCATTTTAGATATTAAGTGTCATATATCATTAAAATCAGAAGGCAAAATGCTATCCGACTATGATATAATTTTTTTCCGCCATATTTAAAAAAATTAAGTTGATGGTGGTTCCGAAGAGACGAAACGTTGTTGGATATTTTATGTTATCTCAAAATATAAAGCGTAAGAAGTTGCCTTGAAGAAGTGATTCCAGATTGTCGATATCTTAAAAATTGTAGGAAATAGGGCAAAAAAACGAAAATAAATTTTTTCAGTTTTTCTTGAATAACTTTTGAACTAAGACAGCTATGAAGATTTTCTTTGCAGATATTTTATGAGTGTCTAATTTTGCAACTTTGCTTTAGTTTAATCGTTCTCGTAGCTCTTAAGATAAGCGAAATCCCCATGCAGTCACTCGAATTTGGAACACCCTCTGTAAAAAGTCACAAAGACTCACAACAAACATATTTATAAACAAATAAATGTTATTTAATTTTTGTTTCGGTTCAAATAGGTCCGGCCGGTAGATCTAGTGTTAAATTTATTTTTCATATAAAAATCATTGATTCGAGTAAAGTGCCCTAATATGGAATACCTTTTTGTATTCGGCAATAATATTCACATTCATTCAAACTAATTTTGCAAAAAAAATTATAAGGAATTTGTAATGAATACGCAACACATTACTCGAATTCTGGTACGATATTTCGGTAGATATTTCTTATACAGGGTGTGTAAAAATTGGCGGAAGGGCTACACGGGGCGATGTTCTTGGTAAAATTCTAAGTCGAAAATCTTAATACGAAAATGTTGTACCACGCTTGCTGTGTCTGCAAGAGGTCCTCAAAGCTTTGACATTTAGTCCTTTAATAGGCGTTATTATTTAATACTTGCAAATGAAAAAGCTGCAATTTGGAATAAAAATAGATTTCGAATAGTATTTTTTCCTAGATATTGTGTTCTTCCTTTCAAAAATTGGTGTTGAAAATATGTAAATCACTGATTTTAATGACAGTAATACATATGTCAACATTGTCATTAGCTGTCATCTCTGTTTTTCTCGTAATTATTTCTTGTTTGTGTTTTACGATACCCAAGAGTTTGCAGCTATGTTTACGAACTGAAGGCTTTCAGTTCGAACAAAAAATGTAAATACCTAAGTAAAAATTGCTGATAAAAAAATGTCCAAACGCAAATCAATGTATGCAATGTTGCCAATTTTTTTTTCTTTAAATGGTTCCTGAGGCCATAGGAAGCATGGTACAACATTTTCGTATCAAGATTTTCGACTTAGAATTATACGAAGAACATCGCTCCGTGTAGCCCTTCCGCCAATTTTTACACACCCTGTATAGCAATTTTTTTTTTTACTACTATTTCATATTAAGCTCCCAGGGAACCCAATATGGAATACTACTTGGGTACTTATTATGGAATATAGAATTATATAGGAATTATACATTAAAATAAACAACTGTTCATAAATTAATCTTTTATTTCTTTCTGATTTGCATTATTACTTAAACCAAACCAAAACTCTGTTATTTATGTAAATTAAATTATAATTCAAGGGTCATTCGAACTAAATGTTGATAATTTATTTATTTTTTACAGGTAGGACAATAGAATTGTTTTTTTTTTTCTGGGTATTTTGCATATTTTTCGTCTGCCCATTTCTGACACTTTTGACACTGAACCCATATTTCTGTACTTAGTGACCATAATCATATTCATTATAAGGCACCTCTATGTATTTCATATTAGGCATCAATGTGACATTTAAAAAATCGGTATATGTAAAACATGAAATGGCCCCAATCAAAATTTTGGTCTATTTAATTGAAATGTAAAGGCTCATGCTAAATAAACATGCAATAAAATATTTTATAACATTTACCCTAGCATATAATATTTTGCACTGAAAGATTTAGCCTAAAAACTCAGTAGCACGTCAAAAATATACTTGAATCTGTTATGTAATCTAGTGAATATTAATTTTTTAACTATTTTACATTTGGGAATGTGTGATCAATGTACAAATAGGTACATCTACTTTTCAACAGATATCGCTTATTTATTGTCATAAAACTGATGTATTTCATATAATAAGGTAACTGTTCCATATTAAGGCACTTTACTCTACTGATGAATATCCTAATACGTAAACAATATCGGTTAGTACAAAACCGACTCGATTTCATAACGAACACCAAAGGAAAACTCCCCTCAAATATTAATAATAAATCAGGACGAGTTCGGCCCCTTTTTAAAGGAAGAACTAAATGAAATTCATTCGAAGATCGGGGGTAAAACAGGAGCAACAAAACCAAATTATACGTAATAAACTCAATCCTACCCCGAACACTTTAAATTATTAGCTGCCGTATTTGCTAAAGAATGAGACAAAGACGGCATAACGAGTTTTAAGAATTAAGATACCAGAGCGAGAAGAGTGCGCGATCCGTCGGTGAAATAGCCCGTAATAAGGTAGATACGGTTACTTTATTGCATCCAGAATTAATGGTACTGATACTGCCAAGGAAATGTGTATTAATTTATTTTGGAACACCGCATTACGTAATTTTCTCTGTCTGCTAAAAGGTTTGATTTGCGCTCAAGAGCGGGATGCAGCTTAGAGCAAACGGGTGTTTATTTCGCCTAATTTTTTTTTCGAGTTTAAAATATTGTTGGGTTCTTTAGCCGTTTGAATTTCTACGTTTGGCTGCGTCTGCTAAAACTGCTGGAAGAAACTCTTAATGCAGTTTTATTGTGTGAATTTTAAATTTTATGGCTTGCGTGAAAGCTTAAAAAAACGATAAATCTTTAGGTTATTCATTGAGCGAGTGTACTCTTGGATTATATGTACAATGTATTTACAATGTACTTTGGGTTGTAAAACCGGCAAAAATAAAGTATGTTGTTTATCTATGCTATTTACACAGGATGTCCCAGTTATCGTGAACAGCATGGGGATCTCGTAAACGGTAAGAGCAACCGTGTCCGGAACATTCTTCGCCCACAATTCTTTGCCTCCACAATTCTTCAACCACAATTTTTCTCCTACGCAATTCTTCGCCCACAATTCTTTGCCTCTACAATTCTTAATCCACAATTTTTCGCCTCCACAATTCTTCCCCCACAATTCTTCATCCACAATTCTTTGCCTCCACAATTCTTCGTCCATAACTCTTCATCCACAATTCTTTGCCCACAATTCTTCGCCCACAATTCTTAGCCCACAATTCTTTGCCTCTACAATTCTTAATCCACAATTTTTCGCCTCCACAATTCGTCCCCCACAATTCTTCATCCACAATTCTTTGCCTCCACAATTCTTCGTCCATAACTCTTCATCCACAATTCTTTGCCCACAATTCTTCGCCCACAATTCTTCGCTTCCACAATTCTTCGCTCACAATTCTTCGCCCACAATTCTTTGTTTCTACAATTCTTAATCCACAATTTTTCGCCTCCACAATTCTTCCCCCACAATTCTTCATCCACAATTCTTTGCCTCCACAATTCTTTGTCCATAACTCTTCATCCACAATTCTTTGCCCACAATTCTTCGCCCACAATTCTTCGCCAACAATTCTTCGCCCACAATTCTTCGCTTCCACAATTCTTCGCCCACAATTCTTCGCCCACAATTCTTCGCTTCCACAATTCTTCGCCCACAATTCTCCGCCCACAATTCTTTGCCTCTACAATTCTTAATCCACAATTTTTCGCCTCCACAATTCTTCATCCACAATTCTTTGCCTCCACAATTCTTCGTTCATAACTCTTCATTCACAATTCTTTGCCCACAATTCTTCGCCCACAATTCTTCGCCCACAATTCTTCGCCCACAATTCTTCGCTTGCACAATTCTTCGCCCACAATTCTTCGCCCACACAATTTTTTGCCACAACAATTCTTCACCGCCACAATTTTTCGCCGCATAGAGGCATATCACAAATGTTGTTTGTAAATGTGTGTTTTTATTTATAACGTAACTTTTACAAATTAAGTTATATTAGCCTAAAGTGGTATCTTGTATATTACCTAATACTTCTTCTTTTATCATTATGTTTAAAAATTGCTGTATAAATAGCGTATGTTGTGATTTTGAATCTTGTTTATGTTATTAAAGTTTGAATAAAAATTAAATTAACAAATATTTTGATGATGTAAAATTAAAACAAATAATCAGCGATTGATCCTCTTTTTTTTATAGGCTAGTGAAAGTTGTCGGAACGATTAAAAATAAATCCATAGAAGAATATTAGTACTTAATTTGCGTCTGATAATAACCGTGCCAATGTATGCATTAAAATAAAATTACGTTTGTTAATGACACTATTTTCCTAGAATACTATTTATTTATGATAACCCATTAGCTATTTGTTATACGCTTTATACGAATTTAAAAAAACATTATGGTTCAACAACAGACAAATGAAATAAAACAAGTTTTAATGTACAAAATATTTCATAATTTTAATTTTAATATGTTTTATTTAATATATCACATAGGTACTACAAGTATGTACTTATGTTGCACAAGTCGTTTGTAAATTATTTAAGAAATATTGTTTAAAACATCAGTTATTTAGTTCATTCTTAATATGTTATATCTATTATAATTGTGTTGGAACATAAAAAAAATACTTAATGAATGTGTTGCTTTCATATGGAATATTAAGTATGGCCTATACCCAGAACTCATAGTTTTCGAGATATTCGACATTTTTTTTCAAATCGTTATTGAAGCAAATAATAATCAAAAATACTGACTGTTTACTTCGCTAACGTCAAAAACTTGTCATTTATTTCTAGAATTATTGCATTTCCGCAATGAATTTTACTTTACAAGAGCAAATTGATGTGGTTTATTCACCATTTCGTGTATTTAATTACTAATAGTAATAAAATTTTGTTTTACTATAAATATTAGTAGTATATTGTACTCATATAATCAGTGATTTAAATTGATGATTTAAAAAAAAACACTTGATTTAAATCAATGATTTAAAAAAAAATATCACATAATTTAAAACATGATTTAAATCGTGATTTAAATCAATTGATTTACATCTGCTCAACCCTGATTTTAGGTATAAAACATAGTGCATATATTTAAAAGACAAGTACATTTTCTACAAAACTATGTAAAAACATAAAGGGTGTTGTATTTAAGAAAACTTAGTTATCGATTTTAAAGTTTCACGAGTTTGACCAAGTGTAAAAGACACCCTGTATAATATTTTAGAAATGTAGCGACCGCAAATAGTTAATTAATTAATTGATTATTAATCTTATTTTCAAAAAAAATTCTACCGCCTTTCTAAATAACTTAAATGAAAAAAAAAGTAAATTGAAAGTGCTGTATCGCTTAAAATTTTCACAAAAATGTAAATTTTACGAAAACGGTTGACTTTAGATCCACATAAGTTCTAACATTTTTCAAAGTAAATTTTAAGAGGAATCCAAAAATGTGCAAATATACAGGTTGTTTCATTTAAAATTTCAAAGTGCGTTTCCGATTGAACCGGAAGTCGTATTGCATCCTTAATATTTTCATCGAATCCGAAAAACACCATAACGCTCAGACACAACATTTCATTTTTATATCTGCAATAGTAATCTAGATATGTGGCTGTTTCCATACTTTTGCGCATCCCTGTATATTGGTTTGTTATGAACAAAACATAAGTCGATTATACAAAACAATTAGTGTACCTATCTATGGGATACGTTGCGACTAGGGATTGTAAATTTACCGACTTTTTGAATTACCTGTAATTCGGTAAAACTGTCAATGAAAACCGGTTTGCCGGTAATTTACCGGTAAACCATATTATTCTATATATATTTATATTATATTGTTTCTTTTTAGATTTTTGCGGTTACTAACGTTTTTAATGTACTTTGCGGAGTTTATCGGCGTCTACCCTATAGTGAGAGCTTGCCGAAACGTCGAGCCAATTTAAATATTACCCGGATAAACTCCGAAAACCATATTAAAAATAAATATATTTATATACATTTATTCATTATGGAACTGATTGAGATAGTTAAAGCTTAAACTATTCCAATCAGTTTCATACAATGTACTACCTCCGTCCGAAAATATGGTATACATTAAGAAAAAAAAGTGGGAATAACAAAAGTAATATTATCTTGGTCTTTTTTTATTTTTGTTTCTAAATAGGTGGTTGTTGGGCAACTAATAAACAAACGGCACGCAAATAGTTTGGCATATGTCAAAAATAATTCACAGGAAAAAAATTCGCGTAGGTATTTTAGACAGATTAAGTGACACCCACTGTTCCAACAAAATGGCAAATTTTGATCAAAATTTTGTTGAATTGAAAAGAAGAAGTTCCAAATCAAAGCAACTGACACTTAACCAGCGTAAAAGTATACTCTAAAAAAAAAAAATTCAAATTTCCCATAAGTCACAAGCACAAACCAATTTACGTACAACAAGATAATGCGAAACCCCATTCCTCCGATAATGATGAAGATATTGTAGCAGAAGGCTCTAGAGATGGCTGGCTGGTCTATTCGACTTAAATCACAACTGCCAAATAGTCCAGATTCTTATCTATTGGATCTTGGATTTTTCAATTCTATATACAACCTTACAACATACAGCTTCACCGAATACAATCGACGAATTGATTGAATGCATACAAAATGCATTAAACATTCAAACCCTTGATAATGTTTTTCTAACATTGCAAACTTGTCTAGAAGTAACCATGTTAGCAAAAGGAGAAAATTCCTATAAGATTCCGCACATCAATAAGGCAAAACTTCATCGTGGGGGGGCCATAACAAACATTATCATGTCCCATAGAAGCTGTGGAAACAGCCACGTCTTTGTTAAATTAAAGCTTTTTGTATTATTCTTTGTTTTACTAGATATTTGTAACTATTTCATAAATAAAATCATTCTAATTAATTATAATTGTAAATGTATATCATATTTTCGGACAAGAAAAAAATCAAAATGTATACCATATTTTCGGACGGAGGGAGTATTAGTTAACAGCCATCAACGTAATTTTTTTTTATGTAATATTAATATAATACAATATACAATAGATAACAATATAAAATATAATATATAAAATAAAAATATTACAAAAAATATAATCCAGCATTACAAAAAACACATGAAAATAAAACTATTCTGAACATAAAATATAAAATGATAGGTATAACATAAAATATGTTGTCAAACTATTAACAATATTTTTTATTTTACGCTTTTCTTAAAAAATAACCACGTAGAAAACATAATTTATCTAAACTGTCATCTCCTAATTGCGACCTAATTTTTGCAGAAAATAATCCAGCCGCGGAAAAAGCTCTTTCTGATTCTACTACACTTGTTGGTCGAGTAGTGAGTAAACAATCAAACAATCATATGTCATTTTGAAAGTTATCTAACAACTCGCTATCAAAAAACTAAATTTACTAATATAGAATCAGAAAAAATTATTAGCATACTAGGTGTACCATAAGGTTCAGTTTTGGGTCCTTTACTTTTTGTGCTGTACTTAAATGATTTGGAACACAATATAAAAAACTGTAGTGTAAATCTCTTTGCAGATGACACATTAATCACAGCTTCTGATAGCAACCTAGAGTCGGCTATTAATAGGATAAATAATAACCTACACGTTGTATCAGAATGGTTAAAAGTTAACAAATTAAAATTAAATACAGACAAAACCAAATTTATGATAATAGGAAACAGGCCAATACCAAATGATGTAAGCATTAAAGTTAAAATAGATAATGAAGAACTTGGATGTGTTTCGCAAATTAAATATCTTGGCGTTATGATAGACAATAAACTTAAGTTTAACAGCAATGTGGATTACATTGTGAAAAAAGTTGCGAAAAAAATTAGTTTTCTAGGTAGGTTGACAAACAAGCTAAGCCTCTCAGCAAAAATTACAGTATATAGGTCACTAATTGCTCCACACTTCGATTACTGTGCGAGTATTTTGTTCTTATGCAACGAATGCGACTTAAATAAATTGCAGAAACAACAAAACAGAGGAATGCGTGTTATTTTTAAAATGCTCGAGATACACTAAAATAAGCGAAATGCTTAATACCTTAAAGTGGTTTATACGTCAACAAATTACTTTTAATTGCCTTTTTTAATTTACAAAGCAATAAATAATTTTTTACCACGTTACATGACTAAAAATTTAATACAAAACTGTAACATTTACGAATACCAGACCAGCAACAAAGACGACTTTAGACTGCCAAAACTAACGAAAACAAATACACAGAACGCCTTGTACTACAAAGGGCTCAAGATTTTTAATGAATTACCTGTGGAAATTAAACAAACAACTTCCATATCAAATTTTAAAAAACTATGTTTCGAATATGTGAAAAATAATGTTAAGATTTAATAGTTAAGAAAATATGTACAAATAAATATAAGCAGCATTAAGATAATGTAAAATTAGCTAAAAGCTAAATAAAGATTTCTTATTATTATTATTATTATTATTTGTATGTTTTGCCGTTATTTTTTCTCGTTGAAAATACGTCAATTTTTTTCGATTATTTGATTTAGATTTTTATCATGAATCGAAAGATATTGTAAAATTACCGGAATTACCGGTAAAAAACTGGTAAATTACCGGTAAAATTTGAAGAGCATTTTTTGCGATTTATCGGCATTACAATCCCTAGTTGCGACCAACGAAGTCTCAATAGGTATTGCTACCAACGCAGTGTTAAAAAATAATTTCGTCTTCGTTCAACTACTTCCTACGCATGGCGCTGAATCTACACAAACAATGGCGACTTCTAATGAAAAAGACCTAGAGTCTCGTAAATTCGGAAGCTCTCACCACTGTCTTCTGTCAGCAGAAAAAGAGCGCGCGTCACTTTCCGCCGCCATAACTCGCCAACATCAGACGGCAAAAAATTGGCAGTAGCCCGGAGCGTTTATCCGCGGATCGGTTCAAGTGAAAATAATATTTCCACTGGTGACATCGATAGCATCTGAAAACGTGGCGTGGATTGAACACGACGAAACTTTATGCTCCAAACTAACTCAGAGCCGAAGGGCCTTTCCAAGTTGCCTCCCACAGATCGGTTTAACAAACGTTTGAACGGATACACAGGCCGCGGTGGCCCGAAATATTCACGCTTTCAACCCAAGAGAATTACAAACTCTTGTATATAATTAAGACAGTTTAACTATGGCCGCACTAACACAGCTACACATTCGGTTGTTTAATAATTAATAGGAAGCTCAAACCGAGCAGAACACGACTTGCCGAACTTGGGATTAATTATAAAAGTTTTAAGGTATCTACACCGACTATCTAAATTGTTTCATTCTTCATAACAAATTTTTTTTTCACATCTATGTTACCTATAAAAAAACATTTCGATATTGGGTTTTGTTGTTCTGTAAAGTAAATGAAATGGCTCCTCAAATACTATGAACTGAATTGGATTTCAATTTTTTTCAAGGTTAACCTCTTAAGCGGACACGGCCGCTGAGCGCGAGGCCTTGCACAGCGACACGAACTCTAGACCGCTCGCGAGTATTTACGTCATATCCAAAAATTTCGTTGGTCATATTCATTGTATTGAAAATATGAATTAAAAAATTAATAAAACGTAAGAATTATTTAAAATTTTACTTTTTTATAGTATTGTGACGATCAAGGGTGTGGGGTGTAAATAATAATATTGGGACGATCAAGGTGGTAATGAAAAATAACAGAATGTATTATGATGATAAAAATAAAATGTTGTTGACATTTTGGTGCTGAATAAAGAGTTGTTTTATTTGGTTAAACCGAGCACACGTAACATTTGGGGGCTCGTCCGGGATTAAAAGGAAGAATCCTGAGATAATTAGTGGATTAAAAGGAAGAATCCTGAGGTAATTAGTGGATTAAAAGGAATAATCCTGAGATAATTAGTGGATTAAAAGGAATAATCCTGAGATAATTAGTGGATTAAAAGGAAGAATCCTGAGGTAATTAGTGGATTAAAAGGAAGAATCCTGAAGTATCAGTAATTAGTGGATTAAAAAGAATAATCCTGAGGGAAGAATCAGTAATTAAGTAATTAATGGTGAAGACTAGGTCTGCAGAAATGGAGCAACCAAATATAATAGATGTAATTATGCAAATGGAAAAGAAGCGAGAAGAGCAACAAGTGCAAATGGAAAAGAAGCGAGAAGAGCAACAAGCGCTATTGGAAAAGAAGCGAGAAGAGCAACAAGTGCAAATGGAAAAGAAGCAAGAAGAGCTGAAGGAAATATTAAATTTCAATAGGGAAGAAATGAAGAAAATTATGAACAGAAATAATAAGGAGATTGAAGAAAGGATAAGTGCTATACAGGGAGATATAGGTAAAACTTTGGGAAGAATTGACAATTCGGAACAGCAAGTACTAGAGTTAAAAGCGAAAGATTCTATAAATGAAGTCCGTGAAAATATCAGTACTGAAAGTATCGAGAGAACAACCATAAATTTAGAAGGGGTGACAAATCAAAGGCAAGAGGTTTTAAGATCCCGTTTTATGATGGAAAGGTGCCATGGAGTGTGTATAAACTACAGTTTATGAGCATGGTAAAAGTTAATAAGATACGCCAAGAAGCATCGACAGTTGTAGAAGTTTTATTATCTACATGGATTTCAAGATATGGTTTACTTTTAGAAATACATAGTGATCAAGGTAGGAATTTTGAATCAAAGTTATTCCAGGGAATTTGTCAATGTTTAAAAATACATAAAACCAGAACAACCCCTCAACCTAAAGCAATAGTTGAATATGTTGACGAGTTCCGAGATAAGATGGAGTATGTTCATAATGTTGCAAGAGAAAATTTGTTAAAATCGTCAAATAGCATGAAACTAAGGTACGATTTGAAGGCGAATGTCAAGAGATTTGAAGTTGGCGAACTGGTGTGGTTCTTCAATCCGCGGAGAAAGCGAGGGTATTCGGGGAAGCTACAATGCGATTGGGAAGGTCCATGTGTGATTGTGAATCGGGTGAATGATATTGTATATAGGATCAGACAAGCGCCGAAGGTAAAAATGAAAATAGTGCATGTTAATAGGTTGACAAAGTTTTATCGGATAAAGGACTGTGTAAGTTGATATTTGTTTGTTTTGTTCAGAATATCTGAGGACAGATATGATGAGGTCAGGATGGCAATGTGACGATCAAGGGTGTGGGGTGTAAATAATAATATTGGGACGATCAAGGTGGTAATGAAAAATAACAGAATGTATTATGATGATAAAAATAAAATGTTGTTGACATTTTGGTGCTGAATAAAGAGTTGTTTTATTTGGTTGAACCGAGCAGACGTAACAGTATATACAACATATTATATCACACAACAATGCATAATTATCCATTTGGCATGTTTTTAAAAATATTACAAAACAGTACAAAGTTTTCAAAAATTTAATTTTTGGTATGAAAATCTTTAGAGCCAAGGTTCAGGGCATAGGCCCGTGCTGCAAATTGCACACCAATAACGACTTTCTTTTCTTATTTCTTTTTTAAAGCACAGAACACATAGTAAATGTCGGCAAGTGGCGCTGTAAACGTTTTCGAACAAACAAAATAGAAGACGTCATAAAGTGATCCTATATGTAATGACCGAAGCAAAGCAAGCTTACGTTTTCGTCAAATACAATAAGATATACACAATTTTACACAAAGCGAATATGTACGGCATAGTCGCTATTCATGACCAAGGCTGATGACGATTATATTCGGCATAACAGCTTAAGAGGTTAACTTAAATGTCAAACGATAGTAATTTTTTTTTCCAAATGGCACCAACATTTTTTTTTTTACTAAATCTGGTAGAATTTTTTTTTAATGCAATGATGTAATCATAAGTTCATTTTAGTGCTACACTAATAAGAAATAAAAAATAAAAGTTTAACCCTGGAGCGGTGGCGCCCTTTTGCATTTCACGAGTGGTGGCGCTGGGTCTGACAGACCCACTATTAAAAACAATGTAATTAATTACCAACCATGTAAAATTTGTGTTTTTTTGTGAGTGTTCCTGTTGCCCAGGTATATTTTTTTATAAATACTTTTTTTTTTAAAGCTGTCACATAATTTTGTTACAAGAAATTCAAAAAATACCAATGTGTCCTTACAATGAAAGAAATATTACATATGTAAACTAAAATTAAAAATTTATTTGATGAATGATATAAATACCAAAAAAATAGTTTTTTCTCTTTATATAACACATTATGAGACATTATAAACAAGTTTCTGGCAGTGTCACACACACACAGGGCAGCAAAATTCTGCATTCAGACAATTTTTTTTAACCTATTTTTCAAAAGTTATTTCCGATGAAGCTGGAAAGTCGTGTTTTTTTTGCTAATGGTGGTAAATTCTCTTCTTGCTCTTTGTCTGTATCAGCATAGGCGGCGCGTCGGAGGGGCCTGGGGGGCCCAGGCCCCCTCACTTTTTTCAAATCAAAACTTCACAATCTTCACATAATTACGAGTATTAATAGATCCGACTAGGAAATTTTTTTCTGCACAACTTTATATAGTATAAAAATCATATATTCGTATATCGTATTTACAATTTAGCATTAGCAATTAGTGATTTTTACATCGGTTGGTGCGTTGGGGTAGGGTACATTAACAAAAAAGGCAACCTACAACGAATGCAGTGACGCAACTAGGGGGTAAAGCACTTGTTAGTCTTGCGGTCTTGTTAAGGCGCATTTTTCTAGTAAGTATATTTAACTTGAAAGTGTAAATTCACGATTAAACTGACCACATTATATTAAATTTTAGAATATGTCTAAAAAACAAACAAATTTATTTGCCTTTCTGGGCAAAGTCCAGAAAGATGGAACCCAACCGCAACCGTCCTAAAATTGTGCGACTCTTAACTGATTTGACTTGTGAAATAAATTACACCGATATTGAAGTTATAAATAATTTTTACAAGGTAACTACTGATAACAACACCTTAATTAATCAAATAAATATATATAGAAATATTTTACTGGCAGAAACAAACAATTTATTAAGTATTGAGGAATTTGCGGAAAAATGTTTAACAATGAATTAAAACAAATGTTATTTTGTGTGTGGGAACTTTTTGAAATTGTTCTTTGTTGTCCTGTGTCGTCTGCCTCAGCCGAGCGATTTGTTTCCACATTAAAAAGACTAAAAACCTATCTCAGAAGTACTATGGCCGATGAACGATTAAATGGCCTGGCTTTAATGGCTATAGAACCAGAAACTGTGGCTGACATGATTTTAAATGAATCGCATTTAGAAAAATTAATTAATAATTTTATTGCTAATAAAAACAGAAGAATGATGTTTTTTTAAAGATTTATTTTGTTGTTTTTTACTATTATGAAGGGTATATTCTTTGTTTCTTAGTTTTTTAATATTTTGGAACTTTAAAAATTATTTTTGTTAAATAATATCTACTTATTTTATTTTTGTTACTTAATATGGTTTATAATAGTTTTTGATATTTTGGAGCTTCAGATATTATATTTGTTAAATATGCTTATTTTATATTTTTAACTTAATGTGGTTTATTATAAAGCACTATTAAGGTAAACCCAGATTTGTTTTAAAATAAAGTGTAGGTAATATACATGGATAAGTTGTGCCCCCCCACTTTTTTAGGTCACGCGCCGCCACTGTGTATCAGTCAATATTATCTTCTTCTCCTTCGGATTCTTCGTCGTCAAATTGTTCGTCAGCTTCAATGTCTACTTCTTCTAATAAACGCAATAATCGCGCCTGTTCATCTTCGTAACTCATGTTTCTGTGATTAACATCAATTTATAATTCAATTCACTGAAAATGGTACACTTATTACTTGCCAAAAGCGATAAAAACAGGCCTATTCGTGGAATACTGAACTTGATATGAACGTTCGCTTAGTGGTGGCGCCGGGTCTGACAGACCCAAAAGGCTTCAAAAAGTTTGAAAAAAAAAACAATTTGCACTGTTCTTTCTGCACTAATCGCTAATATAGTGAATTTTAGAAAGGTACTGAAAGGCGGTAAAGTGTACTTCCTATTGGTAGTCTCTAGAAGATTTAAGATTAGTGATTGGTTGAAAACGTAAATTTGACAGGTGAAGGAAATTTTTATCATAGCAACAAAACAATAATTTTTCAATCGGGGTCCATTCGGACCCCTGATGTCCGTTAACGTTAATTTCCTAGTGTGTCCGTTTGAAGGTTAATAAGTGCTTGTTTTACATCTTACAGTAACATTTAAATGTATTGTGCAGTTGAAAGAAGAGTTATAAGTAGCTCGTTTCAATAATCGCAAGTGGTTGTCTAAAAGACACAACAAAAACACAATAAATTACAAATCTCGGAGGGGCGATACAAGAAAGCTGGAAGAACGCAAACATCTCAAATTAATTTCAACGCTCACTCTGTTTTAATAAATACCTTTGCTTATTGCCTCTCCAGAAGCGAACCCTTATGGCAATACTTCGTCGCCGACGTCTGCTCCAAAGTTTACAACACAATTTCTTGTTTCGAAAGATATAAGAAAACTTTCTCGGATATTATACGTGGGAATAAGAAAAATTATATCTATTTTTCTTGTCCGTGATTTCGTTTGAATTTGTAAGTTATAACGTCGCTCACTAGTTTCTTCTATGAATAAATGCATATAGATGCGTATTCTCAATGCAATCATGAAAATTTGAACGGGTTTTTCACGCCGAGTTGAACAGATCTCTGTAACTTCACTTGTAGAGCATATCTCAAACTTGCCATGACATTAAAAACTTGTTTAATACATTTCTTTGGCTAGCAGTATTCTTTAACATTCGAGCGAGCGCGCAGTGATAAAATGTATAAGTACCTTTTTAAGATTTTTGGCGATAACTTATTTTTTAGAGTTCCCGGCGCCGTCTTACCCAAAGGTATTCCTAAAACAATGTTTTTGCTATATATAATAATAATAATAATAATAATAATAATAATAATAATAATAATAATAATAATAATAATAATAATAATAATAATAATAATAATAATAATAACAATGACAATAACAATAACAATATTAATAATAATAATAATAATAATAATAATAATAATAATATTAATAATAATAATTTATTAGTCTTTGAGAATACTTTTTGATTTTATTATTTTGTTATTATTCTTATGTTTATGAATTTATGTTACGTTACAATTTGAATTTGGAATATATTTTGATTATTTTTGCAAATAAAACTACGTACCTATTACATAGACAACTGAAATTTTTATTTTTGCACAATCAAAAGAATATAAAATTACATAAAAAAAATTAATGCCCTTATGACCTAGGTATGCCACAACTATTCAACAATAAATAATAAACAAAAATATGGCCCTCGGAACCGTCAAAATATTTTAAATCCGCAAAATACATACAAATAACGCACGAGATAAAATTTATCCTGCGCGCCTGCTGATGTTATAATTTTAGGCGCGCCCGCTCGAAGGTTAATCGAAAAAATAAATAAATGTATTTGTATTTGTTCGTCATACAGACTGTAACATAATATTGTGAACGTAAACATTTTTGGCTACGAAATTTTAACTGATATACAGGGTGTTTCTTAAGTATTGCAAAAAAATTCAGGAAATGATTCCTTATCGAAAATTAATAGAAGTCTTTCTTAAAAAAAAAATCCTAAGACGTCTCCTTTCGGAGTTAAACCCCCCTAAAGGGGTGCGGTAAAATTTGATTTTTATTTTATTTCTCAAATTTGGATAAATTTAGGAAAATGATATTTGGTAGATGTCTTATACTTATTAAAAGGTTTCCCATAATAATATTTTTAATCATCACCCACCCCCTGTGGAGGGGGCTGAAAAGTGCGACCCCTGTTGGTTTTCTTATCAGAACTTTTTGGTAAGTTAAAATTTTTTAATTAAAAATATTTGTTTTCAAAGCTTAATTTATTTAGAAACTTTATTTATTCCGTAGTTTATCTCGTAAAACCTACCGTTTTTGAGTAAAAAATACAATAAGTAAACATGAACCATCAAATATTCCAATATAAAACGATTCATTTTGGTGGTTTCCATGGTTTGTTTATGTTCATGTTGGGTAGAATTGACGGGCGTTATAGCGATGTTGTCGCGTTAACCTCAAAATGCATTACACCCGTCAATTATATCCAATATGAGAATAAACAAACCATGGCAACCACCAAAGTGAGTCGTTTTATATTGGAATATTTGATGGTTCATGTTTACTTATTTTATTTTTTACTCAAAATCGATAGGTTTTACGGATTAACTGGAGAATAAATAGAGTTTCTAAATAAATCAAGCTATGAAAAAAAATATTTTTACTTAAAATTTTTTAACCCATCAAAAAGTTTTGATAAGAAAATCAACAGGGGTCGCACTTTTCAGCCCCCTATGGTGGTGGGAGATGATTAAAAATATTACTATGGGAAACATTTTAATAAGTATAAGACATCTACCTAATATCATTTTCCTAAATTTATCCAAATTTGAGAAATAAAATAAAAATCGAATTTTACCGCACCTTTTTAGGAGGGTTTAACTCCGAAAGGAGACGTCTAAGGATTTTTTTTTAACCCCCGAGCACACGCGTACCTGTCTTTTTGACCGGGCTTATAAATATTTTAATAAAACTTCTACATTGAATGGGTGAGGGTGCCAAGTCTTTAGCAGTGTGTCAAGCACAGTCTGTAGAGTGTGTAAATGTTTTTCTAGGAAGTAACGTGTTGCCGTTTAAAAGTTGTAGGTGTCTTTTTAACACCCGGTCAATTACACCGGGACGCGTGTATAGACATCCACTCAATGCAGAGAGAGATGCAATAGATTTATTTGCCGCGAACATGCATTACAGTACTGCATTAATTGTCCTAATTTAACCAATGGGCCAGGTATTTCCACTTAAAAACGTGTAAGAATTAACTTTTTTTAAATAAAATATTACTTTTTTTTGTAATTTGCATGTTTATTTGGCATTAATTCACATTAATCCATACCCGGTCAATTTGACCGTGGCGCGTGCTTCCGTGTAAAATTTTTCGCGCGTGCTCTCACGCGTTAAGAAAGACCCCCTTAATTTTCGATAAAGAATCATTTCCTGAATTTTTTTGCAATACTTAAGAAAAACCCTGTATAATTGTTTGATAACTACAGGGTGTTTCTAAACGATGTAGCATAATTTCTACTGGTGAATCTACATTGAAAAATACGACGATTTAGCCCATCATGCCTTATAGAAAGTTGCATCGTTGCTAAGTTACAGCCCCATGAAAAGGGGATGAAATTTTTTTGTTTTATTGATAAATCAAGAACGCTTTGACCTACAACATTTATATTTGGCACGTATTCTACAATGGGCAAGCGTGTTCTTATGCAAAATTTTGAGAGAAATCCCACCATAGGGGGCGCTACAATCGATAATAGCAGAGAAAAAACCTGCTGTATTTTTTTTGTCGATCGTAATTTCAATTTTTTATTGTAACAGTCGGATAGCTAGGTTTAAAATGTGCATAACTTACAGTATTTTGATAGGAGCCATCGTTCAGGAGAAAAACTCCATTCTATTAAAATATAACTCTGAGATTTATTGAAATAACAAAAACTGGTTTACTGTGAATTAATAAACAAAACAAATGTAGTCAGATGTCATATTTTTGTTTATTGTAACAATCATTTTTAGTTGTGTTAGTTATTTTTATGTTTTTTATTAGTTATTTATTATGTCCAGTTTTATTTGTATAAAACATGATTTTGTTAAATATTTTCGATAAATCTCAGCGTTATATTTTAATAAAATCGAGTTTTTTTTCTTAAGCGATGGCACTTTATTAAGGATAATTAAAATCTGTCAATAGGTATCTTTTTTCTATTTTTTAAAACGGCAGAGATACAATATTTAACTGTTTTTTGTATTATGGGCGCTATATTAAATTTTCACTTTTTTGAATACAGATTTTTTTTCTGATTACAACGATGTATCACATGTGATTATTGAATTCACATTTTGGCCAAAATTTAAATTTTTTTATTTTTCGAAGAGTGCCTTGGAAACAAACGCAACTCCGACGTTTCAAACGAAACAAATTTAAAAAAATTGAATTCGTATTTGCAGGTTCAGCGGTCAGTAAGACGCAAATTAGATTTCATAACAATGAAAATAATAAACATGAAACAAAAAATCATAGCAGATGCTCAAAACTTCTACTTCCAAACATAACCGAGCAGGTTCTCAAATTAAAAATAGCTCTTCTCACATGATTTCTTGGTGTTTGCCTTAAAACCGTGATGACATTCATTCGTAGTTCCTCAATATCCGCTGGTACGGTGTTGTACACCTTATCTTTTATTGTACCCTATAAGAAGTAGTCCAATCCTAAATTTCTATGGAGCTTCAAAAAATAACCAAGACTAGGTTGCTGCCTTTCCGGAAAACGCGGCTGGTATGCTTCTGACGTAGCTTGCACATTTCGAAGTGGCGTGTAATACATTTGCAGCATATCCAGCTGCTCTTCATATGAAAATGGCGTTTTTGTGACGAACTTATACAATTTTGACACAAAATTGACGAACTGTCAAAATTTTGCTTGGATACAAGTATTTTGTACATTTGTTTCCAAGGCACTCCTCGAAAATTTAAAAAAAAAATGAAATTTTGGCCAAAACTATGAATTCAACAATGACATGTGATACATCGTTGTAATCAGAAGGAAGATCTTTATTCAAAAATGTAAAAATCCAATATGGCGCCCATAAGACAAAAAACAGTTGAATATCGAATCTCTGCCATTATAAGAGATAGAAAAAAGATAGTGACAGATTTGAATTCTCCTTAATAATGTCTGAATTAGAAACACCTAGCTTTATTGGTTTTTGAATTAAAAGTTAAAAACAAAAATTACAAATTCTCATTTTTTTAATATCTCAAAAACTGAAAATGATAAGGCAATTGTCTCTTAAGATTATTGCTCAGTATGAAAATGGGCAACTTTTGTCTAATTTAACCGACTTTGTATCTCTAAAGATAAGGGAGATAACCATGCTTAGCCTCAAAAAAAGGGACAATATTGGCCCGTACACAATAGGATGGTTAAGACGTTTTAATAATGTATTCATTGGCACAAAACTTTTCAAATTGCTCTTCGTTATGTTTAAAGTCGAACAGACCACATCGCATATCGCATATTTGTCCTCACAGCGAGTTCGTTCCGAATTTTCGTCCAAGCGCATCCAAATAACAGAGTCCAGCGGTAATAGCAAGGGTTTGATTTATTTATACAACAGCTGTGATAAATACGGTTAGGTGGGTCTGTGGAGGGTCCATAAGACCGTTACTTCGGTAACAGATACGCTACAGAAACACTAGCAATATTGGTCGGCATCATTTAATTACGAAATTTAGTCTGGACCCTGATTGGAAACAATGTAATGGCATTAGTGGGATATTAGATTCGAGTTGCCAGATATAATTTCAAATTATTGAATAGTTTCCTGCCTGGCCAGCAATCGATAATGTATTTCAACAGGTGTTAATTGGATATTTTAATGAATTGTATCGAATTAACATTTTAAATGAACGCTGATCTTATTACCAATCCCAGCGCTATTCCAATTAGGACATTTTCATTTCCATGGTATTTTTCAGGTTGGCGATTTAAAAATAATGGTCTGATACATTGTTCGGAGCTGAGGACGTAAAACGTTTTATTTTTACGAGTTTTGGGCCAAAGATTTTGAAATGAATAGCATTTTCATGACTTTTTATAGGAACCTAAGTGTTAAATGGGGCACTTAAGAAATAATCAACGACATACGTATACTCTATTTAGTGATGCCGCCGAGACGAGAAATTTCTCGATCTCGTCTCAACTTTCCGCTGTTTTTCTCGTCTTAATAATTCGCGACAAGACGACATTTGAAAACCCGAGATCTCGACGAGGCGAGACGAGACTCAAGCATCTCGAAAATTTATTTAATTTGTTAATTATATGCAGGGTGATTGAAATACGAGTTTAAGCATGGGGATTTCGCTTATTATAATAGCTAGAATATAGGTTTAAATTTGGCAAAGTTGCTACATTTGATGCTTATTAATAATCCAAAGAGTAATATTGTAAATTTCTCAAACGGTATCCGAGAAAATTAAGAAAAACCGGAAAATACAATTTTTGAAAATCGTCTATAACTTCTTTGGAGTTCAAAATATTTCAAACGTGTAAAAACATTGTTAAAGCTACTTTTTAAGCCGAATCGGATAGTGGTCACAATTTTCTCCCAGATCGATTCGTTTTTGTTTTATGATAACCAATTTTAGTTTTTCTTATAGGCACAATTTTTGCTATACATAATCAAATAGCATTTATTTTTCTGAATTCATTGATACATCACACATATTTTACTTCTTTATTCGCTGTAAAATTTAAGAAAATGCGTTTTAAACAATTAACCCTATAAATCATGCAGGCCGGTCATTGTAGTTTATGTTGTTTCCATGACAACTAATCAACAAACTAAAAGATTTGAAAGTCTGTTACTTGTCACATTAATAAATTCATAAAAATGAACTTTAATAACGAAGAAAAATGCGATATGCTGCGAATTTTTTATTCATTGAATAGGAAGGAATTCTATAGTGTCAAGTCAACGATATGCAGAAACATATCCAGAAAGAAGTCAACCCTCGCACACATTTTTGTACGTTGGGCAGAAATTTAGGAAAATATGGGGCCAAAAATATGGCAGAAAGGTTTCAAATGACAATAAAAAAAAAACATTTGTATTACAAACATATCCGATAAAAACACTACATTAAACACAATTTTAAATAAATTTGTATGAAGCATGTGATAACGTATAACAAAACTTAAAAAAACAGTATAAAAAATTTGCCTCACATGGCGTTTTGCTTTGTTATTTAAGTTCATTTTGACGAATCTATTACGATGACAAGACCGTTAACGGTTTAAAACCTTTCTGTTTAAATTTAACAATGAATAAAGGGGGAAAAATACCATGTGTAATACATCAATGGATTTAGACAATTAAATTCTATTTGATTATGTAAATAGCAAAAACAGCGCCCATAAGAAAAACTAAAGTTGGTTGACATAAAACAAAAACGAATAGATTTAGGAAAGACTTGTGACCACCATCCGATTCGGCTTAAAAAGTTGCTAGGGCAATGTTTTTACACATTTGAAATATTTCATACTTCAAAGGAGTTATAGACGATTTTCAAAAATCTTATTTTTCGGTTTTTCCTAATTTTCTCGGATACTGTTTGAGATATTGTCAAGTTAGCTTTAAAGGATTTATTCTTAAAGCCATCGTGCACTTTGGGGGTCGTAGCTGGGGATCGTAGAATTTACTAAAATGATAATCGAATGAACTTGAGGAGCATATTTATTACCAAAAACCATGATGAACATTTATACAATCACTTGAAGAATCTTATATTGATTTGGATTGAACATTACTGAACCAGGGTATCGCGGCCATCTAGATTGTGAAGCAAACGATGACTCGCTTGTTAAAAAAAGATTATTACACGCAATACCCTGACTTAGCAACATGACATTTGAACAGGAAATGCATGGTACGTAACTTAACAGAATTCGCTTATTGTGCACTTACAACATACGAACATACGATGTTTGAATACTGTTAAGTTTGCAGTCTGAAACATAATACTTTTTAACGGGGTTTAATAAACTTTAATACATCAATTTAAATAATATTAATTAGATAAAATATTAGCGTAACAATTTTTCCAACTTCTCTTCGAATTTCGAATTATTAAGCAACTTTGCCAAATTGAAACCTATACTCTATCTATTATAATAAGCGAGATCCCCATGCTTAAACTTGAATTTCAATCACCCTGTATGTATAACGATGTTTTTTTTTTTTTATTAGGGTAAATAATCACTTTATTTCATTATTGTTTGTTATCAAATGTTTATACAGAGTGTCCCAGCCAAGACGAATTATTCGATAGCTCTGTTGTTAGCAATAATATTAAAAAAAGTTAAAAGTAAAAGTTGTTTGTAATTATTTACTACGTAACCTAAAATTATTTTCAACTATACACAGTGTTTTGTTTTTGCGCACTGATACCAAACATTGTTTTTTTAAATAGAAAACACCCTGTATTTTTTGTAATTTTTGAATGTAAAATTAAATTTTCTTTCAAAAGTGTTATAGGTTGTTAAGGTCTAAAATAAACTGTTTTGAGTTATTTACGTTTGTTTAAAAATTTTGACAGATGCAGACCTTTATAAAAATATTTATATTTATTAACATAACACCAGAGCAATTTACTCTGGTAATTTATTAGACAATAGTGTCATAGTAATTGTTGTTTTTCTTGGTCGATGTCTGACTTTTCCTCAGCTGAAACATCCGCTGGTAATAAGTACATAGTTTTCGTCATCAGATGCAACATATGTTCTTCCTCATTCAGAATTAGATTCTTCAAATTCTGAATGTGTATCAAAGGTCTACTTATGTTGTGATAAGAACGCAAATATTCAGCATCTTTGTGCAGGTGCCCGTTATAGAATCAAAACAAAATATCTAAGTAGTGTTGAAATAAGCAAAATATCACAAAACATGACTTAAGCAAGGTGTAGATATTAAATATTATCCATTTGCCCTATAAAAAAAATTATTTACTAAGAATTTTCATACAAAATAGGTATATGAAGGTAGAATTTTACCTTTACCGCCTGTTACGTTGTAAAATTATGCCGCCTGACGAGGGTTTATTTTGCCTATTTTGATAAACTTCTTTTAAAAGGGGCTCCTCAAACTTATATCAGGCCCCAGAATTGAGCTAAGAAGACCCCGAACATTATCCGTTGCGGTTGGCATTTTCCGTGCAATTCCATATCTCTGACGATTTTATCGTCGCATTGATAACGGCGAAATTACATTACCAATGCAATCACAAAGATCAGAGTCACCTGGCGAGCCGGATAACTGGACTATCAAGGTCATAAATAAGCATTTGAACACAGATTAAAACTATAAAATCCTGTGAAATACGTCCTGTAGTACCTCTGCAAACATACAATAGTAAAATTTACGGCCAAAGTAATGCACCATAGAAGCTGCATATAAAATTTTTATGATACATCGCATACGCTATTTTTTTTGTCTTTTTGCACATTATCGAATTGTGCAGCGAAGCAGAAATTGTAGTGGCGGTTATTTATCGCTCCTATGGCGCTGTGTGTGTGAGAGGGGATTCGCAAATTTATCGTATTTGCATTCGATAGACGAGGAAAAATGAGCGGGACGTCTTGGATTTTTCTTTGAACTCGCGAAAGTATTATGCGTTTTCTTTATGTGTGGAACGCAATTACTATTTTCTGCTTCGTATGTATTTCGTATCGATGTAATGGGTGTTTCCTTTACCTGGAAATGTGAATTTTGCGCACCGATTATGGCACGATATTGATTCACATTTTGCATAAGAAATAATCTCTTATAAGACTGAGCATTATCTATAATCCAATTTTATTATTGGAATAATTAATGGTAAGGAAAAAAACTCGAGAGGTCGGTAATTAAAATTAATAATTATACAAGAACCCCAATACCTTCGCCGTTATTTTAAGTCAAATTCAGTCAAGTATGTATCAGTTTAATACATTGCACCTGATGCGGCAATTTTTTCAAATTTGACAATAGATGTAAAAGTAATACCTATACAATGTGTGATACATCAATCAACTCAGTAAAAAAAAATCTATTTGATTATGTATGTGGCGAAAATAGCGCCTGTAAGAAAAATAAAGTTGGTTGTCATTAAAAAAATCAACAGACCTGAGAAAAATTTGTGATCACCATCCGATTAGGCTTAACCCTTGTGTACACGGATAAGTACATGTTTAAGTTTTTTAATTTTGTTCGAATAATTTTTCATATTCAGGGTTCTCGTTTTTCGAGGGCCACTATGGGGATCGTAAACGGTGTTACGACTTCGGTTAAATTAGGGCAAAGTGGTATGTTCAGGTGCTTAATAATTCGATGCAAACAGTTTTTTTAGTTTTTGAGATATAGGGAAAAAGTAAAAAAGTGGATGTTGGTTTTTCGCCCGTAACTTTCTCATTTGATGTCGAATTTAATTTCTGTAAAAACTTTGTTTAGCCATTTTTTGCAAGGAATCAGAATCGCTAATTAAATTTTCCGTGCAACGTTTCGTTTTTTAAAAACCATCATCCGGTCAATTTTTTCTTATGGACGCTATATCTGATTTTAACGCCAATTTGTAGAGCATTTTATTCTTAATTCAAAAATGTATAACACTTGGCACATTTTTGAAACAATTGGTAAAAATCTCTAAAACAAGTATTTTATTTAAAACAAATCCTAATCGGCATGGTAAATAATTTATTGTGGTTGTCACTTTTTCTTTGGAAGCACGTAAGTAAACCGCATGAAATTACTATTAAAGGGATTTAATTTAAAAAATAGGTATTAATAAATATGTTAGGAATGCATTAACATTGTTCACTTATTAGCAAATATTTTTAGAATATTTTCTTTGGTTAGGTAATAAATTTCTCTAAAATGTGTATTTAATCCTAATTTGGCATACAATTATTTGTAACATAAAATAATCAGTTACGCTTTTTATCTCCGTTAATGACTTCTGATAAACAAAAAGCGTTAACAGTTTTGTGGACGTTTTTTGTAAACTATGAACACTTATATTATTTGATTACGAAAATTTTGTTACAAATAATTGTATAATAAATAAGGATTAAATACACATTTTAGAGAAATTCATCACTAAACCAAAGAAAATATTCTAAAAATATTTGCTAATAAGTGAACAATGTTAATGCATTCCTAACATATTTATTATAACCTATGTTTTTAAATAAATCCCTTTATAGTAATTTCATGCGGTGTACTTACGTGCTTCCAAGGAAAAAGAGACTTATGCCCGCACTCATAATCGATACTTCGTTCGATCTCCGACTTGAGAACGACTCAAGTCCTCTAGTGAATTCCATAGTCGTTACTTCTACCTTTAGCGTTACTTCACACGTACTTGTAAAATATTTGTTATTGCCATTTTTAACAATAATTGTTTCAAAAATGTGCCAAGTGTTATACATTGTCGAAAACAGAAAACAATTCTTTACAAATTGGCGTTAAAATCAGATGTAGCGTTCATAAGAAAAAATTGACTGATGATTTTAAAAAAACGAAACGTCGCACGGAAAATTTAATGGAGGATTCTGATTCCTTGCAAAAAGTGGCCATATAAAAAGTTTTACAGAAATTAAATTCGACATCAAATGAAAAAGTTGCGGGCGAAAAACAAAAATCCACTTTTTCACTTTTTCCCCTATATCTCAAAAACTAAAAACGCTAGATAAGTTCTGTTTGCGTCAAATTATTAGGAATCTGAATATACAACTTTGCTCTAATTTAACCGGACTCGTAACTCTGATCGTTTACGAGATCCCCATAGTGGCCCTCGAAAAACGAGAACCCTGTTTATCTAAAATTTTGACGACTGAGTTATTGTGACATCTTTAAGAATATAAAAAGGAAGTGATTGAATGAAAAAAAAAAACTTTTTTGTGCGATCCAGCATGCATGGGTATTGAGTACCAACGCACGGTAAGCGAAACGCACACTTGCCTAGAAAAATCGAAGTAACCTTACGTCAAGCACTGCCTGCATGCATAGTAGGTGAGTTATTATAATGCACGCTAAGCAGACGCGCACTTATCTAGAAACCTCAAAGTAGGCTTACGTCAAAATTGACAGGACAACGTAATTACTGTGTTTTGTGGTAATTATATGTATTAGCCAAAAAGCCGTTAAAATTGTCGGTATTATGTGATCGTAGAAAAAGTATGCTACATAACACGAGTTGTAAAGCAATTACGCACTCGTGGCGATAACTCGAATTAAGTTTTTCTTGAAAAAAGAGATCGAGGATGCGAGGCCGTTTTTCGATACCTCTTATAGTTACCGAGATTTTCCCTACGAAAATATTGAAATTTGCCCACCCTGTACTGTACGATTTCCAAGTTTATGCTCTCGAAACTAATTTTATCGCTCAGGCGACGGATCTTTAATATGTTGCACCTCAATACGCGGCAAATGCTTTACGATATGCATTATAAATCCGCTTTAGATATTCAACAAACTCTAAGTACGTTGCGGTGCGGCTCTCTGGCGGTCATAACTCATTTTATTTGCAGTGCATATACGAGAGCTAATGTAATATTTTACATGAAATTTGCGCACCGCTGTTGGTTAACTTTTACAATAAAACTATGTTTTATGAGTTCACGACCATAACAAACGCATAAATTACCGACCGTATTTCATTCTAAACATTTTTAAAATACGATACGGTAACTTCATACAAAACAAATATCATTGTTTATTTTTGTAACTTTAAAAAGTATGTTTTATGGTTGCCTTCTCGTATTTTTTTCAAATTAATAGTCAGGAAACACTTAAAATTTAAATTAAAATGAAGGCACTGGAAAATAAACTGAAATTGTGGCAATCTTAGATAAACAAAAACTTAATTAATACAATCTTCTTTAAGGGTTTGAAACCGCGTCTTCTATAGTTAAAAGTTGGCGTTTCGACCATAATCGTGGTCTTTTTCAAAAAGACTGTCCTCCAAAAATTATTTGAGGTTATAAAATTTAACCAGCATGGTGCAGTTGTATTCAAAATTGCTACCTCTTCCCAAAAATTTAATAATATACAGGGTGTACCATTTGAAATAACAACTAGGGTCTTTTCCGGCGAAACCGGAAGTGAAAATATTGTACATATGTTCCAATATCTACCACGCAAAGCTATAGTTAAACTGACGTATATAATAAATGCTGCATTCCGACTGCAGCGTGTACCAAACATGTGGAAAGTCGCTGAAGTCATAATGATAGCCAAACCTGGGAAACCACCTAATGATGCTAAGTCCTATAGACCAATATCCTTACTACTAGTCTTATCTAAATTATTTGAAAAACTCTTATTGAAAAGACTGAAACCAATTATAGACAGTAAAAACCTAATACCTGAACACCAATTTGGATTTAGAAGCAAGCACTCCACTATCGATCAAGTGCACAGAATAACACGCGAAATAGAAAAGGCACTTGAGGAAAAAAAGATCTGCTCTTCATTATTTCTAGACGTAGCCCAGGCCTTTGACAGAGTATGGCTCGAAGGCCTAGTACACAAGCTAAACAAATCTCTACCAAAGCAATATTGTGACATCCTAAAATCCTATCTATCAGATAGGATTTTTCGAGTGAAACAAGATGAAGAATATTCCACATTCAAAGAAATCAAAGCCGGAGTACCCCAAGGTAGTGTCCTTGGCCCAATACTGTACTTGCTATTCACTTCTGATATACCACAAACACAACATGTGAAAGTAGCCACTTTTGCCGACGATACCGCAATTCTAGCCATCGGAACAACTATTGAACAATCAACAGATAAACTCCAGAACGTAACAAATCAAATCTTCGAATGGACTAAAACATGGCGCATCAAACTAAATGAAACTAAAACAGTGCAAGTGAATTTCACAAATAAAAGATTAGTAGAACACCTGCCAGTGATATTAAACAACAACAGAATTCCACATTCTAACACAGCTAAATATTTAGGCATGAACCTGGACATTAAATTAAAGTAGAAAGAACACATTAAAAAAAAACGTGAAGAGCTAGGCATCAAATATAGAAAACTATTTTGGCTAATGAATAGGAAATCTAAACTTTCAATTGAAAATAAACTTCTAATATACAAACAAATACTGAAGCCAGTATGGACCTACGGCATACAGCTTTGGGGGTGTGCTGGTAAAACGAACATTAAAATAATACAGCGATTCCAAAATAAGGTACTCCGGGCAATTGTGGATGCCCCGTGGTACGTGAGGAATGTCGACCTCCACAGGGACCTGAGGATGCCAACAGTCGACGAAGAAATCCAAAACTTTGCCAACAAACATGAACAAAGGCTGCATGATCACATCAACACCGAAGCCCTGCAGCTCTTGGACAACCAACATCTAGTGAGAAGGCTTAAACGGACCAAGCCGTTTGAGTTAGCGAGTTAGTGTAAAGCAGAGCACTGTGCGGTTGTGTAAAGTGTCGTTCTTGAAAACAAGAATACAGAAGAAAAAAAGAAGACACCAACGGGTGGACTCTTAACTTAAGTAGAACTATCATAAAGACATATTGCTGGTTGGCTAAAGTAGTTAGGTGTAATAAAACAATACAGTTAAAAAAAAAAAAATATATATTTTCCAATATTCCGGTTGTTTTTACATATTATACATCTGCAATTTCATTAATCTAAAATTAAAACTAAAGGGTAAAAAATTAGTTTTGGTAAGTACCTAAGAAAGGCATGCGAAAAATTATGGCATAAGTTTTATTTTGATTGGAGAAAGTGGTGCTGCTAAGGTGACGGACCTTGCGAAGTGTGTTATCCGGAATGGGCCGTCCGGTTTTTTGTACAACATTTCGTTACAGCGATACAGCGGTTGCAAAGTCCAAGAAACAATTAAAGTTTTTAAATTAATTGCTTATTGAGTTCACCATTTGTTGTTCTTAGCAGCCTAATAAGTTTGTTGGTCTCTGCATTTTCTTCATTGCTTCGTATAATTATTGGTTTCTATTCACCGAATCGTGGCGTAATAAAAGTTGAAATACCTAAAATATTTTCAGCGGTTTGCTTCGGAACAGAATGTTTTAATATAAAGTAGCACATTTATTATTAATATTTAGTTAGGCAGAATTTTCGAGGTTCGCAGTTCACTGTGGCGAACTTGAAAACCATCGGCGAAACAAGGTCGGTCAACTGGGATTAAAGTTGGTTACTCTGCAGAATAACTGTGTAAAGTTGGATATAAATATGTATAAGTTTAGTTAAAAAACATTTATGGAAACGAACTCCTTTTTAAGGAATTTTATAGCAGCTTGAACATTCTCGTACCTTTATCGAAAAATCATACATAACCCTCATAATATCTTTTTTTTTTATGACACTTCATGACCATTCACTTAACCATTAAAATAGGTTTTGAAGACCATGAATGCATGTTGCATGCAAAGATATTAATTACAAAGTAGGGACTGCGAACGAAACAAAAACGAAAACGTTAAAAGAAATTAATCGAAATTTTTATCAGAACGAGTACGAAAACGAAATTATTATTTTTCGTTCAAAAACATTATACCAACCAATTAAAAAAAAAAAAAATAAGGTGAGATCACAATAAATAAAAGAAGGTGTTTAAAACAGATTTTTTTAGCCAAATTGTAGCAAAGACTCTCCCATTTAATAGGGTTCTCGTTTCTCCAAAGCCACTATGGGGATCTCGTTAACGGCAAGAGTTACGACTTCGGTTAAACTAGAGCAAAGTTGTATATTCAGGTGCTTAATAATTTGACACAAACAGAACTTATCTAGCTGTTTTAGTTTTTGAGATATAAGGAAAAATTGTATTTTTGTTTTTTGCCCTAACTTTTTCATTTGATATCGAATTTCATTTTTGTACAATTTTTTTCACGGCCACTTTTTGCAAGGAATCAAAATCCCCAATTATATTTTCCGTGCGACGTTTTGTTTTTTTTTAAACCATCATCAAATAAATTGTTTCCTCTGGACGCTTTATCTGATTTTAACGCCAATTTGTAGAGCATTTTATTTTGAATTTGAAAACGTATCACTTGGCACTTTTTTGAAAAAATTACAATAATTAGCAATATTTTATGTAAAACAATTTCTAATCGGCATGGTAAATAAAGTAAACCGCATGAAATTACTATTAAAGGGATTAATTTAACCCTTTGAGTACCTACGGATATATTGTTTGCTTAGAAAATCTGGTGTTTTTGATGCTTTTTGGGATAAAATTAATCTATTTAACACGAACAAATTAAATTTTTTTTTTTTTAATAATAATTTTACAAAAAAATGGTGGTTCCAATGAAGTACCAGTAGGAACTACATATGAATGACAAAAATTTTAAAGTATAAATTTATTTGTAAAATATAAAGAGAAAATATTCTTACAATGTAGTAATCACAAATAATATGCAGAAAAGTAACATTAATAATAAAAAAGTATACTATTTATTGTGAAATTTCAAAAAACAATTTCATTTTTCGACAAATAATCTTACATTGCAACATTTACAGTGCCATCTGGTACGTCGCGGTTTATTTTTTGTGCTGCAGCTAGCACATCTGATTTTTGTACCATGAACAGGAAGATGCGCAGCTTGGTTAGTTCACCTCTCCAAAGGTATTTGTACTTTACACCTATTTGAAGGTACAAAAACGCTTTTTCGACCTCTTGGACTTATTTATGTGTTAGCACCGATTAGCCCATTTGCTACTGCTAATCGAAACTCTTCTAGAGTTCGTATAAATCGTCGCAAGTTAACTTTTCTAGATTTAAAGTTTGTTTTGACATGGTGGTCTAAAGAAAAACAAAGCGAAAAAAAATAAAAATAAAGTTACGAAATCCTAGTGGTTCCATATGGAACCACCATATAAAAACATTAAAAAAACTGACCTATGATGTAAAACTTTGATGACCTATTACTGGATACTTAAAAGACAGGGAACATATATGAAAAATATTATATTACTTAGTTGATAATGTTGTTTAGTTTTTTATAACAAAAAACGAAGCACGTTAGAAATGCACCAACAAAATATTCACCAAAACAAATTTAATGAACGCTGATTTGACTGTTTCAGTTTAGAACGCGCGAAACATCAATACATGACCCATGTCAAAGGGTAATACTTGGTAGGGGTTCAGTATCCTCATCATTGAAAACTGTCAAATGCGGGGTTCCTCAGGGTAGCGTGCTGGGCCCTTTGTTATTTTCACTATTTACATTTGATTTATGTAATTGTTTGAATTACGTTAACGCTCATCTATATGCTGATGATATTGCATTATTTATGTCCTGTGGATTTGATACTTTAGATGTTCACATTAACAATTTCAATTCTGACTTGGGAAATGTTACCAAATTTTTACAACAGCATGGTTTGCGTATAAATCCGGCCAAATCTGTAGCATTATGCATAACGACACCTTCATACAGAATGCGTATTGTGGAGCAATATAGTTTGGTGGTGAACAGTACCGATATTCAATGGGTCGATAGTGCCAAAAATCTAGGGGTCATAATGGATAGCAACTTTTCATTTAAAGATCATGTCAATCATATATACAGGGTATGTTTTTCTAAATTAAAAGCGCTTCAGTCACTAAAACACGCTTTAACAAGTGAGGTAAAGCTTATGATGATAAAGTCACTAATGTACCCACACATTGATTATTGCTGCTTTGTGTATTTTAATTTTTTGAGTCAACTGAACAAACAAAAACTACAACGAGTGCAAAATGCATGTTTAAGATTTGCTTGCTGTATTCCGTATAGAGGTCATATTACTCCATTTAGACTTAGCCTCAACGAATTAAATGTAAAGGAGCGCATACGCTATCTAAATACTGTCTTTTTATATAGAATCTTAAAATCTCACAATCCACCATATCTTTTTAATCTTATAACACGTAGAAATGATGTTCACGATGTCAACATTAGATTTAATTCATTTTGTATTCCAAGACACTCTTCACTTACATTTAGAGGAAGCTTTTCTTATCTAGCACCGTTGTACTTGAATACTGTTATGCATCAATTGCATTTATCTGCTTTTCAATTTAAACGTATGTTAAAAAATGCTGTTCAGCAGTAAATATGTCTTTTATTATTGTAATTTTTTTGTTTTTGTTTGTTAATGCTTATTTCTAATGGCAAGGTGGTAGAGAGCGCGAGCTAACCTTGTCCATTTGTGTATTATTTTATTTTATTGTATTGTAATGCACAATAAATATTATTATTATTATTATTATTATTCTTGACGGTGGTTCCAGCGCTCGATTACTAGAGCTCTCAGAATAAAATTAGAAATATGTGGTTCCATAGTGGAACCACTAAGACCTAAAGGGTTAAAAAATAGCTATTAATAAATATGTTAGGAATTGTTCACTTCACAACACTTGTTTCAAAAAAGTGCCAAATGTTATATTATACATTTTCGAATTCAGAATAAAATGCTCTACAAATTGGCGTTAAAATCAGATATAGCGTCCATAAGAAAAAATTGACTTGATGATGGTTTTAAAAAAGCGAAACCTCGCACAGAAAATATAATTGCAAAATTTGATTCTTTGCAAAAAGTGGTCCTAAAAAGGCTTTTACAAAAATGAAATTCGACATCAAATGAAAAAGTTACCGGCAAAAAACAAAAATCCACTTTTTTAGTTTTTTCCCTATATCTCAAAAATTAAAAAAGCTAGATAAGTTCTGATTCTGTCAAATTATTAAGCACGAATACAACTTTGCCCTAATTTAACCGCAGTCATAACTCTTAACGTTTACCAGATCCCCATAGTGGCCCTCGAAAATTGAGAACCCTGTATATGGTTTATTGATGTTTAAATCACAATTGAAATCGGGCCCATTTTGTAGAACAGACTGTATTTTTGAGTATTTGATCCCACCATAAGTTGTTTACCAAGCTTGGAATAAAGTTTTTACCTAATAATCATGATTTTATACTGCAAAGAGCTACCAACGAGCAAGTACATCTGCCTCTATTGTGCTTTTAATTGTCATCGGCTGAAAATCAATAAAGAACAATGCCAGCGCATTAAAATTAAATCAGTAATTATATTTCATGAATGCTGGTAATAATAGAATGCAAGCTAATATTGTTTTCAATTAGTTATTGGCTTTAGTATTTAATTAACTTTTCAGCCTGAACCTATTTCAACCAAAACATTTTAGGAGCTACGAATTTGTTGGGTAAAAGTTAGCAATTGCTAAAAATATTTTGAATTTACATTTTATAAGTCACTAGCGATTCCGAAGCCACTTCGGGGCTCCTTCACCGCTAGATCCCGGCTTGCGCGTAGAAGGTTCGAGCGTTTAAACGTTACGTCGAATTGACAAATTGTCAAATTTTGTTGAAATTCTCGCTCCAGACGACCCGATTTAAATGTTGTGTGTAAGATTTTGGCACGTTTTCCTCAATATCTTTTCCGGACGATTTTTATGGGAATTCTCATATAGCCTATGTTCTTTCCATGGTCCTATAGATTGTCTGTGCCAAATTTGGTCAGGATCGGATGAGTGGTATAGGAATGCATAAAGGACAAACATCCATACAAACATACATACATACATACATTCATTTTTATATACAGGGTGTCCCAGCCAAGACGAATTATTCGATAGCTCTGTTATTAGTAATAATATTTAAAAAAACTCAATATAAAAGTTGTTTGTAATCATTTACTACATAACCTAAAATTATTTTCAACTATACACAGTGTTTTGTTTTTGCGCTCTGATACCAAACATAGTTTTTTTATATGGAACACCCTGTATATTTTGTAATTTTTGGATGTAAAATTAAATTTTCTTTCAAAAATATTATAGGTTATTTATGTCTTAAATTAACCGTTTTTGAGTTATTGACGTTTTTTTGAAAATTTTGACAGATGCAGACTTTTATAAAAATATTTATATTTATTAACATAACAACACCAGAGCAATTTACTCTCGCAATTTATTAGACAATAGTGTCATAGTGATTGTTGATTGGTTAAACTTTTAAAATAATATACAGGGTGTTCGTTTTACTCGGTCCATTTCGCTAAACTTTAAACGCATGTAAGTAATTTTTTTTAAATGGAACACCCTATATATTTTGACATTTTCTTGTAGAAAATTTAATTATCTTTCAAAGTTGTAAAGCATGATTTATGTCTAAATATAATATTTTTGAAGTTATTTCGTTTCTTATGATTTTTTGCGAGTATTTTACCTAAAATATCGGTAGTAGCCTTTAAAAAATCAAAACAATTTGTATGAACTGTCAACCAAAACACTTAATCGGCACAATTTTCACTATTATGCCACTAAAAATCCATATTTTTTAAGAACTGTAGATACACAGCATTCTGGTGTTATTTGCTGCCATTTATGCTGTTTATCTACAACTTTTAAAAGAATATGGATTTTTAGTGGCATAATAATTTAAATTGTGCCGATTAATTGTTCTGGTTGACACTCGCAAAAAACATAAGAAACGATATAACTTTAAAAATATTATATTTAGACATAAAACATGCTTAATAACTTTCTACAAGAAAATTTAAAAATATATAGGGCGTTCCATTTAAAAAAAATTACTTACATGCGTTTAAAGTTTAACGAAATGGGCCGAGTAAAACGAACACCCTGTATATTATTTTTAAAATGTAACTAGTCAACAATCACTATGACACTATTGTCTAATGAATTATCAGAGTAAATTGCTTTGGTGTTGTTATGTTAATAACTCTAAATATTTTTATAAAGGTCTGCTTCTGACAAAATTTTCAAAAAAACGTCAATAACTCAAAAACGGTTTATTTTAGACATAAAAAACTTATAATATTTTTGAAAGAGAATTTAATTTTACATCCAAAAATTACAAAATATACAGGGTGTTCCATATAAAAAAACTATGTTTGGTATCAGAGCGCAAAAACAAAACACTGTGTATAGTTGAAAATAATTTTAGGTTATGTAGTAAATGATTACAAACAACTTTTATATTGAACTTTTTTAAATATTATTACTAATAACAGAGCTATCGAATAATTCGTCTTGGCTGGGACACCCTGTATATAGATTAACAATGCTAACGTGGCAAAGTGCAAAAGTCTGTTTATGTCCTTAGTTATCTTTGCAATAAATTATAAAGAGGTTTATTTATATGGAGGTAAATTTAAAAGTAAATGATTGGAGTATGTTGGTTAGGTTAGTTGTACACAGTAAAGTAAGCGGGTTTTGTAAATTGTAAGAAATTGTTAAACATGAAGCCTGTGCAACCAAAAGTCATTTTTATCAAATCACATAATGGAAACAGATGCAATAATCCAATTGATATTTTGCAATATTAGTACTGTTTGTAGCCGACACAAAGACATATTGTCAAAGTTAAATTTGCATTTGTTATTAAGTCACTAAAGTTTCATATTAATTCCAATAAAATTCAATAAGTATGCAATAGATAATTTTTTTTTTGTAAATATTGATTTCTCTAAAAGTTTGATTTTTGATAAAAGCTTGTGCATGACCCTAAGTTCAATAAAATTCAATGCGGCTCTAGATTTTGGCGATTTTAGAAATTTTAGCAAAAGCAAAGTGCTCTTATTTTAAAAGTTAAAAAAAAAATGTTGGGAAAAAAAAATATTTTTTTATATGAGCTGCTACCATATTTGACGTTTAATTGACTATATTTATTTTTAAAGTAATTTTAAATCAAAAAATCGTAAATTCGCTAAAATATGTTGGTCTATAAACTATTTTAAGCATTTTTTCAGCTTTAAATTAGTTTTAGAACATACTTTTATCGGGAATAACATTTTTTGAGAAATTAATAATAAAAAACTTTTTCATTTGTTGCACACTTTTTGAATGTTAAAATTACAAAAAAAAAAAAAAACTGGAACTCAACATATTTTTTAACTTTATACAGTTTTTAAATGAATTTGCTTTGTAACTGTTAAAATCAGGGACTAAAAACTAAACAAAAATCGTTCGTTTCTGTTGGGAACGAAAACGAAATACACACTGTATTACGAAAGATAATGGAATATGCTATACAGGGTGTCCCAATTATACACCGCCAAAACGTAGGTGCATATTCCTGAGTGAAAATGATGACCATTTGTCAAATATTTTGTTATCCGAAAATGCTTCCTTTCAAAGTTACAGACCTCCAAAGTTGCAAGAAAAAAAAATCAAAAAATCGAATACGTCCTAGCCGTTTAAGCTAGAGCTATCAAACTTGGCCGAAATGTTTAAGTGTTTCCCATTGACTTTGTGGGATAATTAGAAAGAAAACACGTAATTGGAAGTATGATTTACAGGCAGGTCATCCGCTTACCATCTTCAGAATTTTTTTCTCTGGAATAAAATTGAAAATGTCATTCGTCCATAAGAAAGTACGACTTAAGAGGAAAAAATTCGTCCCTCTTTGTTTTTTGCTGTAAACGTAGCCGTTTTCGAGAAAACTAGCGCTGAAGATGCATCGACAAACTCTGCTTATACACCTCAAATATTTTTTTCACTAAACTTAGTTCGCTAATGTCATACTTGACGTAAGGTTCTCTTTTCAGCAAATTTGGCATTTCCTGCTTTTAAATTAATTGTTTTTCTTTAATAACAGTGCTTCTTGTGAAACAATTAAATACCTAGGATCTTGTTAATAATACATAATTTTTTATTTGAATCAATTAAAATTTTAGTTTTCGATTAAAAACCTAAGAGCGTAAATATAATATTGTTCCAATGTTTTTACAATATTAGCAAAAAATTTCTCATTTACAATTTTAACTGCGTCGTGTTTTGTTTATTCCTTGGAGATTTGCATTATTTCATAAATCTAGTGTAACAGATGTTATTTAAACTCATATTGTACAGCTTTTACATTCAAATGGCGCCAATAATGGTCTATTTAAATGTTTAATATTGTCATAAAATGCTCTTCATTTAAATATTTACTCTATTAAAATTTTACTTACACCGTGCTTAGGCACATTTGATCCTTGTCATAAATTTTCACGAGTGGTAATATGTATTCTGGGTAAACTTAGAGCAAGATTATTATGTTAGTACTTTAAATGCGTGGTCAACATTAAAGTTATTGACCTGCTTACAATTTTAAATTTTTATCGAGTCAACCGATATGCCGTGATATCAAAAATGATCTTGGTCAAAGATGCTCAAGGATTTTAATGCAATATTGTCGGAGTATAGCGCATTTATATCCATCATTTTTTTTTACTCCAAAACAGTTCCGGTGAAATTTTCGTTCTAAATTATGCAGTTTTGAATCATTTTAATTATAGT
Organism: Elmis aenea; assembly: GCA_947652605.1. Taxonomy (NCBI): domain Eukaryota; kingdom Metazoa; phylum Arthropoda; class Insecta; order Coleoptera; family Elmidae; genus Elmis; species Elmis aenea. Next base: position 24,371,476 of record OX393583.1, read on the forward strand.
TTTCACTTCAGAACGCTACGTTTACATGATTGAAGGCTATTTTCAAACCGGTGTGCTAGTTACTGGATTTTGGGAAAACAGTGGGCGTTTATGTTTGCATGGTTTTTAGAAGTACTTTCCAAACAGCAGTAATACCAAAGAATTTTTTATAAATAGGGTAACCGCTATAGTTATTGGCCCCCTTAAGCAAAATTTCATATTGCAAGTGAGATATTAATTAATTTATCGATATTAACATAAAACTGAACTGTACTGTAGGGCAATAAACTTATTTTTATATTTAAAATTTGAATTTGATGTATCACAACACAAGTTTTTAATGGTAAAAATTAATTATTTTTAAAAGACTACGCAGTTTGTAGTTATTGGCTTGTCTTTCGTAGTTGTTGGCCCTGCATTTACCATTTATTGGCATTCACAATAGTTGTTAATTATTCTTTTGAAAATTCCTCACAAAATAATAACAATCTTTATTGTTTTCTTGTAACTTGGCATTTAAAGATACCAGAGAAAATAATTCCTAATAAATAAATAGGGTTTGGGTACACAAAATTTTATTTTAACTAAAAGTAAATTCTATTATAAAAAATGTGTTTTACATAAAGGCTAATAAGGTAACTAAAAAATATCATAATTGAACACTGTAAAAAATAAATTCTATTTTCTATTTCAAAGTTTCAGTCTTACACTTTTCTTCTTCTTCCTTATTCACACAGTCTTTGATTGACATGTTTTACATGTGAAAACTTTATCTAAATTTGTTTTGTATTTTAATATACATCTCAGGTAATAATTACTGCAACATTTGTTACATTTTATTCTAAAATTGTTGCTATTAATATTATAGCAACAAGTAAAACATAAACCAAAGACAACTTTGCTATTTAAAAATTCGTTTTGAATATTGTCTTCATTGGGTTGTTCCTTTATCTCTTGGTCAATATCAAAATTTTTAAATAAAACTTTGACATGAGCTTCTTTCTTCTTTTCTTTGGTTACTTTAATATTTTTACTTTCATCACTTAATTTAGTGATTGGCAATTTTAAATTATCACTTATTAGCACATTTGATACTATTTGAACTTTGTTTGATTTTTATTAAGTAATTTTAGTTTTTTATTCTTTTCTTATCTTGCTGCTATGGACGGATGCCGCGGCAAGAATGACTTAAACCATCCTCTTCCGGGTGTATTGTTTTCGAACAAGGTTTTTTTTTTAGAATCCTCCAGAAACTTTTTAAGGGATAGCTTAATATCGTCAAATTGTTTGGAAAACCTTTTTTTTTTCTTTCTAGCCAGGCCACAATTATAGCTTCTTCGGAATGAGTCAGTAGTGAAGAAGGTCCATGGCGTTCTTTAACAAAGTTTTCGCAAAGGCGGAACTGCAATATGGCCCTAGGAACATTATACATCTTCGAAGCTTCTCGTTTAGATATTCAATTTTTACAGCCTCTAATGCTTTTTCAATATCGTTCTTATTGTATTTTTTTTTTATAAACACAACTTCCTTTTAATTTTTGCATTTTCATGAAATTTATAATTTAAATTATCCGGTAAAATGTACAATGTGTAGGTATAGTCATTTGCATACAATACTTTAGTCATTAGCCACGGTTAATAACTAAACCTAGGCAGAATTCAGGTGTACTAGTGCCACCTATGCCACTAACTATAGTTTTTCAGATTTTTATAAAGCAATTGTTAGCCACTCATCAAATAAATCAATTGTTGCAACTGTGGCCACAGAATTATGTATTTTTGTCACTTAATAGTGTAATAAGGTTATAGAGTTTGTAATATTATCTCTCCAACCAATAAATAATAATAAAATAAGCTATTCAAAATTAACACTCACCTTAAGGCAGTGGTTTCCAACCTGTGGGGCGCGACCCCCTAGGGGGGCGCGAGACTATTGTAAGGGGGGCACGCAGCTGTTACCAAACTTCATTTTTGAATACAAACAAACAAAAAAAACCTTATTTTTACAAAATATGGTATTTTGTTTTGAAGCCCATTAAATAATTATTATAAAATAGATTGTTACGAAAAGTGAGGGGGGCGCAATATTGTTTTTTATGAAAAAGGGGGGCGGAGGTACAAAAAGGTTGGAAATCACTGCCTTAAGGTGTTCACGTTCACCGCGCCCTTTCTCACTTGTGACTGCAATGTGCTCCAGATAAATATGATTTGTAATTTTTTATTACCAAGACCATTACAAAATAAGTTACTAGTTTTAAACAAAAATGATTAAATTTTGCAAACCAATAAACATAATCCCCTTAATTTATTTAGAGTTCTTATTTGCGATTAAATGCAGACTATGCCAATAACTACATTAAGGCCAATAACTGTAGCAAGTTACCCTACGCTGGAGTAATTTTTCTTTTAACGTCCAATAGCGAAACGTTTTCCTCTGGGTGTAGACGAGTTGCTTAGCTAGAGTCTCCAAGTAAATTACCACAGCTATATCTAATGCTGGCCACTCACGATCCAACGAACGTTGCAGTACGTGTACTGCAGCAGACAAACTTATTTGTCTGCAGTCCACGTTGATCCAATTTTGCTGAATCGCGCCAATACAAACGTTTGTCTGCTGCAGTACAACACGTACTGCGGCGTTGGATCGTGAATGGCCAGCATTACATTTGTGTAAATAATGACATTCACCATTTTTTTATTCTTTTCTTATTCTGTATGAAGATATTTGCTTGGCGAGTAAAACGACACCTCCCATATAGGTACGAGTTATACTTACTTATTTATTAGTTTTGTAACACATATTTGAACTAATTTCTGTTCTCTGGCGGAGAACAATACTATTGAACTATTATAATTCGTTGCGAAGCTCACTGGCTTATTGTCATTCCATTTTAAAATTAAAATTTCATTTGGTGTTTAAATTGGTAGTGAAAATCTCCAGGAGTTGTCTTTTTTTCCATCTCCTTTGAAGGCCTCAAATCTCCAATATGTATAGCATATTGAGCCATTGTCCTATTTATGGGACACAAAAAATAAACGATGGTAAAATATACCTGTGATTTTGTTTTTTCTAATTTCACTAATATAAATTAGAACAATGTTTTACGAAGGTACACAGAAAATATCACTTGCGACAAACTGCTAGAGGTCTTTCAAGATAAACTGAACCGCGAAATGCGCAAAGAGAGGTGATGGCGGTTGAAATGTAGACCTTTCTAAAAACGTTTTTTATTTATTATAGGTTATAGCCCCGTTGTTAAAATCATTGAATAAAAAGATAAAGGAAGGAGCTTTTTTTTTTTTTTAATTGTTGGCTTAAAACCGCTTCAACTACTTTGGCCATTAGCGTCCGGTGGAAATACTGTCACAGCATTTGCCTATAGTAGGTAGAGGAAACCACCTGAAACCTCTACGATGACAGACGGCCGTGGGATTCGAACCCACGACCTCCCGATTACAAGTTATGTTGTTTTACCAACCAGCCACCAAGCTTGGTAAAAATACTATAATGCAGCGTTTGAGCGGCGACGGAAATGACGACATAAATGTCCTCTGATGGCGGCCGGTTTTGACAGGTCAAACAGTCAAGAAATTTAGGGTTTTGTATGCTACAATGGTTAGCTGCAGATCTTGTAGTCTTACTAGGTCAAAAAATGTTGAAGATTAAAAGATTACGTTTCATAGGTAAGTAGACATGAATATTTTGTAGTGTAGTGTATTGAAAATTTGATGTGGTCTGTCAAATTGGTATGTCATATCAGTGGCGTGCATTTGTGTACAGCATATTTTTTAACTCTCATAATAAACATCCAAATATTGAATATGCTGACGTTTTTTAATTCCCTCAACCACGAATCAAGGAATAAATAAGTAAATAACAGGCTCAATTCAAAACAAAGCAAATATTTACATTAATCAATACATATTTAAAAATGTTAGATACGCCACTGAGAAGCGGAAACATGCATCCGCCATATTGAGAGGCTAACCTGGACGCCTTAGTAACGCTATAACGCTCCTTCCTTTATCTTTTTATTCAATGGTTAAAATAGATGTATGTTTTTGGGTGGCGCAGTAATTAATGCTTTAGACGAGTTTTGGTTTCTGCGTTACAGTTCAGTTTAAGTGAAAGTTACCAACTTTTCAAACAGGCGTAGCCAACCAAATGGCTTAAAAACCCTAAAGTTTTTAATGTAGACGCGTATTTTGCAGGCTTGGACAAATCTTTTTTTTTTTCAAATGGTTTAGGAAAATGGTGGAACAAGTGTATTGAGTTGAAGGAAGTCTACGTTAAAAAATTAAAAATAAAATATGAAAGAATTTTTTTTTCTACTAAAGACTTTTAAAACCATCCACGTATTAAGCCATTTTTTTTGAGCAAAAATTAAGTTTTAAGTGGCATAAAAAAGTCGTAAAAACAAACTGCGAATTATTGCAAAACTTTCAACATTTTCGATTCGTTTTAGCTGGACATACACAAAAAGCAAAAAAAAAACTCCGGGTGAATAAAGAAAACGATAAAATTTTTACTGCATATTGCAATTAGCAGCAACGGCACATAAAGCACAAGGTATCAAAAATCATTATGTTTTTATATTTCAGTTTAATGCCGCCGTTACTTTGGGTTTTACAGCTTTCGGCAGTAAATTTTAAGTTGGGCCTCACAGCCACGACACGTTTTTCTATTGTTCCAAACTTTTGCATTACTTTTTAATCGTCCCAGAAAATGCAAATAAATTTGTGGAAGTTGTCCTTTTGGCAGCACCTAAATAAAGGGAACGAAGTTGGTAAACTTTTTGCGCACTAAGTTTGAAAAATAAATAAGAATAGACACTTTTATTCTCGCTAGCCTCCTTATTTCCTTATTTTATGGCTTGGGTTTATTGAACCGTTACGTTCGGGTATTATTAGAGATGTTTTGCACTTTAAAAGTTTGATCTTTGCTAAAATAAAATTGCTGTTCTCCGCTACGACCGTTTTATTTATTGGATATGTCAAAGTTTTATATACGTTTTTGTGTGATCACTGGCTAAGTGCCAAAAATTACTTGGTTTTATTTTATTAGTGTGAGGTATATTGTTTCTGTAAGATTTGTAGTGGTAAGTAGTAGATTATTGTATACAGGGTCTTTCACTTTTCCACGAGACACTATTGCAATAAACACAGCCTTAAGCTAAGGCGCACATTTATGAGGCGCCGTTTGTGTCAAAAAGAAATTTGCAAAATAAATAACATTTCGTACATAAATATACAAATATAAAAATATTTAGTCAATTTCACATTTAATTTTTTTTTTTTTGACATCGGTAATAATTTATCAAGAAAATATTTTTATATATTTCGTGTACATTCCACATTTATATTTTTTTAATTTTTTTTTTTTTTGATACCTTTGGTTAATAATTTATTTTTCGAGAAAATATTTTTATTTATTTGCACACCAAAAATTTTTTTTTTTCACTGCAATTATGTACGCTATTATACAACAGATGGCGCGCCACTCAACATTTGTGTTTAATTATGAACTGCTGCTTGTTCAATTATATTAAATGTTAATAAGCTTCTTCTATACCTATAGTGTGCTTCTGGAAATACCTAATATTTTAGAAATAATTGTCCATTTTAAACGAGATTTCCTAAGGAAGGTAATTTGTTCTGCTGATGTAGGCAGCTGTGGTCTTCCAGTTGACATGCTGTGAAATAAATAGTTACAATTACCTTAAAAAATTGCAAGGAGTATACGTAAAAGTACTTACTTTAAACTGGAAGTCGCAAACGTCAAATATAGTTAATTTGCTTCGCAGCAGTTCAAAATTAAACACAAATGTTGGGTAGCGCGCCATCTGTTGTATAATAGCGTACATAATTGCAGTGAAAAAAAAAAAAAATTTTTGGTGTGCAAATAAATAAAAATATTTTCTTGAAAAATAAATTATTAACCAAAGGTATCAAAAAAAAAAAATTAAAAAAATATAAATGTGGAATGTACACGAAATAAATAAAAATATTTTCTTGATAAATAAATTATTACCGATATCAAAAAAAAAAAAAAATTCAATGTGAAATTGACTAAATATTTTTATATTTGTATATTTATGTACGAAATGTTATTTATTTTGCAAATTTCTTTTTGACACAAACGGCGCCTCATACACATTGAACTGTGTGGCGCAGTACGGGCAGAGCAGGCCAGGCAGGGCAGTACGAAAATAAAAACAATGTGGCACAGTTGTCCGCGTACATTGGATAGCAGTCTGCGCCGCAGTTAACGCTTTGTCAAATTAATTAATATTTAAACATTGGAAAGTTATTTTTTTCAACACAGTAATCTATATATTTTTGCCTATTTTTACAGAAATATAAATAAATTTTTTATATGTTGTTTTAATTATTGTTCAAGAAATTCTCTAGTTTTGTCTCCCTACTATGAAATATTCTATTTGCCACTGCAATTAACATATAAATCGCAATAGCCCGGAAATTAATAAAAATAAGTTAGAAACTAACTTTAAATTATCTAAGTAGAACCTAATTCTGTACAAAAATACACAAAAAAAAACTAGACTATTTTAATTAAAAACATATTCAGATTTTTTATTTCCATTGAATTTGACAAAGCGTAACAAACGCCCTGTGTAATATTTTATAAGTTTTGCTTGTGCTAAACGTTATCGAAACTATTATCAATCAAACTTCAAAAATAATTGCCGGTGGAATCTTAAAGTTGTTAATTCGTTGAAAATTTTTGAGGGCGCTGCATGTTCGCTAAGATTTTCTCCTCCGTCTTCACAATCTTTTAAATCACATTCGGATTCTTCGTCTTCACTGTGTATAAATTCTACGTTCTCCTCCATTTTCTCTAATCATTTACGCCACTGCTCTGGTTTTTTACTTTGGGACATGTCCTAAGTTTTACGAAAATGAATATACCGGGTGTAACTGAAATCAGGCTCACCCCCTTTTTTTTCTTTAGTTTTGAATTTAGACAAATAAAATTTTAGACATGTAACATTTGCAAAAAACAGGAATAATTGAACATGGGTAAACAATTGTTTCACTTCCGGTTTCCCCGGAAATGGCCACAACTTTGTTATTTTAAATGGAACAGCCTGTATATTTTTACATTTTCGGAAAGAGGAAGCGATTTTGGATACAACTGTACCATTTTGGTTAATTTTTATAACCTCAAATAATTTTTTGACAAAAATTAAAAAGTGTGCTGTGACCCGCATAAATTGAATTTTATTATGTCAAAAAGTGTCAGAAAAACGGTTTTGTAACTTTTAATTGACATTTGGGCTGCTTTAATAGACCTTAAAGGTTGCGAAATTGGTTTTTTGACAAAAAATCATTTTTTGTTAATGGAACGATAGTGGCGCATGCGGTTATTTAAATAGAGTATTTTCTGGCGAATTCAACAATACCAATAACTTGGTATTTTTATTAGGAGCAGGCATTAAAAATTTCAAATTATTGTAAAGTTTGGGTCAGATACACTAATAATCATAGTTAACTATGCCAAATGGCAACAAAACAAATGCTTTTTTTGTGTTTTTTTACAAAACCGTTTTTCGGACACTTGTTGACAAAATAAAATTTAATTTATGCGTTAATTTATGCGGGTCACGGCACACTTAATAAAAAATTTAATTTCTGTCAAAAAATTATTTGAGGTTATAAAAATTAACCAAAATGGTTGTATCCAAAATCGTTTACTCTTTCCAAAAATGTAAAAATATACAGGGTGTTCCATTTAAAATAACAAAGTTATGGTCATTTCCAGCGAAACCGGAAGTGAAACAAAAGTGTACCCAAGTTCAAATAATGCAGTTTTTTGCAAATGTTACATGTCTAAAATTTCATTTGTCTAAATTCAAAACTAAAGAAAAAAAGGGGGTGAGCCTGATTTCAGTTACACCCGGTATATTGCAAACAAAACAAAAATTGTATAGGTACGATGGAATATAAAATCTTCAAACCGGAAGATATGATTTTAAATAATTCAAATTATCAATGACATTCGTTTATACAAATAAGGAAATATTTTTATACTAGTAAAAACAAAAATCATATGAAAAATACGTTACGAACAAAACTCGAACAATAAAAATAAATCACGTTAGTTATCGCGCCGGATACTCACGTATACCAACCGTAATTTTTTTAAGTTGTCAGTTTTTATAGCACTGGTCGCCGATAAGCAATAATGCCAACTAAGTCCACAAGATAAGATGAAAAGCTACTGAAATAACGAAGGCATAGTATTGTGCCGTCTGACAAAAATTTGCAAAACCACATCTTTGGGATACTATAGTAGCCCCTAGCCCGCGCGAGCACTGGAGTGTTTTAAACTATTAAATATTCTTCCCACAATTCCTGTCCTTTCGCTTATTTCCTAGTCTATACCAAATTCTACTGTACTATCCTAAATATTATTCTAGATATTTGTTTTCATACGTTTGCCCAGCAATGTTTATTAATTAATTAATTAGATAAACAGGAAAGGCGCACTAGATGGGCACTCGGTATAATTTTAAACACTCCTCTTCTTCTTCTTCTTTTACTAAACCTTATGCCTCACGGCGTCGGCTTTTGGTGGTTCTCCACCCAGCTTTTCCAGATCTTTTTGTCTGCCGTCATCGCTCTCAACTCCCCAACTGTTTTCCCTCTTTCACGGGCTATTTGTTCTATCCTGTTTTCCATGTTAGTTGTTGGCCTTCCTACCCGCCTTTTTCCATACCTCCTACTTTCTGTTATTTTTTTGTCATAGATTCTGGCGGCATCCTCTGCACGTGTCCGTACCATTTTAATTGTTTTTCTTCGATATTCTGGGTTATTTGTTTTTGTTGTAGGTTATTCTGGATGTCTTTATTTTTGCACTTATCTCTTTTTTTTTTTTCCCGCTATTTTTCTTAAGAATCTCATTTCTGCTGCCGTTATTCTTTTCTCATGTTTAGATGTTAGTGGCCATGTTTCACTACCATACAGCATAGTTGGAATTACGACCGTGTTGTATATTCTGGTTTTTGTTTGTGCACTAATTTCTTTTTTCCCAAGGATAGTTTTGTTTAGTTGGTAGTAAATTCTCGTGCTTTTTCTGGTTCTGTTTAGGATTTCTGCGTCAATTTTCCCATCTTCGCTAATTTTCGTTCCTAAGTACTCTATTGTCGAGACTTGCTCCAGTACCTCTTCTCCGCATTTGATGTTTTGCTGGTCATCATCGTTTATTTTCATTATTTTTGTTTTCCCTGTGTTTATTTCCATTCCCATTTGTTGTATCGTTTCGTTCCACTGGTTCAAGGATTTTTGTATGTCTTCTCTATTTTCCCCCACTATTATTATATCGTCTGCATATAGTAGGCACTGTATCTGGATGGGCCAAAGATCTTTGAATCCGACTGTTACTTTCAGCGTATTTTTTTTACAGGTCTTCAGTATTTTGTCCATATAAATATTGAATAATAGGGGGCTTAGGCTATCACCCTGTTTGATTCCTCTTTGTAGTGTAAATTTTCTGGAGCTTTTGCCTTTTATTCGTACTTCCGCTTAACTTTTCTGTATACACTTTTTATGGCCTTGGTGAGTTTTTCCGTGTCCTTCAGTTCTTCTAAGCAGTTCCACAATCTTTCTCTTGGTAGTGTCGAATGCTGCTTTTAGGTCCACGAATGCTAAATATAGTTTTTTCCGTTGTTCGTTTGCTCTTTCAGTTAGTTTTCTAACTACACTTACGTGATCTTGCGTTTGTTTTCCTTTCATAAAGGCTGCCTGCTCTACTTCCATTTTCTTCTCCACTTCATTTCTTAGTTTCCTCTTAAGTATTTTAGTGTACATTTTATACAAGGTTGAGGCTAGGCATATCGCTCTATAGTTTTTGCATTTACTTTTGTTTCCTTTTTTGTATAGCGGTATAATTACATTTTTCTCCCAGTCTTCGGGTATCTTATTTTCTGTCCATGCTTTACGGAACAGCCTTGTTAGCCATTTTTCCATTGCTTCCCCTCCCCATTTTATTAATTCTGGCACTATTTCATCACTCCCTGCTGCCTTGCCTGTTTTTAGCAGTCTCTTTATCTGGGCTACTTCTTCTTGTAATATTACCTTTTCCGCTCGGTCTTCCTCTTTTTCGTTGTCTGTGTTTGCTATTTTAAACACTCGCCATGCAATAAATTACGTTATTTTGCACATTTTAATATTGTGATTGTAAATCAGTCCACCCTTGACCCGGTTACCAACAACTCTGTGATTACGACCCTCCACGGCTCTCTACGCCTACCGCTATTCTTCATCAGATAGGCCATTAAGTATATAATATACATTCAGCTTAATGTATTCATTGCGTTCGCTGTATGGGTCGTTAGTACATGAAAGACAGAAATTGAAGTTCGCCTTCTTTATCGGGGCCGGTTCGTATTATACTGCGCCGAGTAAACGTAATACGTAATATGCGGCCTAAACCAGCGGTCTTAAACCTGGGGACCGCGGACATCCAGGGCTCCGCAAGAAAATATTTTCGTTTTATAAATCCAGTTTTGAACAGCCTTGATGAAATACCGAATGGTATATAAATCTACAACCAGAGCTGGGTATTACTCGAATACTTAGTATTTTGAATAGTATTCAAAATACTTTTTCAGTATTCAGTAATCGAATACCTTTTTTTTGAGTATTCTTTATTTAAAATCTTAAATACTTTATTAGTATTCACTATTCAATACTTTTTTAAGGTATTCATGAATATCGAAAGTATTCATGAATACCGAAAGTATTCATGAATACCGGTAACCATGAATACTTTTACTATACCGGGTGTCACACGTTCATGGTACATCCCCTTTTTTTTCTTTAGTTTTGATTTTAGATAAATAAAAATTTAGACATATGATATGTGCAAAAAACCGGGCTTTTTGAGCCGTTGCACATATTTGTTTCACTTCCGGTTTCGCCGGAAATGACCCCAACTTTGTTATTTTAAATGAAACACCCTGAATAATTTTACATTTTTGGAAAGAGGAAGTGATTTTTGATACAACTGCACTATTTTCGTTAATTTTTATAACCTCAATTTTTTTTTTAAACAAAATTTAGTTTTTTATTAAGGGTGCAGTGACCTGCACAAATTGATTTTTATTATATCAACAATTGTCCAAAAAACGTTTTTGTAAATTTAAAATGACATTTAGGTTACTTTAATCGGCCTTGAATGTTGAGGAATCGGTTTTTTGACAAAAACTGGACTTTTTTAAATGGAACTATGCTGGTACTAGCGGTTATTTAAAAATGGAGCATCTTCTAACGAATCCATCGATACAATAACTTGTATTTTTATTAAAAATCTACTTCAAAAATTTCAAATTATTGTGAAAATTTATTAAGAGATCCTGTTAATCGCAGTACACTGTGCATAACTACAACAAAACAAATGATCGTTGTTTTATGTTTAACTACTATAGTCATTTAATTAGATAGTCTAAAAATTTTGGTAATCATTTTTACATAATTAGATTACTGCGATTACAGGATCTCTTAACAAATCTTCACAATAATTTAAAGTTTTTGAAGCGGACTCTAAATCAAAATACAAGTTATGGGTATCGACAGATTCGTTAGAAGATGCTCCATTTAAATAACTGCTAGTACCAGCATAGTTCCATTTAAAAAAATTGACTTTTTGTCAAAAAACCGATTCCGCAACCTTCAAAGTCGATTAAAGTAACCTAAATGTCATTTAAAATTTACAAAAACGTTTTTTGGACAATTGTTGACATAATAAAAATCTATTTGTGCAGGTCACGGCACCCTTAATAAAAAACTAAATTTTGTTTTAAAAAAATTCTGACGTTATAAAAATTAACGAAAATAGTGCAGTTGTATCAAAAATCACTTCCTTTTCTAAAAATGTAAAAATATACAGGGTGTTCCATTTAAGATAACAAAGTTAGGGTCATTTCCGGCGAAACCGGAAGTGAAATAAATGTGTGCAACGGCTCAAAAAGCCCGATTTTTTGGCATATATCATATGTCTAAAATTTCATTTATTTTTAAATCAAAACTAAAGAAAAAAAAGGGGGTGTACCATGAACGTGTGACACCCGGTATATGAAACCAAAATTGATTTTGTTTAAGTAAAATATTGTTCACTTTTTTAGGTTTGGAAAACTCATTAAAAATGTTATGTAGGTATTATATTACATATTGCAAGCTCTTTACAAAGAATTATAGATTTATTTATAAATGTACCTCTAAGCAATTATATATTTTTTATTTATTTATATAAATTCATTTACTTTTACTTTATTTTTCTTTGTTACAATAAATCTTGGTTAACCTATTAGTTGCAGAATATCTCCAGCTAGTTTTAAATTTTTGCCATAGCTTTCTCTTCATGTATTCATTTTTAATTTCCTAATAATTGTATAAGCCAGATAGTGTCATCAAATTTTTGTTATATGTACCTACTAGTAAATATGTTTTGTTTGTTGTTTAACCCATTATTGCCCAAATTAATTTTTTTTTTGTAATATATGATATTCTTCATAAAAATAACACAAAATAATAGAATTCATTTATATTTTTCAAAAAATTATTAAATATTACAGTATTTTAATGTGTTCCAATTTTGGAACACTGGGCATACAGTAAGGTATAATTGGAAATAAAACGTTTGCAAATAATAATGTATTATACATGCAAAAACTATAAATTATTTATGAACATTTATTATTATAAACATTTTAGCGAACATGGAAACTTTTAAAACTTTCATCATGTAAATTGACACCGCATTTCTCACAACATTTAGTGGCATTTTTCTTGCAAAGCGCACATCTATTAAGCTTTGCAGCTGAAATTATCCAGTGATCGGATCCGATCATATCTTATTGACTCTGGAACTGGACTGCCAATTTATTAAGAGGATTTTGGCCTTCCTCCTCCCACAATGGTAGTTCCGTAATTTTTTAAATAGACTTGAACTATATTTCTTCTGAAATTTAAATGATCCATTTTGTTCTTCTCACCGTCCACTCCACCCATGTATTTGTTGTATATAGAAATGGCATGTGGTTGTGTAACAGGCAATTTCTTTTTTTCGGAGGATATCTAGCGATGAGCTTGGCCAATTGGGTGTACTGTATTGCAAGAACTCACAGTAAGAACAACTCGGTTATCATTCCAAGCGGTAACGGTAACATAATTTTTATATCCATGTTAAAGTCGTAGGTTCCTCGTTATTTTTTCTTCATAGTTTTCACATTCGTTATAGGACATTTTTCTAATCGATTAGCCATTATTGTACCTGTATAGCAGAATCCCAATTCTTGTAAACGATGTACACGTTTCAAAGAATAAAAATATCTATCGGCATAGATTTTGAATGGAATATTTTTAGGTAGTTTTGGTAGTAAATTTATAACTACTGAACTACCAACGTGCGTATGTAAGTAATAAACATATTTTTTTAGAAATCCACAAATTTCTTGATCAAAAAACAATTCAAAACAGGCCACTGGATCACATGATAGATTTGGGACTTGTTTAGGAGATACGAACGGTACAAAGCTACGAGTCAAATAATCTGTTTTTGACCAAATTTTTTCTATAACCCTTTTTCGATTCATCTGCTTTTGAAGCTCTGAAAGTGGAAGGTTGTTCTCATCGTCCGTTTCTTTACCCAAATGAACAGTATCATCTCTTCTTGACTGAACTGTAGCTACAGCTTCAGCTTGCAACTGGCGTCCGCTGAGATGATTTATGTTTTTACCTTCATTTTCGTCAGCACTGTCTTCTTCACTGTCAACACCATCTTCTGGAGGTGTTATAAAAATGTCTACATTTTCCATATCTTCCCAGAACTTCTCATCTTGCACCATTTCTAACAATTCTGCTTTAGTAAAAGGCCTATCAAAATTTTTCAATTCAGTGTACTTATTGTCCTTGAGTTCCAATATTGGAACATTTTTTTAAATATCAATTGTTAAAAAACTGATGAAATTGTATAGTTAAAAATAATGACAATCTATCTATAAATACTAGGCCTTATAATAAAAGTGTATTTTGTTGTAGATAATATATTATAAACAAAAATATACTTACTTTTTTAACGACATTTTTAGTAAATATTATTTACAGAATTAAATTAAAACTGTTCACTTAATATTGCCACAATTAAAATAAATGTGTTCAAACATGTTTGTTTGGTCTATTATCTGTAACGTATAACCATTTAAAGTGGGTGCAGAATGGCGGTAAATAGTAGGGGTAAAAAAAATGCCTATGTTCCAAAATCGGAACACCGGGCAAAAATGGGTTAAATATAACCAATTTAGAAATGTTTTTTTAACTTTGGTATTCAGTATTCAATATTCAGAAAATAGTATTGAATACTTTACCGAATATTTTTTTTTAGTTGGTATTCAGTATTCAAAATTGGTTGATTATTTTCGGATATTTAGTATTTATTCAGTATTTGAATACTTTTTTCAGAAGTATTTAGTATTCAGTATTTAAATACTTTTTCGGTATTTATACCCAGCTCTGTCTACAACGGACTATACTGCTCTGTTCAAAAATTTAGATAAAATTAGTGCCTTTCGTTTAGAAGGTTTAGCCGTATTTTTCGGGTTAAAATAGGCGTCCTTCGGTGTCAAGAGGTTGAGAAGCGCTGGCCTAAACGGTAAACCTCGGCCTTACACATGAAGAGACGCATTAAACGCGTATACAATGTACACGTTGTTATGAATATTTAATATCCTGGAGGGCACCAGCGAAATACATGCTAAACTGGGTAATCTCCACGAGATAATTGTTTACAAAATACAATATAAGATGGGGTTTATGAAGTAATATTGGCGTAACACCCTCTTAACACTGTAAGAGGCTTTTTACTTTGTTTTTGTAAGCCTTATTGTTATTAAAGATGTAAAACTGGGCCTCTCCTCCGTTTTATGTAGTAATTATAAAATTAGACTTAGTTAACCCTCCGTCGAATACAGGCTTTAACGAAGGTTGGTGCATTTTTGTGCAGTGGCGTTTCAACTTCTTTACGGACCCTAGATCAATTGTAATTTGTGGGTTCTCTTCTGTAAATAATAGAATTTTTCTAGTATAGGATTATATTTTAAGCTTATTCTATATTATAAATATCTAGTAATTACGATTTCTCAACAGTTTCTATTTTTCGAGAAAAGATTTACATTTTTTAAAATATTAATAATATTAATAATTAATTGGAATTTTTCGAAAATAATATAGGCATTGTATTCCTCTCTAAATGAGCCTTCCAACGATATGCCACTCGACAAATCCTTACATTAAAAAAAAAATTATTAGGGGTTGTTGCACCCCTCTGGATGAAGATATTCCAAAAGCAATACTGCTGAAATGTATCCGGCGAAAAACTAAAATCGACGTGTTTTCGCAGGTTTTACCGATATACTGTATTCCAGTTTTTTTCAAATACAACGCCCAAACTTTTTTTTCATTTTCTAATGCAAAATTACATTTTGCATCAATCTGTGTTAGCGTTTCCTATACCTATCTGCAACAATTTTCGAGTTATTAAGAATTTTTGATAAAGTTAGGAGAAATTGCAACATTTTTAAATAGTTAGCCTTGGAAATGACAACAAATGCCAATAATAATAACTGTAAACCACTTTTATTGCGTTTGTCTGAAGTGTCCATGAAAATGGAAAATCAAGAGGATAACATCCCTTTTTTAAAGAAATATGTAAACGATATAATTTTAGGCGTTCCAAAATCCAAAGTCAATAACATTTTAAACTTATTCAACAGTTATCATCCAAAAATTTAATTTACCTGTGAGACAGAAACAGATTATTCAATAAATTGTTTATAAGTCACCCTTTTCAGAGATAACAATAATGGTTCAATGTATACAAAAGCAAATCTAATCATGTCTAGAGCATCTCAGATTTTAAACCAAAATCGTAGCGTAACGAAACAGCACAATAAAAATTTTTAACAGCACACGCCAGCACAAGGCTAGCACAACACATCTGTCTAAAAAAAATGTTTAAATTACTTGGTGGGGGTGCTATCATATCTACAGCCCCTCCAATTTAAAATCAAAAATGTAGTGTAATGGAACGAGCACAATCAAAAATTTTAACAAAGCACGCCAGCACAAGGCTAGCACAACATATCTGTCAAAAAAAAAAAAGTTTAAATTACATGGTGGGGGGGCTATCATGTCCACAGCCCCCCCCCCTAATTAAAATTGAATTTGTAGCCTAACGGAACAAGCACAATCAAAAATTTTAACAAAGCACGCCAGCACAAGGCTAGCACAACATATCTGTATAAAATAAATGATTGAAATACGTGGTGGGGGGGCTATCATGTCCACAGCCCCCCCAAATTAAAATTGAATTTGTAGCTTAACGAAACCAGCACAATCAAACATTTTAACAAAGCACGCCAGCACAAGGCTAGCACAACATATCTGTATAAAATAAATGATTGAAATACGTGGTGGGGGGGGGCTATCATGTCCACAGCCCCCCCAAATTAAAATTGAATTTGTAGCTTAACGAAACCAGCACAATCAAAAATTTTAACAAAGCACGCCAGCACAAGGCTAGCACAACATATCTGTATAAAATAAATGATTGAAATACGTGGTGGGGGGGGGCTATCATGTCCACAGCCCCCCCAAATTAAAATTGAATTTGTAGCTTAACGAAACCAGCACAATCAAAAATTTTAACAAAGCACGCCAGCACAAGGCTAGCACAACCTTCTACATTTAAAAAAAAGTTACATTTCAAATGTGGGGGGCCCAGGACATGGACCTAAGTTCGAATAGTTTGGTTCTCTTCAGTCTACGACATAGGTTCTGGTTGTCTAGCAGCTGGAGAACTTCAGCATTTTCGTGTAGTTGAAGCCTGACTTCATGCTTCTTTGCAAATCTTTTGATTCCTTCTTCAACGGTTAAGATGCCCAAGTCTCGATGAAGGTCAACATTTCTGACAAACCAGGAAGCGTTAGGCTTTTCATGCAACACCTTGGACAGTTTGTATCTTAGTATATTTGTAATTTTTGCACACCCCCATAGTTGTATTCCATACAACCATGTTGACATATCCTTACATTTAAAAAAAAATTATTAGGGGTTGTTGCACCCCTCTGGATAAAGATATCTCAAAAGCAATACTGCTGAAATTTATCCGGAGAAAAACTAAAATCGACGTGTTTTCGCAGGTTTTACCGATATACTGTATTCCCAAGTTACAGAATTTATTCCAGTTAAAGTTTGCACGCTGTACATATACTTGCAAACGAAAAACTATTCGCTGGCCAATGATAATATTTTACGACATACTTGACACTAGCGCTTATAATGCTTTTGTGTTACGCTAATATTTTATCTAATTAATATTATTTAAATTGATGTATTAAAGTTTGTTAAACCCCGTTCAAAGGTATCATGTTTCAGCCTGCAAACTTAACAGTATTCAAACATCGTATGTTGTAAGTGCACAATAAGCGAATTCTGTTAAGTTCATTTACGTACCATGCATTTCCTGTTAAATATCAGTTGCTAAGCCAGGGTATTTCGTGTATCGTGTAATAATCTTTTTTTAACAAGTCAGTCATCGTTTGCTTCACAATCGAGATGGCCGCGATACCCTGGTTCAGTAATGTTCAATCCCAATCAATATAAGAACCTTCAAGTGATTGTATAAATGTTCATCATGGTTTTTGGTAATAAATATGCTCCTCAAGTTCATTCGATTATCATTTCATCGATCCCCAGCTACGACCCCCAAAGTGCACGATGGCTTTAAGAATAAATCCTTTAAAGCTAACGTGACACTATGAAAAGAAATAAACCAGAAATGGACAAATAATGTTTTACATAAAAGAAGATTGTACCTAGAAGAACTGGGTAAGCTCCTAATAACTCCGTATATTGAAAACAGAAAAGAGTTGCCACGTAATGAGCAAGCGATTGCCATTGTAAAAAAATATCCAAGTAGTGGACTTGCTTGTTCCTGTTACAAGTGGTATAAACGGACAATCAAATAAACGTGCAAGGTATAAATTTTGCCCTTCTATTTGTGACAATAAAATCTATGACATGTGCAAAGTGCAACAAACATGTTTGTAGATCTCATGAAAATGAAACCTATTTTTGCCCCAACAATCAAAAATAATACATTTTATAAAACACATTTATTATTTATATCGTGTATGTAAGATATAAACTGTTTAATGTAAATAGTGTTTTTTTACGCTAATAAATTAGCAACTCGTTAAATGTTATTAGTTTTTTATATTTTAAAGCATCGGGTCATTATGACGAGTACTACAAGTGTGTAGCGTAACGGAGGAATACAGCTGGGTTAAAGTAACATGTTGAATGCTCAAGCAGGCCGTTTCTGGCGGGGGGTGAAAGCGTGCCCCGCACGTGGGCGGCCGATTTAGAGGGCGGCCAAACGCCGCCCTTGCGTTTTTTAATGTTTCACAAGAATTGAAAATAAAATATTAGTTTGAAAAATAGTATGTAAAAATGATCAAGTATTAAAGATTTCAATTCCATACTATTCAAAAAAAATTGTAAAAACGCGTAAATCACTTTCCAGTTTGCTTATTCGGTAATTTCGACTTGAGAGTGATAGCGATTAAATTTATGTACTCAATCGGCGATTGTATACCGTACCGCGTACCGTAACAATGTAGATAGCAATGCAATAATTGGCAATGGGACAAGTTAGTGCCAAGGGCGCAAGAGATGGCGCTGAAAATCCCTCTTACACATAATGACAAATTTACAGTCATTCAAACAGTTTGCAACTAATAAGAAAAATTTTTATTATTGATTTCTCAGAAAATATTATTCTTGAGAAAAGTTGGTGCATGGTCTAAAACTAATATTTAAGATGAAAAAAATTTCAATAAAAAGTCATGGAACACTAGATTATAACGATTTTTGAAATATTCGCAAGAGTAAAGTGCCCCCATTTTAGGAGATATAAAAAAAAATTATAGGAAAAAGTTATTTAGAATCTCAAAATAAGCCTAGATTTAAATTTTGAAGGTCAAATTCTAATTTTTGTTTTTTAAGAAATTTTAACATTCAAAAAGTCTGCAACAAATGGAAAAGTTTCTTATTATCGATTTCTTAAAAAACTATATTCTTGATAAACGGTAGTGCATGGTTCAAAACTAATTTTAAATGAAAAAAAGTTTAATAAAGTCATAGGACACTAGATTTTAGCGATTTTTTAAATATTCGCAAAAGTAAAGTGCTTAAAATTTTGTAATAATTGTAATTTTGGAATTTGACCGTCAAATTTTACATCTAGCCTTATTTTGAGATTCTAAATAACTTTATTTAACAAATTTTTTTTGTATCTCTTAAAATAAAGGCACTTTACTCTTGCAAATATTTCAAAAATCGCTAAAATCTAGTGTCCTATGAATTTTTATCAAACTTGTTTTTATCTTAAAATTAGTTTTAGACTATGCACCAACTTTAATGAAGAATAAAATTTTCTGAGAAATCAATAATAAAAAACTTTTCCATCTGTTGCAGACTTTTTGAATGTTAAAATTTCTTAAAAAATAAAATTTTGAATTTGATCTTTAAAATTTAAATCTAGCCTTATTTTGAGATTCTAAATAACTTTTTCCTATAAATTGTTTTTGTATCTCATAAAATAAGGGCACTTTGCTCTTGCAAATATTTCAAAAATCCTTAAAATCCAGTGTCCTATGACTTTTTATTAAACTTTTTTCATCCTAGTTTTAGACTATGCACCAACTTTTATCAAAAACAAATTTTTTTGAGAAATCAATAATAAAAATGTTTCCCATTTGTTGCAGACTTTTTGAATGACGCTGTATACATGTTGTTAAATATAATACTTGCAACGACAACAATTATTTATTTTTTTATTTCATTTTGTTTGTTTACCGGGGCGGCGAAACGTACGTTAGCACGCGGGCGGCCAAGTACTCAGAAACGGCACTGTGCTCAAGATATAGAATACTTTAGAGCTTAGAAAATTGGGTCTGTCAAGCAGTTTCCTTAGGCAGACAGTTGCTAAACCGCTTTTTTAAATCGGACACTGACTGTGTAAATGAAACAAACGGTAAAGGTATAGACTTTGGAAGGTGATGAAGGTTTACGTCTGTCAAGTTGACTGGACCCATATCTTAGAGTGTTTCCCTTGTCTCTTCAACACCTACTGCCAAGTTAAAGCAAGTTTACATTGGGTTAAGAAGGGTTACATTTCTTTCCTAAAAAACATTGTAAATGTCGCATTTGTTGCTACAGATAAGTTACAAACAATATTTCAGTGGTTAATTATTTTGATGTACTTATGACCAAAATTGACTAAAGCAATTTTCCGTAAAAAAAAATATAGGTACACAACATAATACATACAATGTGGCCGAAACACAAAGCTTAATGTAAGTAAATTCTAAACCTTCTTAGATACATAGTCAGTCAAATGCTTTTTAGTGACTCATTGGTGAAAAACAACTTCGTAAAGAAATGAGTAGGTTTGAATTATCTTAAATTAAAAGTTTGCTAAGAAAACCTGAACCATTTACTATGTATCCTGTCAAATAGTTTATGTATGTGTTTTACAAAATGATATGCTATGTGTATGTAAATTGAAACCTTTAACACGATAAATTGTGGCTAATTTATAATAATTTTGGCCATATCTCTTAATGAAATGTAACAAAAAATTGGGTAATATAATATACAGAGTGTCCAGTTTAAAATGAAGTAGGGGAAAGTACCCATGAATGGGACAATTTTCTTAATTGTTGACAAATTTTTCAATAATAGCTCAGATGAATATGCTGTGTTACCCCAGTAATGTGTTTTAATGTAACAAAAGTGTTTTGAAACAAGTAAACGTGATTAGTAACGTTAACAAATTTTTATAAATAGAAATATATTTTGAGTGCGATGTCCCAATATGGGAACACTTGTTCCAAGAGTGGGACATGCGAAATCAATGAATGGGACGCCACATATAATTTTTATTTATTAATCAGTAAACAGCTTGAATTGTTATAAACATAAATGCAAGATGAGATAATATAAAATATATAAGATAACATAAAGACAGCGTTTTTTAAAACTTTATAACATTATAAATAATATTAAAGAATTTTTCCAATGTCTTTTTCTAAATATAAAAAATTTTATTAGCCATTTTCTACCTGCTTTTTTATTTTCTTCCCACTTTTTCGGAAGATTAATTTTTAAAGCTACATGCTACAGCAAACTGATATGCTAGTTCTCTGGCTTGCAGTGTAGTTAATCCGTGACACATTTTTGAAGCAGACTGAAAATATTCGGATAATGCTGTTTTCTCATTTTTTGAAAATATTCTGCGATTTCCAATATTTTTATCGTGTTTAAAAGTGTGGGTTCTCGTTTTGCTTTATTAACAGCTCTATGTAAAGAAGATTTAGAAATACCTGTGCATTTTGCAACTTCCCGAATAGAAACCTTATTTTTAATTATTTCATCACCGATTCCATTGCGTTGAAGAAACGCGCATCCTTTTCTGTTTTTCTATTTTATCCTTTAAAGTTTAAATTAAGCAAAAAATATCTAAATATTTATAACAGAAACTGTTTTAGCGTAAGAATATATAAATTCTTTAAATAAAAAAAGTTATCCTTGTTTGCGACGTGTCCCAATTAAGAGTAATACGTCCCATTCAGAGGATAGGGACATTTTGTCAAACATAACTTTACTGACACTTAACCTAAAAGCTAATTGACTTGAAGTTATGTTATTTAATAGGTATAATATGCATGTACTTAAATAAGTTGTTGGAGTTACCGAATTTCATTAATCTTTTTCAAGATATCATTGAATTCACAAACAACAATATTTACTTTTTAGTTACACAATTTTAATTCTGATATTACACGATTGTATATCAACATGAGAACTTCGAAATGGGGTAGTACATTAGGTACGCGATCTACCATCTATTGGTGAGTGCACGTACATAAAGATTTGTGTTTAACTATAGTGTATTAAGAATGTCCCATCCAAGGACTGTCCCATTCATGGGTACTTTCCCCTACATGGGTATCTCGGAAACCGTTAGAATTACTAAATCGGTAAAATAGGAAAAAAGTTGAGCAATTACATGCCTAACAATAAACCAGTTTTACATTTTCAGTAATTCATCCTATTACGTAGTACCACGATAAAAACGAAAAACCTTGATGTGACCTTTATTTGAAAAGAATTGTGCGCCAAATTTTTGGGTTCGGAGAAGTAACTAATGAGGATTTTAAAAATGACATTAAAGAGATTAATATGTTTCGCGCGGTCATGCCTAACTTTTGTTTCTCTTACGGATGCCATATTGGATATTTTCATTTTTCAAATCTCTATAACAAACTCTTTTCAACCATGCAAAGCATCAGTGTGTTTAACCTTGGGAAAATAAGAACATTTGCAAAATTAAGGTTTCACCACAGTAGGCCTTGGTGTCGTGATTAAACAACTGCGAAGACTATTTCTTACTGTCAAATAATACATATGTTTCTGTAGTGCAAACAAGTTAGTGATTTCCAAGTTTTCAATGGATCGTTTTTCAAATAAGCATAAACATGAAATGTTGGAGTGCTTTATTCTCTGTAGGAGAAATGATATTATGACTGCAGAAATGTATTTTAATAAATACCCGTAGAGACGTAAGCTAGGTAGAAGCATGCTTCGGCGATTACGTGAAAACTTAATAATTAATGGAAGCTTTTTTAAGTCGACAAGAAACCGGCCATGGGATTAAAATAAAGAAATTTTTTTTTGAAAACCGTAACTGACAATCCCCGTACCTCTTAACGTGAGATAAAAAACACAATAGGTGTCGCTCGATTAGAAACCGGTACAATTTTAAGACGTTTCAATTATCGTCCCTATCGTGAACGCCCCTGTCAAGGACTTGAAAATGGTGATCAGATGAGAAGAAGAACTTTGTCGATGGTTCATCAGAAAACATAATGTCTGACGTCTTTACGGATATTTATTGAAATACATTTCTGCAGCCATAATATCATTTCTCCTACAGAGAATAAAGCACTCCAACATTTCATATTTATGCTTATTTGAAAAACGATCCATAGAAAACTTGGAAATCACTAACTTGTTTGCACCACAGAAAAATATGTATTATTTGACAGTTAGAATAGTTTTTGCTGTTGTTTAATCATGACACCAAGGCCTACTGTGGTGAAACCTTAATTTTGCAAATTTTCATATTTTCTCTAAGTTAAACATGGATGCTTTACATGGTTGAAAAGCATATGTTTTATTGTCATTTTTAAAATCCTTATTAGTTACTTCTCCGATCCTGTACATTTGGCGCACAATTCTTTTCTTAGAAAGGTAATATGAAGGTTTTTCTAAAAGGTAGATTTTCCGTTTTCATTGTAGTACTACGTAACACAGTGCTTCTCAACCTTTTTGTACTTGTGGCCCCCTTTTTCATACAAATTTTTATTGCGACGCCCTTCCAATTTTCGAGATTCTTTATACAGGGTGGGGCAGAATGACCTCCCCGATTTGGGAAGCTAATAAAAACCATACCAAGAAAGCTACAAAAAAACTTATATATTTCTGAATAGTACACATAATGCAGTTTTCGATTAACGTGATTTAAAAATGACATCACTCAAGTGTCGACGTCTATTTTCGATACACTGATTTAGTCTCTCCCAATAGTTTTCCCGGACCCTGCAGGTCATTTCGGGGGGAATAGCAGTAACTTCTTGGGTAATCATCTCCCTAACAACCTCCAAAGTTTGAGGACGATGTTGGTATACCTTGGATTTCAGGTAGCCCCAGAGAATTGTGTTTTTTATCGGGAATGGGATCGTGTCGGCCGAGAGCGAAACGAATGCGAAAAGCACGCTGCGTCAATATCGGCGAACCTCCGTTTTGAATAAATTCCTCGACAACAAAAGCGCGATGAATTCCCGACCAAGCCATGATGTAAACTAGAAATGGCAAGATCACAGCTGTCTTTTCGTGCACTCGTCATTGCTGCACGTCAACTCTGCTTCTAGTTACGCCCCTCACAAATCGGGGAAGTCATTCTGCCCCACCCTGTACTTTGCAATTAGAAAAAAACATTATTTAAAGTTTGTTATTTTATTTTAAGAGTGTATTTTATAGAAGGCATTTTTTGTTGTTGTTCAGTGCAATGTATTTTACTTACAATTAAAAGTAAACAATTTATTTTAAGTTTATTATTTTATTTTAAACGTATTTTATGTTATTGTTTTTTGTTCAATAAATTTTGCAATATTGATACACATGTAACCATAAAATTTATTATTTTATCTTAAGAACGTATTTTATGTTACTGTTTTCTTTTTTTGTTCAATGCAAGGTATTTTACTTACAATTATAGAGAAAAAATTATTTAAAGTTTGTTATTTTATTTTAAGAGTGTATTTTATAGAAGGTATTGTTTTTTTTTTGTTTCGTGACCCCCCAGGGGGTCGCGACCCACAGGTTGACAACACTGCGTAACAGAATGAATTATTGAAAATGAAAAACTGGATTATTGTTACGCATGTAATTGCGCAACCTTTTCCCCATTTGACCGATTTTGTATTTCTAACGGTTTCTGGGATACCCATGTACTTCATTTTAAACTGGACACCCTGTTTATTTGTAGCGCGTATTTAGTATTTTCATCATCATACAAAAAAATTGCTTTTATTTTTAATAATTTAATTTTTGTGGTTTATGCGAATGTAATATTGGTATATTTTTGCAGGTTCCATTTCATATCTCGCATCCGACGATCGCTGGATTACGGCTGAAATGAAATAGTGGTCTCTAAAAAAGGTAATAAAATGGTTTTCACAGTTAACAATTTTGACGGTTTCGTAAAGCCCCAATGTTTTATGTGCCTTAATTTGCTAGCAGTTTATTTCAATATACAGGGTGGACCAACTTCGATTTTTGTACAGGTTATGTCGGTTAACGTAACAGTTAGCGATCTCTTGGGTTATTTTTTTGAGAAAGAACACCTATGTTATCAGATATTTTATACCACTTTCCATTTTGGCATCACAGACGAAAAATGAAATTTCATCATCTTTATTTATTAAAACAAAACAACATGTTATTATGGATTTTTATACAGACTTTTATGCTTAATTAAAACATTAAGCTAAAAATATTTTCTTTTATATAAAGTCATGGCCAACAAGGGTTTTTATTTAAAAATTTATAAATTTACTTCCTCCCTCAAGTCAAGGTCACTAATAAAAAAAATTATGATATTTTTTTTTAATTTACGAAGATTTGAACTAATAAAATATTGAAAATTTAAGTGGGATCATGAATTTATTATTACAGACCCTGTACAAAGTGAACCAAATTCAAATGTTTTGCGTTTCTGGGTATCGTATAGGGTTTCTCATATTTGACCATTTTGCTTGTCCCAAGATTCCGGGAAGAAATCGGCCTTTGTCCCGGGATTTCCCGGGATCCCGGGATGTAATAAATTATGTCAATATTTTTAAATAAATAACCCAAAAATTAAGGGAGCGGTTTATTACTTAAAAACAACTCTAAGTCATATATGTAATACATTTTGCTCCATGATTATTACGAATAATTCAATAATATTTGTGAGAGAAACATACATTTGGGAATTATAACCTTTCTATTGCAATTTCATATTTATGAATACAATAATATAATACATTTTTACAATGAATTTTTGTAACGTGATTTAAGAAAACAAAGGTGATCTATGCTTGGGCCAATTAATCTTTTTCCTAATTTATTAACAAAAAGTTTTACTGCATAAAATGCTCTCTTAGTCTCTATTGATGTAGGTGAAATTGTCAGCATATTTAGCAGCAAAGAAACATCGTTATTATCAATAAAATTTCATTTATAAGCTATTTCGCTTTGAATTATCAGGGTACACAAAAATAAAACTGTAAAAGTATTTTGAAGATATTAACTTTGTAATGGAGACCGGGCTTCTTTGCGCCATACTAAAAGAGAAAAATTATTTTGAAGTTTTTCCAGAATTTACTGTTAGTAAAAACATTTCAAGCATAAAATTCTGATAAGTTATTACAAAGATCTTAGCACAAAATAAACGAAAACAACACTTTTTTAAAATCCCGGGAATTCCCGGGACAAAAAGCATTTCCCGGGAAATATAAAATAGCTTAAAATGGACCGGGATCCCGGGACAGAAACCCTATATCGTAGTTACCATAATAGTTAACGAAAATCTGGTTGGCTGATTTGTCTATTTTTTTGTGGGAAAATACGCCTATGCCTACTAGAGGGGGTCTTGAGGAGCTGCGCCCCGGGCCCCCAGTCTGAGGGGACCCAAGTTTTGTTTTTTTGTTATTGTTTAATATGCATTTTAACGGCAACTTCAGATAAAAAGCAAAATTTGTTTTTTAACATCATCATAAAAAACAGTTTTTTTCATTCAAAAGTTTTTACTACCCCGGGCCCCCTTTTACCTCTAGGAGGCCCTGTGTCCATGTAATCAGATTTTTTTACTGTGTCATTTTTTGGTATTCTTGTGATGCGAAGCAAAATACGTATAGGTTATTAATGACATTTTATTCATAAAAACAAAGTCTCTTTTCAGCTAAACGCTCTAAAACAATTCCACCTATACCAATAGAAACTGAGAAAGTACTTATGCCAAAAGATTTTCTGTTAATAATTTAAGAATATGACAAAGTGACCAAAGCATAGATTAACTTTGTTTTCTTAAATCATATTACAAAAATTCGTAGTTAAAATTGTATTACTGTATTCATACAAATGGTGTTGCAATAGTAAGGTACTAAGTATTTCTAAAATGCCTGTGTCTCATCACTATTATTTTATAATTTATAATAATCATGGAGCCGAATGTATTACATATGTGACTTAGAGTTGTTTTTAAGTAATAAACCATTCTTTCCATATGTGGGTTATTTATTTCAAATTATTGACTTCATTTATTACGTGCTGGGATATTTTTTCATGAAATTTGTTATAAACCCATTTGAGTGTATGCTGAATCCAGTGGTGTAGTCAGATTTTAGATTAAAAAATTGCTAAACTTATTTTGCCAATTTTGACATCGAAAAAAAATAATGGCTTTGTGAGTGTAAACTAAATTTTAGAATAGGGTGCCAAAGTACAGTTTTTGATGCTTTATCGTTTAAAATAACATTTATAAAAATAAATAACTACACTTTTTATAGGGGTGATCGACTTTGAAATGGGTCTCACTGTATATTTAAATACAAAACATGGCTGCAAACGCAGTCATGCTTCTTCTCTTAAAAATTGGAAAAAATGAAATTTTTTCAAATTTTTGTGGTAAAAAATCATTTAGCCCTGCTGTACTGTTCGGGTATACAGGGTGACAATAATCTACATGTGTTGTATGGGTAACTTTGTTATTACAAGAGTAACAAAGTCGGTTAAATTAGCAAAGTTGGGCAGAATTTCAAGACGAATTTAATGCCATTTTGACATTTGGTCTACACCTTCAACTTTTTTAAATATTTTGAAAAAACCAAAAACAGACGATTTTTTCAATGGTAAATAATTCCACAGCCACCTATGTTAAAACCAAAGTGTGAATTGATTCCTTTAGATATTTTTACGTAGAATTAGAAAAAAATATTTAAAAAGTCATAGCTCACTCGATTTTCGAGATATAAGCCAAACTTGACTTTTTTTAAATGGCAACCATAGTTGGCTATGGGTTCATTAAATAGCTTATTTTCTTCTGATTTCAAAAATGTATGGGTTGTCATATCTATTTCCATTAGTTTTCTTACAATTTGCAAAAACCGAAATTATTACTAAATAGTATAAGGGTGCCTTGGAATTGGACAAGAATGTCATGTTTTCTTGCTTTATATCTAATCATCAGAAACAATTGAAATTACTAGTAAAATAATTTAATTGAACAATAACAAATAAAATACTTCGTGGCTAATATTAATAAACTACTAACATAATAATTAATGACTAAAATTAAATTAAAAATTATAATAATGCTTCAAAGTGGCCACCATTTTCTTGAACACACAGTTGACACCGTTTTAATATTTCACTTTGCACTTTTAGTAAAGTATTATGTCTGATTTCTGCTACAGCTGCTCTTATGTTGGTTTTCAGGTGATCAACACTATGGGGCTTTTCTTTATAAACTTTATCTTTAATAGTTCCCCATAGAAAAAAATCAAGAGGCGTTAGGTCCGGAGACCTGGGAGGCCATGCAATGGGACCTCTGTTACCTATCCAGTTGGGAAATTTTTCTAATAAATAGTTTGATACTATTTGTGCATTGTGAGCTGGTGCTCCATCATGCTGAAAGTAATTCAAATTTTGAATCAAGTTCAATGGAAGATCGTCCAACATTTCTTCTAATTGATTTTGTAAAAATAACAAATAGCGCTCTGAATTTAAATTTTCCTCATAAAAATAAGGACCGAGTATTTTTGTACCAAGAATGGCACACCAAACATTGATACTAAAAACATGTTGATCACGTCTTTCAACCGTTAAGTGTGGATTTTCCCTCGCCCAGTAAATATGATTTTTTCTATTAAATAATCCATTGTTTGTAAATTTTGCCTCGTCAGTAAATAAAATTGATTGAGAAAAGAGTTCGTGTCTTCGACTTTCTTCTACGAACCATGTAGCATAGTTTAATCTTCTATCCAAATCTGTTGGGTACAACGTATTTCCAATATGATGATGATAAGGATTAAAATTATTTTGTTTTAAAATTATTCTTGCTTGTTCTCTGGATACGTTACACTCAAGT
The DNA here is from genome assembly GCA_947652605.1 of Elmis aenea. Classification (NCBI taxonomy): domain Eukaryota; kingdom Metazoa; phylum Arthropoda; class Insecta; order Coleoptera; family Elmidae; genus Elmis; species Elmis aenea. Next base: position 24,400,291 of record OX393583.1, read on the forward strand.
CCGATTTCTCGTACAGATGCAGTTGGTTTAAAAGTATTGTATGCCAAAACAAGTACCTCTGTATCTTCATTAAAATTTATTTTGGCATCTTTTGGTTTAGAAAATGATCCATACTGTTTTAAATTAGCTTCGAGTTTTGCAAACAATCTTTTATCTGGCTGCCTTCTTTCCATGTATGTTAGTAGATATAATTCCGATGCTGCGTTTACATCACGATTACAACTGTAGTAGCAAAATAACATATAATTTTTTTCTTCCCTCGAATAAGCCATATTTTTTAGTTTTTTAAACTTTTATCACAATTACTTAACACATTCACATCAGTAATTAGCAGCAAAACAGAACTTAGTTTGACAACTAATTTAAAAAAAACAAAAAATGCTCTCCAGTTCCAAGGCACTCACATACTATTTAGTAATAATTTCGGTTTTTGCAAATTGTAAGAAAACTAATGGAAATAGATATGACAACCCATACATTTTTGAAATCAGAAGAAAATAAGCTATTTAATGAACCCCTAGCCAACTATGGTTGCCATTTAAAAAAAGTCAAGTTTGGCTTATATCTCGAAAATCGAGTGAGCTATGACTTTTTAAATATTTTTTTCTAATTCTACGTAAAAATATCTAAAGGAATCAATTCACACTTTGGTTTTAACATAGGTGGCTGTGGAATTATTTACCATTGAAAAAATCGTCTGTTTTTGGTTTTTTCAAAATATTTAAAAAAGTTGAAGGTGTAGACCAAATGTCAAAATGGCATTAAATTCGTCTTGAAATTCTGCCCAACTTTGCTAATTTAACCGACTTTGTTACTCTTGTAATAACAAAGTTACCCATACAACACACATGTAGATTATTGTCACCCTGTATACGACCCAAATTAATTTTTAATTTTGAGATTTTATGACTTTGTTACTTTATACTTAAGCACTATTATTTTGCATAAATGCATTTTTTATTTACAACTTTTTTTTTCGAAGTTTTTTTAATGTACCGTTCGGGTCAATATGACCCGATGTGAAAATCTAATTGAATTTAAATAGCTATACAAACGTTTGTGTGTTTTACGAGGCTGTTTTACTGACGTTGATACAAGTCGATTATAATGTGCTCAGACATTACAAGTTTCGACAAGTTTTGACCTGTTTATAAGCCCTAGCTATAAAATAAACGAACTCGCATATACGCCTTCAGTTTTAGTTGGGTAGTAAGTAAAGTGTTATAGTTTTACTGCAAATTATGGCAAATCGTAGACCTCTGACTGTTTGAAGAATTATCTGACACCGACGAAGATTTATCGAAATATGAAAATCACACTAGCGACGAATGTGAAAGTAGTACTTCTGACAATGATATCGATATTCCTGCACTGCCTGTTGCTGCTATCCAGTGCAATCAATTCAATCAAAGAATGGTACCATAGAGTGGTTATTGGAACCTCCACAGCAACAAGGGCGGTTATCTTCTGCAAATGTTATAAAAAATACTCCAGGTATTACGAGGTACGCTACTTCAAGAATAACAGAGGTGAAAAGTGCATTTACAACAATTTTCAATTCAAACATTGAAAAAGAAATTATAAAAATGACAAACATTGAAGGTGAACGAGTTTTTAACCAAAAATGGAAAAGTTTAGATAGTGCCAATTTTCAAGCATACATTGGACTATTGTTACTAGCAGGAGTTTACAAATCATACGAAGAATCGACTAAAAGCTTGTGGTATAAAGAAACTGGCCGTAACATTTTTCGTGCGACAATGTCTTTAGAAACATTTTGTACTATATCGCGTGTTATACGATTTGACATTAAATCAACCCGTCAAGAAAGAAGAAGCAGAGATAAGCTTGCGGCGATAAGAGAAATATGGGAAAAATGGGTGGAAGTGCTCCCAAAATTATATTACCCTGTTAAAAATATAACTATAGACGAACAGTTAGATGGATTCCGCGGCCGCTGTCCTTTTAAGGCGGCCGCTGTGTTTCAAGCAGTACATTCCAAGTAAGCCATCAAAATATGGAATAAAAACATGGACCTTGTTTGACAGTAAAACGCCATACGTCCTAAAGTCTCAAATATATACCGGTAAAGAATTAGGAGCGCTACCATAAAGAAACCAAGGTTTGCGAGAAGTAAACGATCTAACAACAGAATTGAGAGGAAATAATGTAACTTGCGATAATTTTTTTGCATCTTATAATTTAGGCCAATTTCTTCTAAAGAGAAAAATTACAATGCTTGGGACAATTAGAAAAAAAAAGCCAGAACTTCCCCAAAATTTTTGTAATAAAGAGGTGCATAGTTCATCATTTTATTTTACAAAGGACACGACAATAGTAAACTACATTCCTAAAAAAAATAAAAACGTGATTCTAATGAGTACATTGCATAATGATAGAGCAGTTAGTACTAGAGATGATAAAAAACCTGAAATGATATTATAGTACAATGCAACTAAAGGAGCTGTAGACACCCCTTGATCAGCTTGTAAATACTTACACGTGCAAACGTAAAACCAACCGCTGGCCGTTAATAATTTTTTATAATATACTCGATATCTCAGTTTATAACGCATTTGTTTTATGGACTGCCATAAATCCAGGATGGCACGTAAAAAAATTGACGAAACTAAGGTTATTTCTGGAGGAATTGGGAATCTCACTTATCAAATATAACTTAGTTAATAGGACACACATGCCCAGAACTGTAGAATCACGTAAAATAGTCGAAAATATGCAGAAAAGTACAAATCAAAACTCGGCCTCCGGATCTACTGGAGCAACGATTAAAGGACCTCGCAGACCAACGCGATATAGCGGGAGCGGGAGCGGGAGCGAAAATTTCGCGCTCATGGCGACAATAGGATATCGCGAGGTTGACTACACCAGCGCGGTTTAGAGGATGCGGGACATGTGTTAATCGCTATACAGATCCCGCGCGTTTTTCGCTCCCGCTCCCGCTCCCGCTATATCGCGTTGGTCTGCGAGGTCCTTAATGGTGTAAAACGCGCACGGTTCTGTTCATCGAAAAATGATCATAAGACAAATATGTTGTGTTCTTACTGTAATAAATACATTTGCAAGGTACATGTCACTTATATTTGCCCCAATTGCAAAAAAAATTGAAAATGTAACATTTTATAGCATATATTTCAGACACTGAACTGTTATTTTTTTATATTTATAATCAGCTTAAGTTTATTTATTGCATTTAAAATATGTTTAAATTTATTTCAGTCATTTACAATGTGTTTATGTTTATTTATTTAGTAATAAATCTGTTATAAAGCTATTTTTGTTATATTATTAAGTATCGGGTCATATGTACCCGAACGGTACAAGCGCGCAGCAAATACGAACAGAACAGCAGGGTTAAGATATTAAGTGTCATATATCATTGAAATCAGAAGACAAAATGCTATCCGACTATGAGATTAACTGTTTTTCGCCGTATTTAAAAAAATGAAGTTGATGATGATTCTGAAGAGACGAAACGTTGTTGGAAATTTTATGTTATCTCAAAATATAAAGTGTAAGAGGTTGCCGTGGAGAAGTGTTTCCAGATTGTCGATATCATAAAAAATGTTGAATAGGGTTAAAAACGAAAATCAATTTTTTCAGTTTTTCTTGAATAACTTTTGAACTAAGGCAGCTATGAAAATTATCTTTGCAGATATTTATGAGCATCTAATTTCGCCACTTTGCCCTAATTTAACCGACCGTAGCTCTTAAAGATAAGCGAGATCCCCGGGCTTTTACTCGAATTTGGGTCACCCTGTATACTATACGCTAACGTTTTGTTATTATTTTTATTATTTCATAATTTTATTTGGTGTTATCAAATTCTTCTTAGTCCGTTACAATCTCCTTGGCCTTATTTCATCGGTTACTGCCCGAGGGCAGTGTTCAGGTTGCGTTGAACTCTGAACCTGAATTTCTTTATGGCGCTAACTTACTTTGCACAATTTAACTGCTCTGAATAAATCTTTAAAGTACGTTACAAATGTACGCACAAAGTTTTTTTGCATGAGCAAAGCTTTTATATCCTTGATTTATAAAATTAATCACAGTAGACGTTTCCCCGAAGTTTCTATGCAAACTTTGCTTTTACGCGCCCGGAAAGCAGTCGCAATCTGATAAAAACTTTTATTTAGAAAAAAAATCAAGTGCCAACATTCTTAGCCTTTCGTCACCCAATACATCTTGAAGAAGTTTCTTGGTTACTTATAAACTCTGTGTTACGGACTGCTTCAATAGCTTTATTTAAATGTTTCGTTAAAAAGAGTGTGAAAGTTAATGCACGAAGGGAAATAAAATTTACATTTCTAATATATTTTCAACTTTGGCACGACCCAATAAAACATAAAGTTAGACAGAAAGAGATAAAAAGACATGTAGAATAACTTTTTATGTATAAATGGTGTGAAATGTGTCATAAATTATACTTTAAACCGTAATTTACTTACTTATCCTCACTCTCATCTACCATAGGTGTAGAGGCAGGGTTTTGCCAAAACTTATACAATTTGCCGATGACACATCTGCTATTATTAGTGAATCAGGTTCCAAAAATTCTGAACAAAAACTCCTTCGACTGCTTAGGCCAGCGGTGGGCAAACTTTTTTTGAAGAGGGCCAGTTTGCCCAAATAGTGTGACTAAAAGGGCCGCACTACAAAAAGTGTATTGTAACAACAACTTATTAATTATGTGTAAGTTGGGAACGACAAAAAAATTAAGGTATAAAAAAAGCTATACATACCGTCGGTGGAAAGCAATTTTGCTGTAAACGCCAAAACTACAACTTTGCAGGAGAGCCAAAAAACAATTTAAGTTTTGGAAAAATAATACCTGTCCTTTAAATAATGATTTTATCCAAAAAAGTTTCAAGGAGTGTAGGAGTCAAATAATTAAATGAATTTTATTAATACAATAAAAATCGTCCATAACTATAAATTAATGGCGTTTTGGCGCTTACAGCAAAACACGCGTTGAAAATGCTGCTCCATTGAAATGTCGTAAACGCCATGTCACAATGTTTGGAATTAAATTCAGGTAGTAATAATGACATTCTAAATGTAGTACAGACAAAAAATGTAAATAAACGTATGTTTGGTGGGTTGTAAATGCAACTACATAAACTTTTATATGTCATTTGTTTTGTCGTATACACAGAAGTGTATGTATGTAAAAAGTTGTTTGAAGTATCTCTATTAAACAAAAACTAGTATAAATGCATCAGTTGTAACTTCTTTAGGTAAGTAATATAAAACTAAACCATTTTAAAGCTTCTATTTGCAATCATCTCCTTTTTGCCTTCCTTTTAATAAATATCTTCTTCGTCTGTATCGTTTAAACAAACAGGTATTGTTGAGTTGGTTTTTAAATTTATATACTAATGTGCATCATTCTTTGGTATTATATTTTTTTCACAAGATTTTTTAGGTCTTTATATTTTGCCTGTGCAATAGGAATTGTTTGATTATACAAATTAAAGTTGGGTTGAGCACCTTCTAAATCGTTTATTGTGTAGATAGATGTGACAAACACAATTACTTAACACATGCGGTCACGTCAATTGCACGTTGCATACGCAAAGAACCATTATGACGTATAACAACCCCAAAACAATATATCTTTAGTAATTCGAATTGTATTAACGTTATAAATACAGTATAACTAGATCTAGGCAAATGCTTTACAAACAATATGTTTTTTAACTGCATCCGTATAAATCGCTGTTTCAAACCAAATATTCTAAAAAGATAACCTAATGTATGTGGTAAACGACATGACTTAAAATGCTTGGGCGGCATAAATGCTGTATACGCCACATTTTAAATTAAGTAGTTGCTGTAAACGAAATCTCTTTAAAGTGACGACAGCATGATTGCTTTATAGGCCAACATTAGAAAAAAAAACTATTTTAATGGCTTGTACCGCATAATTTCTTTCAATTTGAATAAACTAACAGTACTTTTGAATGAGCGTTCAGTGTTTTTTTTCGTCGTATATTTTTGAAAAATAGACCATTCGACGCAGAAAAAAAAACTAAGAAATATGATGTAATAAATTTTTTTTGCATGGTTTGGCGTTTACAGCAAAATTGCTTTCCACCGACGATACATATTATAGAAGTTTTTACTAACATAGTAATTCATGGAGGGCCGTATGTAAAACTATCAAGGGCCGCATGCGGCCCGCGGCTTAGGCCAACTCCAACATTGGTTTACATTAAACAATTTAACCTTAAACGGTAACAAAACTCAAGTAATAAAATTTTCACAAAGTAAACTAACCTCCATCTCAAAACTTCAAAATAATTCCACAACTATAAATTAAGAGCTCGGGGGAAAATAGTAATAAGCCACATGAAGTTAGTTTTGAGAAAAGCCTACTTTAAATTTTTAATCAAATCCTGAAATAAGGGTTTAAGAAATATCTATTTTATTTTTTTTTTACACAAACCAATTATTGCTTACTTGAAATATTTAACAAGAGAGCAACAGTTAAAAAGAATAAACCCGGAAAAAAATGTGGCTTGTTACTTTTTTTTGCTAAAAAAACGTAAATATTGTTTAGTCTTAAGATATAGCTGGAATAAAATCAGAAGACGGTTGTAATAATTTTTTATTAAAAAACGTTACAAAAATACAATTTTCATTCGAATGTTTGGGAGTTTTCATGTTCACTGGCAATTGCGCCTTCTACTCCAATACGAGCGCCTTTTTTTCAACACTTTTAATATTGCCAAATAAGTATGCATTTTGCTTATCAAAGGTTTTTAACTCCCAAAATGAATTAAATATATTTCTTTCGTCCTCTCCCAGTGACTCCATATATTTTTTCTTACAGTTACACGGTAGGCCTAAAATTTTGGGGTCCCGCCTTACACCCTTGGGAGTGGTATAAACAAAACCTAAATTTTTTATCTCCTGAGCTTTGACCTTTTTTCTGCACTCAACGTTGGTTTGTCTTTTTCTTGACGGTTTCTTTTTTGATGTTGTTGGCACGTGGCCTATACTAATGCCCTCACCCTAAGGCAAAATAATCTTTTACAATAAAATTTAATAGAAATGTTTTAAGTGAAAACGGTAACAAGCCACAAACATTTGTCTTTATTAGATTAGGTACGATTTTTTTTGTAAAACACCTAATGTGTTGTGTTGACATGAGTGGCCTTCTAAAAACAAATGTATTGTTTCATTTATTACATCGCAAACAACAAAATCCAAATCTTTCAAAGCCAAAAATTTTAGAAGAAAAAATAGGTTTAAAAGGGAATAAGCCACATAAAATTTTACATACCTCTGTTTCACAAATACTGCTGCTTTTATAACTTCCACTTAAATAACAATAATCCTTGTCCTTATCACTGTCGTCTACTTCACTTGATATGTCACTATCACCCCTATTTTTATCAATATCAAACAACTTTCTCTTAACTGCCGTATTGTTCACACTTGCCATGTTGAATTTATGTGGCTTGTTACGTTCTTGCTACAAAATGTGCAAGTGTTTTGGCATGTGTCAAGAAAGTGTCTATGTCATGGTGGCGCTTCTTATTATTAAATAGCTGTAATATGTTTCCTGTGGCTTGTTACTTTTATGAGTAAACATTTTATGTGAAAAATTAGCATTTTCAAAAAATGTGGCTTATTACCATTTTCCCCCGAGCGCTTCAAATGTTGTTAATAAAATATCATTTCTTGGTTTAGGTATTGACTCTAGACTGGACTGGTCATACCACATCGAACGCCTGTCACAAAGCCTGTCACGGTACCCTTTCGCACTAAAAGACTTAAAAAAATTGGTCAGTACAAACGCGACCAAAACTGCATATCATGCATATGTCGAATCTAGGTTACGCTATGCTGTAAATTTTTTGAATTGAATTATTTATAGTTTCATCATCGTCACGATCACGTTCACGTTCCGAATCACTGGCAATTGCATTTGCTAATCTTTGGTAAAAGCCGTCTTTTTAATTTGGACGGAAATTACGAGGTCGTGTTGCCCAAACTTCATAAACTTCTTTCCTTTCCATTACTAAAAACCAATCCGAAAAAACAGCAAACACAAAAAAACCTGAAACTAAACTAAAAAATCACACCACGCTAAAAATAACAGCACTACACAAATCTTCAACAAACGGTGTACTTTTATTTCATTGCCGTAGCTGTCAAAAAATTGACCGAATAACAACACAACGTATACTAAAATGTACCGAAATGCACCGGAGTAGGACGAGAATAAACAAAAATGCATTAACAACCCAAAACTAATATTAAATGACACTAAAAAAATACATTCAAACTTGAAATTGGTCCAGCCAGACCATGGTGTGCACATAAGGGTTAAAACAATTGTAATAAATTATACACATTGCGAGCAAATCCATCCATATTTGTTTCTACCAGAATTTTCCAATATCAATATATGTTGAACAACTTTTCATCAAGGAAATAAAAACGACAATATGAATAAAGACAGGTAAAAAGCATAAATAAAACTTGACAGGTACTATTTTTCGAAAACGACTCAATCCAATTTCCTTAAAATATTGCCTCGATAAAGAAACCGCTGAACGCTATTCCGAATGCACCTGAGATAGGTAAAACTACATTGTACGGTGTAGTGTAGTATATATTTGCAGCCTGTGTCGATAAATCGCAAGATCATTTATCGGACACTTTTCTCGTGAGTATTTCGGCAGAGCGTAAGCCGACACTAGGGATCAAAGATAAATTGAACTCGAACAAGGATGAAACAATGCACCTGAGAACCTACAACTTTTTAGTTTGTTTGTAGGTGAAACCTCAAGTTTTCTCAAGTTTTAGATGTGCTATGTCAGTGAGTGGCTCCCAAAATTGTCAACAAGGTCCTAGGTACTCCTTGAACATGTAAATTTACCTTAAGTAGTGTTATATTCGTTGTTATGCATTTGAAAAGCCATGTGAATAAACCCCAAATTAATGTGTTAGGTATACAGGGTGTCCCAGATTATATTTCCAGCATGGGAACAGGCTTATTATAAGATATAGTACCTACAGGTTTGCTTAACCCTAGGTTTACCGTTAAATTTTTCACCCTTCGTTTACCGTTAAGGTACCCGGCTACTTTCATTTATTTTGTGATGAAAATATAGTATTTTTCAAATGATACTATAATTGTCTTAATTTTCATTTAGGAAAATATTTATTATTGTTTAAAATGTATTAATCTACAACATTTATTATTCAAAAACATTTGTTATTCAACATTTGTTATTCATAAACAATTATTATTCAACTTATTATTCAAAAACATTTTTATTTTAAAAAAATTATTTTTCTAAATTTACAATTAAAATTATTAAAAAACAACTAAAATCAACTATAAAATACCACACTGACGTTTAAATGACATTTGTTGATTAAGATTTTTTTTGTTTTCCACGGCACACTTGAAAATTTTGTGAAACCTAACCTATTTTAGTTAAACTTTTATTTTTTATTTCATATTAGTTTTGCACTAAAATTAACATGATTACACCATTGAATTCAGAAAAAAAGTGTCTACCAGATCAAGTAAAAAAAAATAAAAAATAGATGGTGCTATTTGGAAAAAATATTGACTATCGTTTGACATTTAAGTTCAACTTGAAAAAAATTAATATCCAATTCATTTTATAGTATTTGAGGAGCCATTTCATTTACTTTTTTGTTCACCAAAATCGGACCAAAAACAACGGAGTTACAGCTTGCGGCGTTTTTTTTTGTGACACGTATGCATACCGTTCCCGTAATGCCATACGTTTCCTGTTCCCGGGAACGCTTTTATTGTCACCATCGTCATGTCTTCTTTTACTAATGATGGAATAAATACAAGAAATCTATTTCAAAAAAACAAACAACATACCCTGGCCACTGACCTGTTGCGTTTGATGGTCCAGCTACCTCGTTATCCATAATTACAAAACTAATTATTGTTCACTTCACTAATCTAACTTAATTGAAATTGAATTCTTACTCGCGACACAGTCAAAACAAACGAAAAAAGCGTCCGACAGCCCAAATACCAAGCCGCGCGATGCGGCGCCTTGTACATAACGTTTAGTACCCGGGTACCCTAACGGTAAACGGCGTATAAAAATAATTCAAAATTATTTAACTAAAAATTTAAAAACGCAATTCATTTTAATTTTTTATATTATGTGTACAACATGTAGATTTAAGATGTCAGAGACGTTCAGGGTCCCAAATCGCCCCGAACACAAAAAACAAATCAGTTAAAACGAAAAAGTTACCCGCGGGTACCTCAATGGTAAACCTAGGGTTAAATTAGATGAATTATTTGCAAGTGTGAGAGGAGCTACAATTAATTTTTAAAAGTACAAAATTTCTCAAGAAAAAGTAAAACTATACAGGGTGATCCTTTAAAAAAAAAATTACTGACATGCGTTTAAAGTTTACCAAAATGGGCCGAGTATAACGAACACCCTGTATGCTATTTTTGATATTTTACTGGTCAACAATTACTATGACACTATTGTCTAATAATTTACCAGAGTAAATTGCTCGTGTGTTGTTATGTTAATAAATATAAATATTTTTATAAAGGCCTGCATCTGTCAGATTAAAAAAACTTAATAACTCAAAAACGGTTCACTTTAGACTTAAACAACTCCTAATATTTTTGAAAGAGAATTTAATTCTACATCCAAAAATTACCAATTATATATGTTACTTATATATAAAAAAAACAATGTTTGGTATTAGAGCCAAAATTTGTCATTTTTTTTATATGAATTTATCTCAGTTGCTATGAGATATCTCAAAAAAGTTTTTTACAAAAGTGGTAGATATTTTTGATCGCTATACAGGGTGTCCCAGATTACATTTCCAGCATGGGGATCTCGCTTATTATAAGAGATAGAGGTTTGTTTAAATTAGATGAATTATTACTTGGTATGAGAGAAGCCACAATCAATTTTTAAATGTACAAAATTCCTCGTGCTTCAGATGTTATAGCAAAAAATATGAAAATGTCCAATTTCTTTTTTCTTTCATAACTTTTTTGTCTTTATCATTAGAACAATTTTATTTGTAATTTCTTAAGGTACTTTTTAATGGAGAACGTAACTGTTATTTTAGATTATTTTTAACACCTACCATTTTCGAGATATTACCCCTAATTTCATTTTTTCTTATGGGCCGTGAAGTTGAATGTGCTTATTTTTTCTCTTTAAAATGAGATATTATTTGCTACGTTTATATTATAAATAAGTCACAAAATCAAGAAAAATCGTACTTTACCCATCACTTATCAAGCTATCTATGAAAATAAAAACAAAAAACAACTAATTAAATGTCAAATGACAGTTACCATTTGTCTGCGGTATCATTTATTAAAATTGTTTAGTATTGTTGTGTAATTCGATAGTCTTTGTAGCAAATTTGTTATCATATAATTATGGGCACATATACAACTAATTAAAAATTTTATATGTTGAAATGCCACATTATTTACAATAGAAACTGTGTAAAATAAATAATTCTAATTAATTATTGATTTGTTTTGGATTTTTGGTTGGTTTGTCGAAAAAACCATATACTTTTAAATTTATTTTCAAATTTTTGTTATTACGCATCCTTCGTTGCATTTTCTCGGGATATAGCTCTAATTATATTCGCTTAGCTTCTACACAGTTTTTATGGCAAAGAATGTAGCATCTCAACCTGTCAAATTAATCGCTATTTTTAAATGTTGCCATCATCATAACAATTTACTACAAAAACCATCGAATTACACAACAATAATGTGAAATTCTAATAAATGATACCGCAGACAAACAGTAACTGTCATTTGACATTTAATTAGTTGTTTTTTGTTTTTATTTTCAAAGATAGCTTGATAAGTGATGGGTAAAATTCGAGTTTTCTTGATTTTGTGACTTATTTATGAAAATAGATGAAGCAAGTAAAATCTTATTTTAAAGAGAAAAAAAAGCACATTTAACTATTCCATAGCCAACTTCGCGGCCCATAAGAAAAAATGAATTTAGGGGTAATATCTCAAAAATGGTAGGTCATAAAAATAATCTAAAATAACAGTTACATACTCCATTAAAAAGTACCTTAAGAAAGTTCAAATAAAATTGTTCTAATGATAAAGACAAAAAAGTTATGAGAGAAAAAATAAATTGGACATTTTCATATTTTTTGCTATAACATCTGAAGCACGAGGAATTTTGTACTTTTAAAAATTGATTGTGGCTTCTCTCATACCAAGTAATAATTCATCTAATTTAAACAAACCTCTATCTCTTATAATAAGCAAGATCCCCATGCTGGAAATGTAATCTGGGACACCCTGTATATATGTGCCATATAATACATTTGTTTTGAAATTTGACGGCTCTAACATTAAAAAACGATTTTGATGAAAAAAATTAAACAAACCATGAATTAATAACGTCGGATTCACCTATTAGCTGATAAGAACAAAAGAACGCCTAAACAAAGCAAAAAATCAAATATTGGTAATACTAGTAATTTTTGATAGCGAAACCAAAGATAATAAATCAATTACGTAGGCTGTGAAACAAATGTTTGTTAGATCCAATTCAAGTATTGTCATTTTTTAACTGTGACTGTAAATAATACGATAATATGGCTTCCTTCGGTTGTGAAAAAACCAGAAGATATGATTTCTGTGTACATTAAAAGGTCAAGGAATTAAAAACGAGCATGTGTTGATTACATGAATTTGTATCCAGAGAGGCGACAAGGTGTTATTTTTATATAAACAACTCTCTTATGTAAGATTGCACATAGTATAAGAAAAAACAAACTAAGACGCTTTTAAGAAATTACTGTAGAAAATCAATTAGTGTTGGAAGAGATAACACTTCAAACTTATTTTTTTTGTGAAAATAAACAAGGTTAATAATATTTTTTTTGTAAATGTTTATTTAGACATTTAAAATTGCGTACTAGATTTATGACATAAAAATGATTTTATTGATTGTATGATAGGAGTATAATTTTAGTGTGTTGTTGTAAATAAAATAATTCATTGATTCCTTGATTTTTTTGCTTTGTTTAGCCGTTTTTTTGTTTCTTATTAGCTAATGGGTGAAACCCGACGTTATTAATTCATGGTTTGCTTAATTGTTTTCATCAAAATCTTTTTTTAATGTTAGAGCCGTCAGATTTCAAAACAAATGTATTATATGGCACATCATTGAAAAGAGAAAAAACAAGCCCTCGAATGACAGTAAAATCAACTATGGTTTGCATTTTAAAAAATGCAAGTTTATGCTGTTTCTCGTAAAGTATAGGCATTTTCTTCATTTTATAGCGATCAAAAATATCTACCACTTTTGTAAAAAAAACTTTTTTTTGCTATATCATAGCAACTGGGATAAATTAATGTAAGAAAATGCCACCTTTTTGGTTTTTTATCAACATCAAATTAGCATTGCATTTTTTTTTTCAAAAACATAAGCATCGCTGTATTGCTCTATGAAGTAGGTAACTTTTGTCCCTTTCGATCGACCTTGTAATTATTTATTACGGTTTAAAAGTTACCCATGGTGAGCCTCGAATTCTGGACACACTGTTTAGTATAATATACTGTTTTGTGTGAAGACAAATTTTTTGGAGTTCTAGGAAGCATCAGTTCAAAAATATACAGCTTAAAAGAGCTTGTGGATTGTCCAGTGACCCCATGGTAGTATAAGAGTTAATAAGGCCACAGCCAACTATGACTTTCGTTTAAAAAATGCAAGTTTGTGTTATAACTCGGAAATCGAGAGTGCTATGAAAATTTCGTTAACATATTTAAAATCTACGTAAAAACACCTACAAAAGAAAGTTTTTATTTTTGTTCTAGCTCATATGCTTACGGAAATTTGAAGAAATCGTCCTTTTTCTGTTTTTTAAAATATTTTAAAAAATTGCTGACGTTAACCCTTATGCTCCTAGCGTCGTCAAATGACGACGTTTACCTGTCCTGTAATAACGGTGTATTGTCAGGTACCTGATGATTTTAAACCTGTCAGCTTAAGTTTAATTACTCAGGTAAACAATTGTTTTCATAAATGTAGCCATTGCATCGCAGTAAGTTGCAGGCTTCGAACATATTTAATTGTTAAAAGTGACCAATTTACTCGAGAACACGAAAACCATGACGTCGTCAAAAAAGTAAGTACTAAATAATATAATTACGGTAAAAATATTCTATTTGTTTACATATTTTGAATATATAATAGTCAAGTGTTTTTTATATAAAATGTAATTATTTATAATAACATTTATAAGGGAGTTATTCCGCTATAAATTTGATTGTCGTCATATGACGACGCTAGGAGAATGCATGTACTAACATACCCTATTTGTCCTTAGATTTTTGAGTGTAGCCGAAATGATGGATTTGTTAGAAAATGATGATAGTGACCAAGATATTTTTATTGAACCACCTGCAGTTAATGAGCTAACAGACGAAGATTCAGATGAAGAAGAAGGGACGAATATAAACTGTTTATCCAGAAATCAACTAATGGCACCAGCAGAGAAAAAGACCAGAAAAGAAGTTTCATTTATTTCCAACCTAAACAAAATACCAAAGATCACCAAAAAATCAAAAAAAGATCAAATTATATGGAGCAGTGGCGGTAAAACTATACATATACAACCTAGTCAATTTCATCTTATGGCAGAAGAAAATATTGATGAAGTCACTGCTGTTCAATATTTTGAACGGTTTTTTGATGATACTTTAATCGAATTAATTATTACTGCCAGTTCCGAATGTTGCTTATCAAAAAACTGGCCAGATTTAAAATTAACCAAAGAGGAACTGCGAGTATTTTTTGCCATTTTAATTGTTTCTGGGTACAATCCATTTCCAGGAAAAGCAATGTATTGGAGTACATGTAGTGATTTGCGCAACATTGCGATATATGAATCTATGCGGAGGGATAGATTTGATAATATCATGAAATCACTTCATTTTAAATCAAATTTAAACTTAGACAAGCTCGATAAGTTTTCCAAATTACGACCATTAATTTCATATATTCGAAAAAAATTATGGAAAATTATACACCCACCTCAGCAATATCGCATGATGAGGCAATGGTGGAATACTTCGGTAGGCACGGATGTAAGCAAGCGATTAGAAATAAACCAATACGATTTGGATACAAGGTTTGGAGTCAAAATTCACCATCTGGTTATCTAATCGCCTTTGAACCTTACCAAGGTAAAAACTTATCGAGGAAATGAAATAATGGAGAGTAAATTTGGTAAATGTTCATCTACAGTGCTTTACTTGCTAGACCAATATCCTGTAAGTAAGTCAGAATATCCGTACCATATCTATTGCGATAATTTGTTTACCACGTTTCCTCTACTATCGGAACTAAAAGATCGTGGATATAATTGCACCGGTACAATAAGAGCCAACCGCTTGGGAAACAACAGCTGCCTTTTGAACGCAAAAGAATTTGAAAAGAAAAATAGAGGCCATACAGAAATTGCGACTGCAAAATTCGAGGGAAACAATTTTTTTGTAACTCGGTGGAAAGATAATGCAGTAGTTACAGTTGCTTCTCAAGTTTTGCAGCTGATCCTAAAGGAAGCGTCAAGCGATGGAGTAAGAGTGACCTGAAGCACATTTTTGTAAGTATTCCGCATTCCATTCAAAATTATAATCAAAATATGGGTGGTACTGACAGAATGGATCAAAATGTAAATACTTATCGCATAATCCATTCGTGGAAAGAAATGGTGGTGGTCGCTATTTACATGGATGTTAGACGTTTCTGTACAAAACGCTTGGTTGCTAGCGCGATCACAAACAAATTCTACAAAAATGTCTCAACATAGTTTTCGTCGAGATTTGGCAATGTCATACCTGTTGCAACATACAAATCCTCCAAAAGCAGCTGGAAGGAAACCGAAAAATCCATCTGGAGCTACTATAGCTCGTTTGGACAAAATTGGACATTTTGTCAAAAAAACAGGAAACAATAAGCAGAGACGTTGTGCTGGAAGTAACTGCAAATCTACAATTAGAACTGAATGTTCGAAATGCAATGTAGGATTATGTATACCTTGCTTTCAACCTTATCATAGTTTATAAGTTTATAGTTTATATGTCTCAAATTTAATTTACATTGTAATATACTTTCACAAATAAATCTGAAATTATAAAACATACCAAGATTATTATTATTTGTACTCATATTCCCCTAGCGTCGTCATATAACGACAGCTCCTAAGTCAGGACCTGCGTCCTGTAATTTAATAAAAAGTGATTTTTCATGTATCTATGGCCATTTTTAAACAACTGATTGAATTTCAAAACATTTTGATAAATATTTCTTAATTCCGGAGAATAGGTGTTAAATTTGAAAATGGTATCTGGTTGCTTTTTGTACACACTGTTTATTAAAATTCACAGGAAACTTGTCAGTATTTTTATATGCAAACCCTCAAACATGTCTAAACAAAGAACAACGGACTTAGCACCACTTTCATAATGAACGATCAAATTTTTAATGAAACTGTATCCTATATTTGAGGAAAACTCTGCGACACATCATTTGTGTAATAAAAAGGACATGGAAGTTGTGTCGGGTATGCGGGTACAGTTAGTGCGGTTCAGAGATTCGCCAACCCCGCTGGACTTTGTTAATTATAAAGTTTACAGGAACACGTGTCGCCACTAGAGATGTAGGAGGATTCGTGTATCAAGTTGTGGCGCTCCTTGATTGTGTTATTAGGAGGACCATACGGGGCCGAACTTTTAAAAGAAAACGAAAAGTAGAGCTGTTCTCCGGACGCGTTACCGCTGGCGTCGAATCGCTTTATCACGGCAAGTTTTGTTATTAAAAACTACGGCGTTGTATGATTGAACAGAAGCCATGACGGGTGTAAAGAAAACTTAAATTAATTTTGTGTGAACACCACCTCTGTACTTCATATATCGTCGGTCCATTGCCAAAACCACGAATGTGCAAATTTACAGTTTTTAGAAAAATGAGTTTTAAGTATTTGCAGTAGTACCAAAAATTAAGTTTTTACTTTATAAAACTAGTTTCTATATAAAATTTAATTATTACTAAATCCCTAAATTGTGCCACTAATAAAGTTTAAAAATTTTGTTTAAAAATTTAAAAAACGCACATTCGTGGTTTTTTCATTGCAAATTTTTGGGAAAAAGTCTTTTCGCGAAAATAATAAATATAATAATTATAAACAAAAATAGTTTTAATAAACACATCTTCATTACCTTCTACAAAATTGTCTTTTTAAACAACCTTCTAATAAACAAAAATATATTATTCTTATTAATTAAAACAGTAAAATCATTCAAAAAAAAACTATAACTAAAACGGTAACGTCTAAATGCTTATTCATTGTCGGTATCAGTGTCTTCCTCAATATCCGGTTCTGGTAAACTGTCTCTTACATTATAATTCTTTTTTTAAGAAAGAAATGTTTACCTTTTTTTAAGATAGGTAAAAATTTTGATAAGCTTTTAGAATTGTTAAATCTTTGCACATTTTCTCTAAATCCTTCCACGTTGCCTCGCTAATAGGTGGTGAATTTTCATAGGCTATATTTAAACAAGTTTGTTTGGGACGTCCTCGGCCTTTTATGATTTTGTAACAGTCGTCATTAAACTCCTCTGCATAATCTGTCTTGAAACACACTTTCGTTGGATGCTCTCTGACGTAGCGTAGACAGCAAATTCTTCTCCAGGAAGGGTTATTAAAATTAAAAAAAGCTTTTGAATAAGCTTTAAAGTCGAAAAAATCATCAAACATCATGTTTTTAACAATAAAAGGCCGCGGTGTTATACGTGCATCCGGAACAACTTGTGTCCAACCCTCAGGTGTATAAATTGGTACATACTTGGCTTTTTTTTCTATTTTGGAGTGAATAGAGTCGCACTCCATTTCAGTATGTCCATTTTCAAAAAACCGATGATCAATTGTTTTTAACGATGGATGATTCGTAAGAAGTTTGGCACTCATAGCTGCGAATATAGAATTTTTTTGTTGGCCACCACATCCGTCAGACATCATACGAAAAACAACAATTTCAGTGTGGGACATAATAAAATCGTATACACAAGAAGCAATCTCATTTGCCCCTCTTTTGCCCTGTGTCTCATCCCAAAGATAGCACCTCACATCCTGATTTCCTAAATTATAAATTGTGAGGTTGTACACTGCAAGCTTTCGTAAGTAAAAAATTTGTCCCGCGGGTCCCTTTGGTGTAGTAAGTACTGACTGCAGATCAAAATTAAAACATAACACTTTGGAATTTTCTTTTGCCATAGCCTGGTCCTCGTCAGGAGCCTTTCTAGCAGCATCCTTTTTGTCCAGATGTTTTTTGTACGGAGTTATAACAATGAGTATATTGGAAAACTGTTATTGTTAAAAAAATAATACAGATATTTCGACGAGTTAAAACAACGAATGTTGCACATTCACTATTTTGGAGTTGTAAAACTTATTAGGTTGCAATGCCAAAAACACGAATATGGTACGTTCGTTGTTTTGGCATGGGAACAAAACTGAAATCCGCACATTCATGAAACAATCATCAAGTCGTGGTGGGGTTATAACTTTACCAGCACATTCGAGCTTTTGGCAGTGAAAATAATCAACACCAACGGTGTTGCTAGTGTACATAGGCGAAAAACGACAATTTTGCACATTCGCGGTTTTGGCATTGGACCGACGATATGGTATCCCACTGGTCTGGCTGGACCAGTAATGTTATATGGGCTAAATAGCGTGATTCGGGTAGATAATTAATTGCTGGTAAAAGATATTTCCCTTGTTTTTTCATTTTTTTTTATTGTTTAATTGGAATAGGACATTACATTTTGTTGTTTTATTTTTATAGTAAATTATTTATTTTAAGTTTTGTCATTGATGCACGTAAAACATTTATGATACGCACGCGAGTGTTGAATGCAAACTGGCTTCGTACATTCTGAACATAGAAACCGAGTTTTACGAAACACATTGTTGTCTTTGTGGCATGTCTTGTTCTCAAAAACAGCAGTTCCACTTGGTCCTTAGTTAGAATTAGCCAAATATCGGTCATGGCTGCGGCCTTATCAGTCTTTAAAAATTATAAATGCCATGTTGCTGGTAAAAATACTTTCGAAACACCTCTACTGGAATTGAGTTTCTGTCAACTAGCCCACATCTTGACTGCCGCAGAATATTATGTATGCTTTGTCGACTTGGAGGTTCTATTTTGTGCCACTTAGTGCCATCTTTTCCAACAAAGTACGAATCTTTTTTTTTTAATAATAATTTAATTTATTTAGCGCTTGGCTAATTATTTTACAATTATATTGCATACACATATTAACATATAACATTTTAAAACTTTTCCTTAAATAATGAGCGTATGTCTAAACAGTACACAAAAACGCAACATAATAGATTATTTAAATACTATATAAAATGAATGAGCGCCAACGTAATAAAATGTTTAAAACAAATTAATCAATAAATAAAGCTGACAAAATCGTCAGTTTACAATGTCTTCAAACGTACATTATTTTCTCTTTGCATGATAAATTAAATTAATGCAAGCTATAAATAAATATTAAAACAAATAATAACAATGAAGTATCAAAACGATTAAAAGATTATGTCATGAGACTTCTTAAATACCGCCTTTTAAATTGCTTAACATTTCTTGCATTCTTCACTTCGTTGGGCAGTGCGTTAAACAGGGAAACACCATCCACAAACACGTTTTGTCTAGTACATGACTTTGAGCAGTTTGAGCCCGGTTGGCATCTAAAATCATCCTTCGATCTAGTTGAATACGAATGGTACTCGTTATTTTGGAGTAATCGTAGATAGTTCGGTGCCTCTTTGTTTTTTATTTTAAAAATAAACAGCGCTGTATAAAAATTTAGAAATTCTTCAACTGAAAGCCATTTTAATTTAATTGGTGTATAACGGTTACATTGTAATATTATACGCATTGATTTATTTTGTAATATTTGCAATTTTGCTTTTTGTTTTTCGTTTAACAGATACAGTATCGTACAACAATATTGGTAATTAGGACTTATTATTGTGTTGTAGATGGTTAATCTACTGAAAATTGAAGTATATTGTAAAATTATTCTTAGATACCCTACTTTCTTACTAATATTCTTGACAAGTTCATCAAAGTGTACGTTGAACGTTAAATTTTTGTCCATTATTACCCCTAAGTATTTTATTTCAGAAACCCATTCTAAGTTCTTGTTTTCGACGGTTACGTTAATATTTAAATTAAGATTTTTAAAAAGGTAATTTTTGGTTTTGTTTCGAATAATCATTGCTTTGGTTTTATTAACGTTTAATACTAATTTATTAGATCTTAGCCATGGGGTTAATACTTTGTAAACCAATATTTATAGTTTCTACTGTTTTTTCAATTTTATGACCGTAAGCGTATAAGAGCGTATCATCTGCAAATAATTTGACTGTACATTCGCCAACTTGGTCCTGTATGTCGTTGATATATATAATAAATAATAAAGGGCCGAGTACGCTCCCTTGCGGAATTCCATGTACATTTGGTGTTTGTTTTGATGTATTATTATTGTATTTTGTTATTTGATATCTATCACTTAAATAATTAATGAACCAATCATGTACGACACCCCCTACTCCATAGTGTTTAAGTTTCTTGAGTAAAATTTCTCTGTTTATCGTTTCGAAGGCTCTTTTAAAGTCTATAAATAATGCTACAATACTTTCATTATTATCTAATATTTGCTTCCACTCGCTTATAATTAATTGCAGTGCTGTTTCGCATGAATGTCTTTTTCTGAAACCTGACTGCCTACTAAATAATAAATTATTGGTTTCAAAATATGTAAGCAATTGCTCATGTATAACTGTTTCCAGTATTCTTTCTGTAATTGGTAATATATTTATACCTCTAAATTTTTCTGGTCGAACGGTTCCTTTTATTTTGGGGATTGGTATTACCATACTAATTTTTAGTCGCTTAGGTTAGAGTCCTGCAGTCGGGTCGGGACCCGCGGGTATCCGCGGGTTACCCGCAAAGCGGGTCGGGTTGCGGGTCTTTAAATAATGAAGTTTGCGGGTAGCGGGTCGGGTTGCGGGTATAACATACTGAATTTTGCGGGTAGCGGGTCGGGTATCGGTCATTCGTACACAATAAGGTGGGTATTCGTTCTGATACTATTTTTTTAATAAAATGGTACAGATCAAGTGAAGCGAGTTTTTTTATGGAATTTATTACTATTTTTAAATATGAATGAACTGTATAATATTATCGCCTGCTTATTATATTTATTACCATGTTTAAAACAACAAATATATAATTTGGAAAACAAATATGATAAAAAATTTATACGAAGCAATTTTTATGTATTTACACGAATACTATCGTACAAACGCACAATGAACAATACAAATACGAAATACTTTGTAACCAAGTCGAACATGCTGTTTCGCATTTAACTCATTAAAGCCTTCCACACACAATCTAACGCGCGATTCAGCAAGATTGAACCGATTTGGACGGCAGACAAACAAGTCTGCGAGTCGGGTGAAAGTCAAACAAATTACAATAAAGCGGGTAGCGGGTCGCGTACGGGTAGCGGGTCGCGTGCGGGTAGCGGGTCGGGTGCGGGTCTAATAACTTAGAATTATGCGGGTAGCGGGTCTATTAAACCAGAATCGTGCGGGTCGCGGGTCGGGTGCGGTATCAACATCAGCTTTGCGGGTCGGGTGCGGGTCCGAAAAATTGGACCCGCGCAGGACTCTAGCTTAGGTACTGTTCCCGTACTTAGAGAAGTGTTTATAATATTTAGTAATGGAGTAGCTATTACTGGAAATAAGCTTTTAATAACCCTTGCATTTATTAAGTGTGTACCGTTTTTATTCATTAGGTTCATGACAATCTTTTTCAGTTGCTCGTGAGTGATCATCGTAAACTCGTCAAGAGTCGAGCTACTTGTGTTACAATTATTATGTTTCCACCCCCTCATTCATTGGCCGTATAATCCTAGGGATTATGGCTAACGCCGAGGCGTTGTTGTAGATCCGTTTGTTGAGGTGGATCAGTCCTCTCCTCTAATTTTATCTAATTCTCTCGCAATTTCTTCCATTTTTCCTATTCGCAACATGGTTTTAACATTCCATGTTGCAATCTTTATTTGTTCATATTTACTTATTTCTTCCTTTTTTCCCCTCTTGTTTTCTTGTTTTTCTTTATTTTTATTCTTATTTGTGTCCTTGTTCCTGTCCTGTTTAATTTCCTGTGTGATGTTTCATGTACTTATCCTTAATTCTCTGTTTTCATTTTTATATTTTTTTTTTCTTTCCTTTTGTCTTTAATTAACTTTCTCATATCCAGTTTCATTGCTTCGGTCGTTTCTCTATTTTCCTGTCCTTTGCTATTTACAGTTATTAGTTTTTTGACCTTTGTGTCAATTTATTTCGCTCCTTACTGTATTCTCCAATTCTTGAGCCTCTTTATTCCAGTTCCAAGTTTCTTCGTCAATTATTAACTTTAGGAAGCCTATCTTAACATTTTTACCACTTTGCCTTTTTTCTTTAGCTATGTTTCTGATTTTTCCTTGTATTTCCCTTTCATTCTTAGTCATATCGTCATTAATGTATATTTCTTCTCCCCTTCGCTGTCTTAGTTTATTTTTATTCTGCATCACTTTGGTTTTATCCTCTTCACTATTAAGCTCAATTAAACAGGTTTTCTCTCCTATTTTCCGTGCCGCATTTACTTCCACTTCGACCCTCAGTTCCTTTTCTATGAACTTTTTTAATGTTTCTCGGAGCACATTCTGGTTGTTTGTTTCGATGGGCATACCTTGTAATATTACGTTCCTCCTTCTTTTCTCTCTCTCTAGTCTTTCAAGCCTCTCGTTTGTGCGTGTCACCTCTCGTCTCAGATCACCTATTTCTTTTAAGGCCTTTTCGTTGGTTTCTTTTAATATCTTCATTTCATCTCTATATTTTTGTTGTTCATCTCTTAGTTGTTTGATTTCCTGCTTTATTTCCTCACTACTACTTCGCTGCCCTTCTTTTATTTCTTTCATATCTGTTGCCAGGTTCTCAATCATTGCCATTATTTGCCTCATTGTGCCTTCACATGTCCCCTCTCTCTTTGTTGGGGTCCTGCCTGTCTTTTTTGCTTTTTTAAAAATTTCTTTTTCATCCTCTCTCTTTCTTTTGTTTTCGTCTGTATTATATCCGTCGGTGCTCATCTTTGTTGACACGCGAGCCGTCGCGCGTCAGCTCGGTGGTGCTATATTTATTCTCCTTATTAATAAACGCAAAATCACACTTTGGCGATTTATTAATTTAACTTAAACTTGATTTAATATTTTTAAAGAGAAGTATTTATCAACTTTTTATGTAGTAGTGTTTTGCACAAACTCAAACTTTGCGAAATCTCTCAATACGACTCTGTCATCCTTCAATCACCTACTAATTGATGCCTTTGCTATTATTTCTTCTGATTATTTTGCTAAACCGCGCAAAAAAGCCTGGTCCAGGTCTACCCGTCGGAGACCTGACCTTTATCGGTGTAGGTACCTCTTGCTTTCACTGCGTAATAAAGTAAATAATTCTTACCAAATTTGATTGACCGGTTTTTCTTTACATCCTATTATTTAATTGGCACTCACTACTTAGATTACACTGCACTTGTACTTTAAACTGCTCGGGAAATCTCAGAATTTGATCTAGTTTTTAGGAGCGTTTTAAACACGTTACTCACATACCGCCATGACAGCTCTTCTTTCCACCCCCTACTTGGTTTTATATTGTTTATTATCTCCTCTAAGCTCTTATTAAAGAGAAGGTTGAACTTTTCTGCATCACTTTTAATATGGCACTGAGGGCCCTTGATTAGTACCCATATTTTTCTTAACCCTTGTTAATGTTTTAAGTGTTTGCCTTTTTGGAGTCTATTTCTGCAATCATTGTAACTTGTAGCTGATCAATTGGTTCGTTGGCAGCGGGCACATCGTCATCAGCACCATCGATAGGATCTTCCGCTTCAATCAACAATTTAGGTTATATGTCGGACGCATCATCCTCATTAGGTAAGTAATCCGAATCATCATCCTTATCATTGCCTTGAAATGAATTGTTTATAGCTTCATCATCGTCACGATCACGTTCACGTTCCAAATCACTGGCAATTGCATTTGCTAATCTTTGGTAAAAGCCGTCTTTTTGATTTGGACGTAAATTACGAGGTCGTGTTGCCCAAACTTCATCAACTATTTTCCTTTCAATTACTAAAAAACAATCCGAAAAAACAGCAAGGAGAAATATACATTCAAACTTGAAATTGGTCCAGCCAGACCATTGTGTGCACATAAGGGTTAAATGTGTTCACAGTATTCTTATTTCTTATCTGTATAAATATTTAATAAGAAAAATATACCTACCTAATTAAATATTACATCGTGTTGTGAAAGTACAGGGTGGCGCACGGGAAAGGGAGATTTAAAAGCTTTGTAGTGCTACGTTATAGTATGATATGTAACAATTGCGTTACAACTCGTTTTATGAAGCATACTTTTTCTACGATCACCTAATACATACGATTTTACTGGTTTTGAACTGTCAATTTTGACATAAGTCTATTTTGACATATACAGGGTAATTGATTAAGACCGGACGTCTACTTTCTTATTTCAAAAACAATGGTCTATTTTTTATTGCGTATTTGGATTTAAAACGTTATTTTAGAGCGACTTTTTTTAGCATTATCTAAACCTAAATGCAGTTTTTTTTTAGATTTTTGGACTTTTTTGAAATTTTTTTATTTTCATAGTAATATTATCTAGCGCCGTCATTTTTTAAGAAAAAACACTTAAATTTAGACCATGCCTAGAAGAAACCTTTGACTAAATCCTGAAGTTTTTGTAATCGATGCATTACTGACAGGGTGTCCAAAAATTAATCTTTTTTTAATACAACTTCAGACCACTAAAACTCGTTTTTCTTCAAATACAATGCCTAATTTTTTTTTTTTCACTTTCTAATGCTAAATTATCTTCTGCATCAATCTGTATTAGCGTTTCCTACAGGTACCTATCTGCAACAATTTTGGTGTTATTAAGAATTTTTAATAAAGTTGAGAAAAATAAAAGTGGTTTACAGTTATTAATATTGGCATTGGTTGTCATTTCCAAGGCTTACTATTTAAAAATGTTGCAATTTCTCTTAACTTTATCAAAAATTCTTAATAACTCCAAAGTTGTTGCAGATAGGTATAGAAAACGCTAATACAAATTGATGCAGAAGCTAATTTTGCACTACAAAATGAAAAAGAATTGAGCATTGTATTAGAAAAAAACGAGTATTAGAGGTCTGAAGTTGTAATAAAAAAAGATTAATTTTTGGACACCCTGTAAGTAAGTAATGCATTGATTACAAAAACTTCACGATGAACTCCAAGGTTTCTTCTAGGCATGGTCTAAATTTAAGCGTTTTTTCTTCAAAAATGGCGGCGTTGGATAATATTAAGCATCACGATGAAAATCAACAAATTTTCAAAAAAGTCCAAAAATCTAAAAAATTACTTCACTTAGGTAAAGAAAATGCTAATATAAGTCACTCTAAAATAACGTTTTAAATCCAAATACGCAATAAAAAATAGACCATTGTATTTGAAATAAGAAAGTAGACGTCAATTTCCGGTATTTCCGGAAGTGTCGCCGTATTGAAAATATTTTCAATAAACAGATTGGATGCCAATATGGTCATAACCAAACTTTCAGAACCATACTTTTTTTAATTCTTTATATATTTTTCCAGTCTCAATCACTCACCCTGTATAAACAATAGTGTTTTTGGCTTACAGTGCGTAAAAACTTTTATTTATATCATAGTTTTAATTGTTTTCCGGAGCATTCTCGATTTTATAAATTATTTAGACATATTTTCAAATTTCAACAGGTTTTTTAAAAGAAAAAGGTTACGTTGGTTACCAATCTGAAAAGTTATTTTTTTTGTCTGTGTGATGGTGCAAAAATCCAATATGGCGGCCATAAGAAATAAAGAAGTTGACTATCGCAACTTGAAATCTGGAAGGCTTAGAAAATTTCTGTTGACGTCATCAAATCCGGGATGATCAAAAACATAAAGTTGCCTAGTTTAAATTAAATAGCATAAATGGTAGGGAAGATAATAATATTTTTCTAAAATCACATTTTTCAGTTTTTCTGTAATAAATCAAAAACCAATCAAAATATCCAGGATTTCTCTACAGATTCTCAATGGCCATAAAAATGTGCAACTTTTCTCTAATTTAACCGACCTTGTATCTCTTACCGTTTCCAAGATAGCAGTGGTGAGCATCGAAAAATGTACCACCCTGTATATTTTAATTTTATTAACTTCATAATTCGTGTAGCAATTTCTGTTAAATTTAATAGAGTCCTTGGTCTTTTACAAAACCAATAAAATCATCGGAAAATAGGGCCGGAAAATCCTGGGCATCCTTTTGAGTCTCGAGATTCGAGAATAGAAAAACGGTTTAGGATGAGTAACCCTAGTCATGACCTACCATACATATTAATCACGACAGTTTGTTACTTCTAGGTTCATTAAATAATTTCCAACCTAAAATTTTCCTTCCGCAATTTCCTGCAAGTCAACCAATTATCTTCCCTGATTGATTATACAGCATCTGTTTTAATAAAAGCATCCTACAAATTGTGTTTACGTAATTCTCACTTTAATTAACGTAATTCGATTACTACTTTAACAGCGCCGTAATTAAATTCACACCGTTAGAACCCCCGGTACCTTGATTGATCACTTTATTAATTAAGTCAACAAGTACATGCAATTTATCGACTGACGGTGCGAAATTCCTGCGCCCGTAATGATTTCGGCCCGCGCTTTTTATGAACCTGTCACACAGACCCACTGAAAGTGTTTGTCAACAGTGAGAGGAATCAATAAACATGCAAACATAATAGGGGATGAAACATATTAATCGAGGGTATCCGAGTGACGTCACGGGCTACTGACAGTCAAGGGGAATCGGATTTGCATGGTTTTGGTTGGGCGTGTATCGAGTGACAAGAACAGGCTACGCGGGCGGGGACCGTTCCGGCATCGGACAATGGAATTTAGGATGCAAAAAGCGCCACCGCAAACGGATTTTTAAAAAGCGTAATTGACGTATGAGTGTGCGGATACGCTGTTAACAAGCTGATGGTTTTTCTTTGATTGGGAAATTGGAAAAAGCCGGTTACAGCACGGGGAACATGAGTAGAAAGGTATTGGTTTTTAGGTGTTAAAACTATTTAACCGGGTTGAGTTCTAAAGCCTTCGATAGAGTGCCAAGGGAAAAGATCTGAAAGATATTGAAACAAAGTAGAGTGCGAGAAGGATTATTAAACGCCATCAAGAGTTTATATAAGAGCAGTAGAAATTATGTGCGAACCCATAACAGCAGTTCCCAGGAATTTATAACAACAGTTGGAGTAAGACAAGGAGGCACATTAAGTCTACTGCTCTTTATAATTCTTATGAATAAAATAATTAAAGAATGTAAGCACAGCACAAAGAAAGTCTACTGGGGTTGGAATAAACTAAAACCAATATCCTTAAAAGAATTAGCCTTTGCAGATGATGTGGTGTTATTAGCTAAAAGCGAAAAGGACTTGCAATTCAATCTAAACGCATGGGCAGATACATTAAGTAGATATAATATGAATATTAATATAACAAAGACAAAGGTTATGGTTACAGCGAAAAATCACGAACAAGATACAATTATGTTAGACCAAAAAAACATAGAGCAGGTAGCAAGTTTTAAATATTTAGGAACAATAATTGCAGAAAATGGTAAATTGGAAGATCTGAATAACAGAATAGCGGCAGCGACGAAATTTTACTACGCCACTAATAAATGTTTGATAAGTAAGAAGGAAATATCTAAAGAAACGAAGACGCAAGTTTTTAATGCAGTGTATGTACCCATCCTCACGTACAGCTCAGAAACTTGGACACCAACACAAAAACAAAAACAAAGAATACAGGCACAGGAATTGAGATTTTTAAGAAGAATAGAGGGATGTAGACTGATCGATAAAATCAGTAACGAAATAACCTAGGAGTAACAGATATTAAGAAAAAGTTGGAGACGAATCAATTAGGATGACTTGGACATCTACTACGCATGCCAGAAAGTATGATAGATACGCGAAAATAGGAAGGAAAATGCAGATAGAGGTAAAAAGAAATAGAGGAAGACCAAGAATAAAATGGGAAAAAGAAGTGAGACAGAGACTAGAAGAAAAAGGAGTCAGCTGGAGAGAAGTGCCACAATTAGCTAACGATACAAAGGAGTGGAGAAACATTATACAGAAATAGAAAAGCATTTCTCGACACCGAAAGGTACAAGAGGAACTGATTTAGAAGAAGACCAATGACCAGATATACATATTTAAATAAGTTCAAAACGACCATCTAGCAAGATCAACACCCTATTGTAAAAATTTACTCGCCTTCGTTATAGTTAAAACATCTGCTAAACATTTGTTTTGTTACAAATTATTACTTTTGATTTAAACCAATTGCAAAAGAATAGTTCGTTTCGCCTCAGCGATTTCTTGATGACCGGTTTCCAAATGCTTGGTAGTTGCAGGCCTGTGTCTCTGTTAAAGTTGTTGGGGTTCTTGGCAATTTCCATAGGCGAAACGAACTCGTCAAACGGAACACCACGCCTCCACAGCCGGATATATAAACCCTGCAACAAACCCACCAATTCAGTCGTTTGATAAAGACAAACATAGAATGGTCGAAACGTCACACAAATCAAGAAGACGCGGTTTCAAACCCGGGAACGAAGATTGTAACATGGACGATAGCCGCGAAAGCCTGAAGAATAAAATGGCAAAAGAATAATTTTATATAAAATATTTTTTTTTTTTAAATATATAATCGTCAGTTCAACGACATTAGTCGTTATTCATAACGGAGCTGTAAGATGTATTAGCTTAATTTATCGAAGAGGATCTTATTCCTCACACTTAGGACACTTGGTTAAACATTACACAGCAAACTCCTACGTGTATATGTCTGGGGCAGTCTTCGCTTTAGGCGAGAGTGAATGTCTTTGCGACCTAGCGAATAATGGTGGGCACCTTCGCAGTGCTGCAAGTTGGAGTGGAACTTAACTGTTAACTTTTTAGTATATTCGGTTATTGTTAGGATACCGAGTTCCTTGTGGAGTTGTACATTACTATCGTACCACTCAGCGTTTACTGCGATTCGAAGAACTTTATTTTGCAAGACTTGGATTTGTTTTAAGTTGGATTTGCATGTGTTACCCCACACTACGCAGGCATACATTACTAATGGTCTTATAAGAGCCTTATATGTATATCTCTAAAGTCAAGGTTACTAAAAACAATATGGATTTTAAATTAAGTATGAAAATCTATATAAAAAACTAACATTTTCTTCTATTTAAATAAATAAAGAATTAAAAAATTTTTACATTTCATTTATCGTCTATAGTCTATAGTACCAAAATGGAAAACGATATATAAAATCTTACTACACAGGCGTTATTTTCTCAAAAAATTAGCCCAAGAGACCTATATCAGATTTCACTAACTATGATGGTAACTGAGGGAACCCGTAAAACTTTCGAATTTGGTTAACCTCTTAGGAGCCGCATGAAAAGTTGGAACATTAAAATATGGAATGTTAAAATCTGGAAAATGCACCGGTAGAATCATTCAAATCTTGAATCGTTCAACGCTGGAATCATGCAACACGGGAATCGCTTATCACAAGAAAGCTCAAATCTGGAATCCAGAAATTAAGAATTTTTGCTGCCCTCTATACTACAACAGCCAAAGTATGAGATAATTTCAGAAAACCAATACAAAATTTTGCAAAATAATTTGTTTAAACTTTATTTACTGACTAAGCATTATAATTACGCAATTTTGCCCCAATTTGTAGCCCTTCGGTTACATTAACACGATGTTTTTATCTTGCACTATACAATAGTTAAATCAAAATCTGTAATTATATCATACTTTGGCTGTTGTCGTATAGAGGGCAGCAAAAATTCTTAATTTCTGGATTCCAGATTTGAGCTTTCTTGTGATGAGCGATTCCCGTGTTACATGATTCCAGCGTTGAACGATTCACGATTTGAATGATTCTACCGGTGCATTTTCCAGATTTGAACATTCCATATTTAAATGTTCCAGGTATGAATGGCTTACCCAAATATAATCGTCATCGGAATAGCGACTATGCCGTACATATTCGCTTTGAGTAAAACTGTTTAGGTATATCTTATTGTATTTGACGAAAACGTACGCTTGCTTTGCTTCGGTCATTACATATAGGATCACTTTATGACGTCAACTATTTAGTTTGTTCGAAACCGTTTCCAGCGCCATTTGTCGATATTTACTATGTGTTCTGTGCTTCAAAAAGGAAATAAGAAAAGAAAGTCGTTATTGGTGCGAAATTTGCAGCACGGGCCTATGCCCTGAACCTTGCTCTAAAGATTTTCATACCAAAAATTAAATTTTTGAAAACCTTGTACTGTTTTGTAATATTTTTAAAAACATGCCAAATGGATAATTATACATTGTTGTGTGATATAATATGTTGTATACACTATAAAATAGCAAAATTTTAAATACTTATTTAAAGATACAACGGTTGCAAAGTGTAAAAAACAATTAAAAATTTAAATTTTTTTTATTTTGTAAATACTGCTTTACAACTCTTAAACCATTGCCTATATTCAAAAAATGATTGGAATTTTTGTATAGAATTTCATGCTTGAATGTATTTTACTATAAAATTAATATTTTCGGCGACAGAGTCTTTTAAATGCAGAAGTGTAAAAAAATCAAGTACGTGTTGATATCTGTTTAGCATTTGATTTTAGGAAAAAGTTTTACTCGACATTTTTTTTAGAAAAGGTCTTTTATCACCACTTAAAATATTTGCGCCGATAACGAATGTAATCGTACATTTCTTGCCGTTGCTTAGCTTCGTAGTTACTCTCAGAAGTTATTTATATTGATTATATCCAAAATTGGTCGAAAAACTTTAACGATAAAGGCATCCTGCAGTCACAACACATTTTAAACTCATAAATTCAAATACCTTAAATTACGCTGATTACACCTAATAAATCTTAAATTATGTGTAAAACTTTTCGCGTTGAACGGTCTATTATTTTCGTTTCATTAAGAAAGTACAAATATGCAGGGATAAATTCACAGCGAATTAAACACAGACAATAAAAGGACTAGAAGAGGCAGACAGAGAACATTAAATTCGTCTGTTGGTTTAGCATTTGCCTTCGTACCATGTTAAGGACTGTAAATTATTTTAATACTTCACAAAACCACATATGTTTTTAATGTAACAAGACTGTTTTGTACAGTCAGCGAAGTAACGTGCTTTTGTGTTTGTTGGAGGAGGCCCACATGTTTTTGCGGTAGCGGGAATGGCATAACCCAAATAAATAACTACAACGGACCGACATATACACTGTCGGTCAAAAGTTAGAGATTACTTCAGTTTTTCTAAAAAAGCGAAGTTTTTTAAATAATTCTATGCAATTTACAGTCAGATCTTAATTAAAATAAACAATGAGTTAATGTTTTTAAAAAGGTAAAAGGAAGGTGAAAAATTATATTTAGATAATTATTCTCAATCGAGTAATCTCCTTTTACGTTAAACTAAAATTTTAAGAGAAGATTAAACATTAAACTATATAGTTAGTTTGTGTTATTTAAAGGCATAATTTGCAATTTGTGATTGTGGTTTTGTATTAGTTGAAGAAAAATATTGATATAAATAAGCTCCCAAATTAAAGGGAGTTATGTGTGAATAGTAAAGAAACCACAGTCAACAGTAGAGTCGGTCGTAGTGCAACCGGCCAAGATGGCCGTAATTACCAGTGAGTCAACGTTCTGTGAGGTTTCGGTTTGTCCATGTGTTTATCTGATTATTATAATACAGGGTGTTTCATAATTGAATGCTGATCCTTAAGGGTGTTATTCCTTGGATGATTTTAAGAAAAAAAGTTCATGTCAATGTAGGGTAAACTATACAGTTATTGGACACCATACAGTTATTGGACACCATACAGTTATTGGACAAGTCCGTTGTAGATTTCTATAATAAGCTTTTACAAAACAAGAGGGTTTTTCTTTTTTGATAGTTGGTACAGCTAATCTTCTAGCTTCAAGGTGTTGTCAAATAATTGGTTAAAATAAATAAATATCACTTTAAAAATTAGTTTATTTTCACTGGAGTGTTCGCAACAAGCAATTGGCAAGCAATTTCTTAACGGATGACAATTTATGTGTTCTTTATAAACAATTATTTTTGGACACAAACTACTCTAAAAGTTAACATTGCAATGTAGCGGTAAACAATAGGTTGTAATTTGCGTATTTTGCATAGCTTATCTAAGCGGATGTTCATTGCCAATGCTGTCCAATAACTGTTCTAAAATAAGCGAGATTTTCAGTAATTGGACTGAGTGTCCAGTAACTGAATTTTTAATATTATTTTATTGAACAGTTATTGGACTACGTTTTTTGCAACGTAATCCAAATTTATCAGTCAGAACAATAGCACAAAAATATGATGTACCAAAATCAACAATACATTTCAAAATTAAACATCCCGATCATAAGAAATCTTTTGGACCATCGCCGGTGCCTACAGGTAATGAAGAACAAACATTGGTGAAGTGGATTGCAGAGTTAGGAAAAAAAGGGTTTCCACGTAAAACTGACGATCTTATTGTTAGTGTCCAAAAATATCTAGTAAAAGCATCCTCGTCCAAATCGATTTAAGAATAATCGACCAGATACTGGATGGATAAAGGCATTTCTACGCAGAAATCCACAAATTGCTTGCCGACAGAGCGAAGCAGTGTCTTCTGCGAGTGCATGCGTGTCGGAAAAAGATATTAGAAGTTGGTTTAAGGAAATTAATGAGTATTTTATAGAAAACGATCTCATGGAAGTAATAAATGATCCTACTAGAGTTTTTAACGGTGACGAAACTGGGTTTCAAATTTGCCGATCAACTGGCCGGGTATTGGCAGAAAAAGGGTCAAAAAATGTATATTCTATTGACCAAGGGTCTTCCAAAGAAAATATCACCGTGATGTTTTCGTTTTCAGCTAATGGAAGTATTTGTGTACCAATGATCGTTTATCCATATAAACGAATACCTGAGAAAATAGCAAAAACCGTACCCTCAGAATGGGGAGTTTCTCGAAGTGATAATGGATGGATGACTTCAGAAATATTCTATGAATATATAGGAAATATCTTTCATCCAAACTTGGTAAAAAATAATATTAAATTTCCTGTTATCGTCTTTGTGGACGGACATAAATCGCACATGACTTATGAAATAAGTTTGTTGTGCAAAAAACTGCAAATCGAACTTGTCGCACTTTACCCTAATGCTACGCGAATTTTGCAACCAGCTGACGTAGCTGTATTTTGTCCAGTTAAGGGTGCTTGGCGTAAAGTTGTACGACAATGGCAATTAGAAAATCCAGGGGAAACGTTAAATAAAATTAATATTGCATCACTTTTACTTGAAAAAAGAAAGTGTGAAGAGCTGAAGCTGAACAAAAATAAAAAAATCCAGTAGAAAAAAATATCTTATGCTATGTGTGTTCTTTACCAATCACAACAGAAACGCAAATTCGTTGTGACGAATGCAAAAAAATGTTTCATCGTGTTTGTGTTCCTCATACACATATCAAACATTTACCCGATGAAGACGATTTTGATGGATTCATGTGTCATATGTGCTACAAGGAAGAGTCAGATGATCAAACAACGAATGATTCTGATGATACTGATGAAATTTTTAAGATGTATAACTCTGAAATGAAATTGTTATGTTAAATAAAATAAAGTCAATATTTGTGTCCAATAACTGTATTAATTATGTCCAATAACTGTAAAAAGTGTCCAATAACTGTACTTTTGTGAGTTGTTTTGTTTAATAATTAATTACAATTTTATGTACGCTTTTAACAGTTTTCTCTGTGGTTCTACATGAAGTCTAAGAAATGAGCTTCTCATTGCTGGAGTTACTTTTAAATCTATCATACATAGCAAATTTTTTACGAAGTCTCAAATGGTTAATTTTCCTTAACTGTCCAATAACTGTGCAGTTTACCCTAGGACCGCAACCGCCGTATTTTTGAGATACAGGGTGTTTTTTGAATTTTAGTAGGTAGGTATCTACTAACTAGGTATAAAAACACATTTTTTTCAGAAAAAAAACAGTTCTGTTACTATCAATGGCGTACGTACTAACATGTCCTTGAATGTATTTACTTGATTATTAAAAATTAAAACTAAAGAGAAATGTACTCTTTTACTCTTCATGAGTACCTAATAGCCTTTTATTTTTTTACTCGAAAACCGTTCGTCGGACAAAAAAAAGTCAAGAGGCCATTTTACTAAGAGATAAAGCAAATTATAAAAATAACATTTATTTTGAAAAAAAACAGTGGCATATCATTTTTTTCATTAAAAATGTTCAAGGACATGTTAGTACGGACGCCATTGGTAGAAACAGAACATTTTTTTTTCTGAAAAAAATGTGTTTTTATGCCTAGTTAGTACCTACTAAAATTCAAAAAAATGTCCAAAGCGGTATCAAAGATATTACGAAAAAACCGATATTTTTTTCAACTTTTAACACCCTGTATCTCAAAAATACGGCGGTTGTAAACCTACATTGATATGAACTTTTTTTCTTAAAATCATCGAAGGAATAATACCCTTAAGGATCAGCATTCAATTATGAAACACCCTATCTGCTTAATTTCGTAGTTATCAATTAATTAGCTTCATTATGAATCCCGAGCGACCTCCCAGTCCCAAGCGCACATTGTATTTAAGGTTTAAGCCCTAAAGCCGTTTTGACATAATTACATGAGAATTTTCGAGATTTCTTAAGTAATAAAAGGTAAATTTTTCTTTTCTCAAGAAATAAAATAATCTAGAATTCTTAAACACTAGCAGGTAGTGTGTGAAACCGGTAATCATCTATATCCTAGCAAAATGTCGAAAAACACGACTACATCTTACGATATTATTCATGCAACAGCATCAAAAATGTTATAAGCAAGAATAATGCGAAACCTAAAATATAAAGTGAGTCAATAAATAAGTCCTGAATATCATTTGTTATTTTGCCCCGAGCGGCAAATTGCTGTAGCATGGTTCAGCACTCAAGTATATAAACAACTGCCATAAATCTGTAACTTAAGTTTAGAACTGCTGACAACTTGAAGGTTCTGCCTAAAGGGCTGCTTATATGTAATATTTAATAGCAGCCTCGGTACGGAAACAAAGAATAAGTCTCGAAAACGACCTGGAGAAATTTTAAACCGCATCCATCTTGCATATTTAAAACACGTCTGATGTGGATGGAGTACAGTAAACGAGAAATTGGTAAAAATAATGTGAGTGTATAGAGCAGGGGTGGCCAAGCTCCTTGATAGTACGAGCCATTTTTCAAAATTTGAAATTTTTCGCGAGCCACAATTAAATACGTATTTAAAAGGTATGCAAAAAAGGTATTAAAATTTTTTTTTTACAGAAATTATATTTATTGAAAACATATAAATAAAAGTACAAAATATGTGTATTGAATTTAAATATTAAAAATTAAACACATTTATTTTACTTCTCTTGACAATTCTTTAAAATTTGGTGAATAATTGGTGACAGCACTTCTCAGTAATTCTTTGAGATGCTGGTTAGTTAATACTGATCGGTCAAAATCGGTCTGGAGTCGGTCAATTACGGACGATTACGCCACTGTTTATGTTCGTTCGCGCAGTTTTCGATGAGTCATATCATTCTTAACTTGGACGGAAATGAAATTTGTTACAACGTTGCACTTAGTGTTTCATATTTGTTGTCAGTAATTTAAAAGACATTTTGAAACACATACGGAACGATAATAATTTTTTTAAATATAATAGCACAAAAATTAGAAGGGAACTCGGGTACATTTATCGAGAGCCACAAATAATCCTTCAAAGAGCCGCATGTGGCTCGCGAGCCGCAGGTTTTATGTGACTGATGTGTTATCACGGGACCTTCGTTATACTAGCTTTCATGCAAACTTTAGGAATATGACCTTTCCATTTGCAAAAATCGTAGACAAAACTCTGCTTTCTACATTTATTGGCTAAATGCTGTGGTGGACCACATCTAAAACATTTTATATCAAATGTATTTTTACATGAATAAAAGGTCAATACACGTTATAGGTACGTTCTCGTTCCAGTCGCGGTCCAGTGTATTTGTTACGGTCAATTCGATTATTCAGGGCAGTTTTCATAATGCTTGGTCATAATAAATAATGACCGATAAAATCAGGCAATTTAATAATTTTGTATTTGCCTACGACAATCTAGGATAATTTATTACATTGCCCGGTCATTATAAATACTGCTATTATTTCTCTGGTCACTTTAATTAAAAAATAAATAGAAACTCTAGGATTTCATTTTTTTGTGTGTATATTGTGTCGTAGGCATAATGTGAAATCCGGCTTTTTACAAAACGCCTAGGCATTTTATAAAAAGCCGGCAAAAGGAGCAAATTATGACTTTTTTTAAGCCCATACATTTGCGTTCATACAAAATAAAAGCTTTAACCAACCTTTAACCTGACGCTCATTCATTTGGTCAGTAGTAGAGGGTTAGGTTAAAGGTTGGTTAAAGATTTTTTTAAAATAAATAATAAAAATGAAGCTAATAGGTTTGTTTTTCTTAAAAACAATTAGGCCGGCATTTTAATATTTGTCTAGTCAAAACACGAGATGCTCGTTTTGCAGGATTTTTATAAAATGCCGGTATTCACATTATGCCTACGACATATGTATTTGCAAGTACATATCTACCTAATATGTTTTTTTTAGTTAGGCATACGTATTAGGGCGGAGTGAAAACAGCAAAAAAATATTAAAATAAAAAATGTCTTTATCCTATATATGGAAAAGTATTTCGAGCTGGGTTCAGATACAAACACAATATGCTCTTCAGTGATTTTTGTTATATGGCTTTTGTCTCCTACCATATTTTGAGATAGCGTTTTATCTTTTCGTCCATCGAAGTAGATAGCATTTATTATATTTCCAGTCTCTGTTTCGTCTCTCTTCAAAATATAACGAGCTCTTTTCCTTTCTCTTCTCACCATGCTTCTGTCGATTATTTTGCGCGAGTCCGCCTCTACTACTATACCAATGTCTTTAAGTACTACACTTGCAATAATGGCAGCTGATTTATCAGAGATTCCGGTTTGATCACAAGCTTGTGCTAGACTTGGTAAACGAAGACGCATTTGAGAGGTTTCAGTTGGTTTCTGAGAACAGGCAGTGCTTTTCTTACTATCTTTTTCTTCTGAATCACAATCGTCTTCTGATGATAAGCTACTTGTTTTATATTCGCATTCTTGTGATTTAGAAATTGTGGCTCGAGCCTTGCTCTCTAATTCCTTTCTGTATAGTGAACGTTCATTTTGTTTGGTGGTTGCCACGTCAACCGAACCAATAACCATTTTTCTAGAATTCCTTTGATCCATTAAAAATTCACGTTCCCTAGAAGGCACTTTGTTTTTGCACTTGCACAACATAAAGTCAGAACATTTGCATGCTGAAATATCACAAAGTTTTTTTTCTGCGCACTTCTAAACTCTTTTACCTTTCCTTTAAGAGCCTCATTGTATCTGGATTTATGGGTTTCTTAATGTTTCTTACTTTCTCATTATACTTTCTGATCAAATGTAAAATTTGTTGATCTGACACTACTGGAATAGATGCTTTTATCCATAATGTTTTTAGCTCTACAATTAATATAGACGCAATATTTACTAATGTCGGTTCCGCTTTGTTTGGTGAGACATCCAGTAAGGATTGACGTATGCAAAAATAATTTTTCTTCAAATCGGCATACGTTGGTAAAACATTTTCTTTAAATTTTGACGGTGCCCCAAACACAGGACAGTCTACGTTTTTCCTAGTTTTATGCATATTCCACACAAAGCTACAAGAATAGGTTTTCAGTGAAATTGCAGTATTCGACTTGAAAATAAATATGTGAAACCATATATTTTTACCCGTTATATATAGGATGTATTAATACTCACAATTAGTTACTCAATACTCACTTTCTGTCTTAAATACATAAACATTACACAGTTAACCGTTAAACTGAAACGAAGCACCGATATAGCGATTATTTGAACTTTGAAGTAGTGGGGGCACCGCTAAACGTTGACGAATCAAGTTGCAATTTCACTGGGTGTTTAAACAAACCAGGGCTGCGGAGTCGGGAAAAAAAAGGTAGACTCCGACTTCGACTCCTGATAATTTTAGTGGACCGACTCCGACTCCGACTCCGACCAAATTAAATACTAAGACATTTTATGGTGTGTAATATAGCAAAAAAAAAAACAAACATAAAAAAATTATTTAAAAATTGAGTTTAAACTTTGCGGCAAAGGACCATCTCGCAATTGTTTGTTGTACTCGGAGTCGGAGTCGGTACATTTTTTCCGACTCCGACTCCGACTCCGACTCCACAGCCCTGGTTTAAACACACGTCGTTTACACTTTTCCATATATAGGAAAGATGATTTTCGAAACTTCCATTTTTCACTCCACCCTAATACGTATATTTTATACTTATTTTATCACCACCAGTTTGTTTCTTTATTTGTTTGTTAGTTATTTAAAAATTTGTTTTAATATAATATCTTCTTATTTTTGTATGTAGAGAAATATGAATAAAAATTTTCTTAAATTGCCCACTCGATTTCCAGCATTATTCATAATACCCGGGCAATGTAATATTTTCTATATAATTTATTATTTTGTCACATCCCAATGGGCACTTTTTAAATTGCTCGGGCATCATAAATAATGCCCAATTACTTACATTGACCGTAACATATTCACACTGGCCGCGCTCTAGCCGCAAGCTAGGCGCGAGCTAGACGCAATCCAGACGCAATCCAGACGCAATCCAGACGCAAGCCAGACGCAACCCAGACGCAAGCCAGACGCAAGCCAGACGCATGCCAGCCGCGCTCCAGTAGCGGTCAGTACTCATTCGCTACAGTGTATACATGGCTGCAAATTTAAGCAATAAAGACCTTTTGATAGTGGCGTTATTGCTTGACGCAGATGAAAAGCATAGGTACCAAAAAGATAAGAAAATGGGTACATCCTTTGTTAAAGCGTCGAAAGTTGGAAGGAGAATTTTAAACTTTCTTTCCGCATTTGGCAGCTGATGATACGAAATTCTCGCAATATTTTAGAATGTCTAGAGATAAATGCAAATTACAAAATCATCGTCGTTCATGTTGATTCATATGGATTGACAGAAGCGGATTTATCACAAGACTTGATAGGCTATATAGCCTACGTCGGCAAATTTTATGGGTCAGAAAATTAAATTTAAATCCGTCCAAATAATTAAAAAAATTAATAATTTGTTATTAAGAACTATCAAACACTCAGATATAGATATTTACTTATGAGGTGCCGATCTATACGAAAATAGAGTGGTAAAATTCACAAACTCTCCGGTTTTTGGGGGCCCAAAAACACAGCAGAAAAAACCATTATAGTTTTATATGGAATAGAAAACTTTTTCAAACAAAAACGAGAACTTTTTTTAAGTTCATACAGGGTGCGCCATCAGTGCGATAAAGTCCATTATTTCCCTTAATGTCAACTTAATAAAAAAAAGTTTTTAATGAAACTTATAGTATTTCTACACGTACATGTTTTAAAATTAGTTTCAAGTATACAGGGGGTTTCATAAAAGTGGGGCGTCACTAAAGGTATTTTTTTTTAATTGAACACCCAGTATATTTTTGCATAATCGAATTCAGCAAGAAAATCTCCATATGACAGTATTTTGTTTTTTTAATTTTTTTGCGACGTTGCCAATTTATCTTAAAAAATCTTTGAATTTCCAGAAAAACAGGGTACAATACTTGTCAAGAGCACAAACCTTATGAATAATTATTGGCATATGATATTTTGTACATACAAAGTCAAAAGGTGTAGTCACAGTCTAAATACATAAAAATTAATTTATACTACACAGGGTGTTTCTTATAGATGTGCCAACTTCCCAATTTTCAAACATCAATAACTTTATTTTTTCAAATGGAACACTCTGTATATTATTACGTCATTTTGTTGCATTTTTGTTTTTCTTCGACTTTTCTTAATACTTACCTATACTTAAAATGAATATTTTCTGAAATATTTACATTTTACTTATTCTTATAAGCGTTGTGTAGGAATTTCCTAGTTTTCTCGGAGTAGGCCCCGACTTTGACAATAGAAACAATAATTTCTGTAGTAACAAATGTCATGGTTAATTGCTGTCAATTGTTAAAACATAAATAAATGAGTATAACATATTTAATAGGAATTTTCCAAAAAAAGAATTAATTGATGCGGTCTATGTTCAGGGTGGCGTATTTTCGATGCCCATACAGGGGGGGTATCTCGGTTATTATCAGAGATAGAAAAAAACTAAGTACGTAGTCTCGATTTCTTTTTTCGAGAGAAATTTATTGTCGTAAACAGATTTTTGATCTTTTTTAATTTTCGAAATATAGTTTTTTTTTAAATCTCTGATAATTACCGAAATACCCCCCCTGTATGGGCATCGAAAGTACGCCACCCTGAACATAGACCGTATCAATGAATTCTTTTTTGGAAAATTCATATTGCATATGTTATACTGATTTATTTATGTTTTAACAATTGACAGCAATTAACTCTGACATTTGTTACTACAGAAATTATTGTTTCTATTGTCAAAGTCGGGGCCTACTCCGAGAAAACTAGGAAATTTCTACACAACGCTTATAAGAATAAGTAAAAGGTAAATATCTCAGAAAATATTCATTTTAGGTATAGGTAAGTATTAAGAAAAGTTAAATAAAAACAAAAATGCAACAAAATGACGTAATAATATACAGAGTGTTCCATTTAAAAAAATAAAGTTATTGATGTTTGAAAATTGGGAAGTTGGCACATCTATAAGAAACCACCTGTATAATATAAATTAATTTTGATGTATTTAGACTATGACTACACCTTTTGACTTTGTATGTGCAAAATATCATTTGCCAATTATTATTCATAACGTTGTGCTCTTGACAAGTATTGTACCCTGTTTTTCTGGAAATTCAAAGATTTTTTAAGATAAATTGGCAACGTCGCAAAAAAATTAAAAAAACAAAATACTGTCATATGGAGATTTTCTTGCTGAATTCGATTATGCAAAAATATACTGGGTGTTTAATTTAAAAAAAAAACCTTTAGTGACGCCCCACTTTTATGAAACCCCCTGTATACTTGAAACTATTTTTAAAACATGCACGTGTAGAAATACTATAAGTTTCATTGAAAACTTTTTTTTATTAAGTTGACATTAAGGGCAATAATGGACTTTATCGCACTAATGGCGCACCCTGTATATAAAAAAATTATAGGGTGGCGAAAATTTATTAGCTTACAGGCGGAAAAATCATAAATCCGCCACTGTAGATGGAGTAGCGGTGGTGGTATATTTATAATAATAATATGAACGTCCGTTATTGTATTAGTTTCGATATCGAAG
Source organism: Elmis aenea (assembly GCA_947652605.1). NCBI lineage: Eukaryota > Metazoa > Arthropoda > Insecta > Coleoptera > Elmidae > Elmis > Elmis aenea. The sequence continues at coordinate 24,442,036 of OX393583.1, forward strand.
AAATAAAAACTCTGGATTTACTGGAACGGTTATCTTAATTTTTTTACGTTTTTAATCCGACGTTTCGAGAAAGAAGCTCATAAAATTATGAGCGAAACGTCAGATTAAAAACGTAAAAAATAAAGATACCGTTCCAGTTAATCCAGAGTTTTAATTACTTCGATATCGAAACTAGGGGAATATTTGCTTCATCAAATCTTGAGGACCTTTTACAAAATGGTACTCTTGAAACTCTTGATGTACCAGAAGATAAACCTCTTACAGGAACTAAACAATCAGCTGATCCAGCTTTGCTATTCAAAAAATATATAATATAATAAGGCCATCCTACACTACCATTTAAAAATAAAATTGGAAGAAGAAATTTTAATTATCGCGTGCACGTAGAATCGTTAAAAATCCATTCGACATATTAACACAAAAATTTGCAATTTACGATTTATTGACCACAACCAACACAGAAATTTTAACACATTTACCGAGAGAAGAAGGAAATTCTACAACTGCAGCTTTTGAAGTAAGAGACACGTTTGCAAGATCCTTTAATTCCGATGCTGGTTCTGTTTCATGGCGAATAAATATGATTTGCAAAATTACGTTATCATTATCTTTTATTAGTGATGAATATTACGTTATTAAAATATTTTGTATGCATTTTCCAGACTTTTTTAACGCCTTTTCAGTTTATTTCTATTTTTTTCTTCCACGTCGTATGTATTTGTGTAGATTGTGTATTATGTAATTGTGCTGAAAGTTCCATACTTGTTGCTATTTCCACTGCTTTTTTAATAGTGAAGTCCTTGTATTCCAAAAGTCTCCCTTGAATCCTCTCGGCTCGTAATCCAAATACAAATTGATTTCGTAGGGCTGTAATGTATTCTTGGGCGGTTACTCCTTCAAATTGTCTTCGTTGTAAGAAGCGAAAGTTCTCCGCAATTTCCAAAGGTTCCAGGTTATAGTGGTCTTTTATGCTTTTCACTAGATCTTCAAAGTCCTGATTTTCCGGTTCAACTGGGGATAGTTTATCGCACAAAATATCGTATGCTTCCGAGCCCATATAATGTAACAAATAGGCCGTTGTCATCGTTTTGTTTACTTTAAAAACGTTGAATGCACTTTCTAACCTATTGACCCATTGGTCGAATTTTATTTTCGTTTTATCGAACGGTTCGATTGTGAATATGGTTTGGACCACGTGGCTGGTCTTGGTAGCCGGGAATGGAGTAAAATTTTGTGAATTCGTTTAAATTTTTGTCGCCAATTGTAGTAACTTGTATTTAATTGTAGTTTGCATTTTAAATTAACACTACGTATTATTATAATTCCTTTATTTCACTTATTTACAATGTAATTTACTTTTCGAGTTTTACCTTACGTATCATTACAGGTACTATAGACCCATAGCTTTGCTAAATACCGCCTACAAAATCTTAGCGAAGTTGATAAATAAGAGACTAAAGACACACGCTGAGAAAATACTAGGAGACTACCAAAATGGCTTTAGATCTGGTCGATCCACCATAGATGCTATACACACTTTAGACCAAATACTCCAAAAAATGTGGGAACATAATAAAGAGATACACGTAGCTTTCATAGATTTTAAAACTGCCTTCGACTCGGTTAAAAGAAAAGAATCGCTAAGAGAATTGGAACTATTGGGAATACCGGGGAAACTAATAACACTGCTAGAAATGACCCTCAACAACACAACAGCAAAAGTGAGATTCCAAGGAATAACAACAGAACCCTTCAAAGTAAACAAAGGCGTAAAACAAGGGGACTCACTATCCCCCACCATATTTAATTTAATACTAGAAGGTGCACTACGAAAAGCGAAACTAGATAAAAAAAACATCATGATCAACCAAATACAAATAATAGCGTATGCTGACGATATAGCAATTATAGGGAATAGAAGAGAAGACCTAATAAGAGCGATAGATCAACTAGACAAAGAAGCAAAAAAACTGGGTCTGGAAATAAATGAAGAAAAAACGATAGGAAAAGAAAATATGCACTTACAGAACGATCTACAAACAAAGGAATACACATTCGAAGAAGTTAATACTTTCAACTATTTAGGCGTGACAGTGGGACAAGCTGGAAAGAACAGAGCGAAGGAGAGAATTCTGAAGGGAAATCAAGCATACGGCAGAAACAAAACCCTACTAAAGAGCAAAACAATAAGCAAAACAACAAAAATAAAAATTTACAAAACCCTGATAAGACCCGTCATAACATATGTCATGGAAACAGTAGCAATAAATAAGAAAGAGGAAGAAGAATTAAAAATAGTGGAGAGGAAAATAATGAGAGCAATACTAGGTCCTAACGTAACAAGAGATGGAGAAGTAAGACTGAGAAGGAACAAAGAAATAGAGGAGGAACTCGGAGGAGAAAACATCACTCGACACATCAAAGTACAGCGACTACGATGGGCAGGACACATCATGCGAAGGAAACCAACCGCAATGCTCAGGAGGGTAACAGAATGGATTCCTATTTGGCCCAGAAACAAGGGTAGACCAAGGAAAAGATGGAGAGACGCCCTGGAGGAAGATGCAAAGGCACTGGGAATAAGGGAATGGAAATTTAAATGCAAAGACAGGAAAGAATGGAAGAAAATAACGGAGGCAGCCAGAACTAATGAGCTTGAAAATTAGAGGAGAGGACTGATCCACCTCATTAAATGGATCTACAACAACGCCTCGGCGTTAGCCATAATCTCTAGAATTATACGGCTCAATGAATGAATGAATGAATCATTACAGGTGTATTGTATTATTGTAATTGTTGTTAACAGGAACTGAGAACGGAACGAAAACGAAAACGTTAAACGAAATTAACGAAAATTTTTTTAAGAACGAAAACGAAAACGAAATTATTATTTTTCGTTCAAGAACGAAAACGAAATAAATATTTTCCAAAACCGGTTTTAACCGGTTTTGTCGCTATTTCAATTTTATTTGTTAAACACAAACGCGAATTTACCTTCTGTGCTGGGACACTCCACGAGGCAGTAAAAAATTTCACTTGAAATAAGTGAGCTTCACTTTTCTTCAAATATTTACGTGAACATGTAACTTTATTGCTTATACTTGCAGTTTCGTGTAACACAAGAAACGGTACAGATATTCTCTGTACACTTAATTGGATATATATTATTAATGTGTATGTTTTATTTGCGTTTATAGAGTTAATAAAAGTAACATTTACTCTTACTTACTTCGAAAAGGACTAATGTATAAGAAGATTAAATCTATTGTCTGATGTGTTGCTATTAGGATTAAATGGAATGAGAAAATGTATATTGTATGCTATAGTATATCTCAAATAAAATTGCTCATATCGGCTTAAGCAGTTAGGACATCCCAGGTACATGCACAATCTTGGATTATAAACCTTAAATGATTTGTATGGCACAACACCTTAAATCATAATCGTATACCACATCTTCTTAATTGCTTTTCTTTGAGCATAATGACCTTACTGGTGTTATACTAAATAAAATGGTTAAATGTTAATGTGTTTATCGATTTGGTAAATTTAATATGGCAGCCAGTCTAAAATATGCTGTTCGTGAGCATCAAAACCCATCGTCATCGTTTATATTTTAGTGGAAACGCAAATATTGTTATCGTATTAATAGAGGGTTGAAGTGACTTGAAAAAAAAAAATTAGTCCTCGATTTTTTGATGACAAAAAAAGTTGTAAAACCGGTTTTAACCGTTATTTTTTCGGTTCACGAAAACGAAAAAGTAATTTTTTCGGTTAGAACGAAAACGATATATTTCGTTTTCGTTCCGAACAGAAACGAACGATTTGTTTTTAGTCCCTGGTTGTTAATGCGTAGTGTGTGTTGCGCCAGGTACGTACGTATTCTTTCGCGTTAATAACTATTTTGGATGGAAAAGCAACTAGACCCCTTATCTCGGAAGAGGGGAAATATTTTTCTGAAATTTAGCTTATCTTATAATCTAGATCAAAAATGTTGAGATGTAACAAAATTGTAGCCCTCTACGGTTTTCAGAAAAAAAAAATTATTGCAATTTAAAAACTAAAAAGTTACAATTGTACCTATGCCGCCTGACAAGCGTTAAAATTACTGTAGCATCGGCATTATTAATATTATGTATATCGTCATCAGTTTCAAGGAATTTTATGCAGTTTAAAATTCTCCACAAAACTACCCCCAATCATTTTTTTATGGCGCTATGTCAATTAAACATTTTGCCTCGCGTAACACAAAAAGAAACACCAATTAACTAATGATTTATTCATTGTAAGATGTTTGTAAACGACATCAAAGAAATCCATTTAAAAGTGCTTCTCTCTATATAAAACTTTTAATTAATAATAATTATTATTCCTGATTTTGAATTACCAAATTATCGGAGTTTTATAACCATATACAGGGTGTCCCAGTTAACTTGAACAGAATGGGGATCTCGTAAACGGTAAGAGATGCAGAGTTGGTTAAATGGGTGAGAATGATCTATGATTTAAGAGCAACTATTCTATGAAAAAAAATCTTGAAATTTTTTTACAGTTTTTGCGCTATTCGTAAAAAAAAAAAATTACGTTTTCGATTTTTGCTTATAACTTGCTTATTTAAAATCATACCCAAAATATTTTTTGACATTATTAGGACACTTTTTTGCGTAGAATTGAATTTAGTTAATAAATTTTACCCATCTTCATTTGTTTTCGTTATTTTAACATTAACTTTCTTATTTTAAATACGAGTCGTAGTTGGCTATGACACCATTAAAAAGAGTTTTTTTTTCTCATTTCATTGATGTATGGGTTGATAGGTTTATTTTTAAAAATAAGCAAGTTATAGCGAAATTATTTTATTTGTTAAATTTAATCAAAGTGGCCATTGGAAAGAAAAAAAACAAAACATTGCATAAATAAACTAGCTGTACTTAATTAAACACAAAGAAACCTAAATAATTTAAGATATTTTTCAAATTACATAAAAATGTATGATTTTTCAATTACTATTACTATTGAATCTAAATTATAAAATGTGTTCAAAGTGTAGCCCACTCTCCATGGCAATGCAAATTTGAGATCTGCACTTTGTAGGTAACAATGTTTTCCTAAGCACATAGCCGGATTTACATACAGGCAAAACTAGGCAACTGCCTAGGGCGTCGAACAAAATGGGGCGTTTTTTCTTCCACAAATCATAAAAATTAGAGACGGCGCTCACACGTCGAGTACAGGAAACTTGTAAACTATACAAGCATGTACACGACTTCGGCTGCATTCGAAAATTCGTTCCCGATGAGGAATAGGCCGGCAATATTGACAACAGACGCATGTAAAAGCACAGTTGCAAGCGAAATACACCTTTAGGCTTCACACACACAGAGCGTTTTCTGTCGCGCGACTCGAGTCGCGCGTTTGTTGGAGTACTAGCAATTGCATGTAGGTACGCGTACACACATAGTCGCGCGACTTTGGTCGTCGTATGTGTGTACGCGTACATGCAATTGCTAGTACTTCACAAACGCGCGACTGAAGTCGCGCGACAGAAAACGCTCTGTGGGTGCTAGGCCTAAGAATGTCATCAGGTCACAAAAGAAATTGCGGATTTCAGATTTCAGTGTAGAAAATAGCAGAAGAAAAGAAAAATAAATTACGGGACATAATCGCAAAAAGCGGTAAATTGGACAAGTTTTGTAATAAAACAAACATAATAGTAACAAAACATCCTCATGAAAAATCAATCGATGAAATAGAAATTACTACAGTTGTATGCTTACCACAGACATTAAATAATACTTTATTTTTAAAATATATATACAAATTTTTTTATGGGGGCCAGTGGCGTATCATCCTATGAGGCAGATGGTATGCCTGCACCACTATTGGGGACCCATTAGGATTTATTTCCCAAAATTTAGGTGTTTTTTTTAAAGTTTAGATCGCTAACTTTTTTTTCAGAAATATAATATATTTTATGGCCCCATATACACACTTGCACCGGGGTCCACGCTGATGACGATACGCCATTGACTAGAGCGTAGTCATATTTTCTGCCTAGGGGTGTAAACGAAGCAAATCCGGCTCTGCCTAAGCATATTACTTTCTGAAATGTTCTTAAAACAGCTTATCATAAAAAGACAGTTGAACACAATTATTAAAGAATTATGATTGGCTAGTTTAACAAAAGTTTATCAAATAAAAAGAAATATGCTTAGGAAACATTGTTATCTACAAAGTGCAGATCTCAAATTTGCATTGCCCATGGAGAGTGGGCTACACTTTGAACACATGTTAGAATTTAGATTCAATAGTAATAGTAATTGAAAAATCATACATTTTTATGTAATTTGAAAAAAAATCTTAAATTATTTAGGTTTCTTTGTGTTTAATTAGGTACAGCTAGTTTATTTATGCGATGTTTTGTTTTGTTTTCCAATGGCCACTTTGATTGAACTTAACAAATACAATAATATTGCTATAACTTGCTTATTTTTAAAAATTAACCTATCAACCCATACCTCAATGAAACGAGAAAAAAAATATCTTTTTAATGGTGTCACAGCCAACTATGACCCGTATTTAAAATAAGAAAGTTGATGTTAAAATAACAAAAACAAATGAAGATAGGTAAAATTTACTAACTAATTTCAATTCTACGCAAAAAAGCGCCTTAACAATGTCAAAAAATATTTTGAATATGATTTAAAATAAGCAAGTTATGAGCAAAAATCGAAAACGTCCATTTTTTGTTTTTTACGAATAGCGCAAAAGCTGCAAATTTATTTCGAGATTTTTTTTTCATAGAATAGTTGCTCTTAAATCATAGATCATTCTCACTCATTTAACCAACTCTGCATCTCTTACCGTTTACGAGATCCCCATGCTGTTCAAGTTAACTGGGACACCCTGTACAATACCAAAATTAGAGAGCTCGGATAACCATTAATACTTGTTGTAACAAATTTGCAATTTAAAACCAAGATAACTGCAGAGTTTGCTTTGGATATAAATGTATTTTTATGAGTTTTAATCTCAATAAATTGTATTATTTTAAACGAAACTCGTTATAAAGTTAAAATATCGGTTTATTTTAAGTATAAACGGCATTATTACAAGGAAGTTTATTTTTGTTATGCAAATCTATATAAATGTATTTACAGCGGCGTAAAACTTTTTGAACATCCATTCTTGAGATTGTGATAGACTCAAACTTTACAATGAGTACTTTTGTGGCAAGTTTTAATAGAAAAGCAACAAAACCTGCTAAAGTTAAGTTATTTCTTATTTCTCAAGAACCCATTAATCTTGTAGTATACAGGGCGGTGTACTCTGACTGTCGCACCCCTATTCCTTTGTTGTTTTAAAAGTAAACCCCTATAGGTCTTTTTTTTAAATCTGATTTATTTTACTTCGGTGTACAGGATTAACCTCTTAAGTGGACATAGCCTCTGCGCGCGAGGCCTTTCACAGCGACACGAACTCTAGACCGCTAGCGAGTATTTACGTCATTACCATTGCATAGAAAATCTCGTACGTCATATTCATTGTATTGAAAATATAAATTAAAAAATTAATAAAACGTAAAATTTGTTGTGACTGCAGGATGCCTTTATCGTTAAAGTTTTTCGACCAATTTTGGATATAATCAATATAAATAACTTCTGAGAGTAACTACGAAGCTAAGCAACGGCAAGAAATGTACGATTACATCCGTTATCGGCGCAAATATTTTAACCCTTTCGGATCCAATTTTTTTTTTCTGTGTTTTCAGATTATTTGGGACGAATATAGGTTTTTAACAATAAATATGGTAAAATATTTTGGAAAAAACGAAATTTTTACATTTCAAGAGCAAATAGGAATAGGGACAAATATATCCCAGTGGGATTTTTAATTGAGATATACAGGGTGGCCCAGATTACATTTCCAGCATGGGGATCTCGCTTATTATAAGAGATACAGGTTTGTTTAAATTAGATGAATTATTCCGTAGTATGAGAGGAGCCACAGTCAATTTTTAAAAGTACAAAATTCCTCGTACTTCAGATGTTATAGCAAAAATAATAAAAATGTCGGATTTCTTTTTTCTCTCATAACTTTTTTGTCTTAATCGTTAGAACAATTTTATTTGTACTTTCTGAAGGTACTTTTTAATGGTGAATGTAACAGTTCATCTCATTTAAACGAGAAAAATAAATCACATTTAATTATTCCATAGCCAACTTTGCGGCCCATAAGAAAAAATGAAATGAGGGGTAATATCTCGAAAATGGTAGGTGTTAAAAAAAATCTAAAATAATAGTTACATTCTCCATTAAAAAGTACCTTCAGAAAGTACAAATAAAATTGTTCTAACGATTAAGACAAAAAAGTTATGAGAGAAAAAAGAAATTCGACATTTTCATATTTTTTGCTATAACATCTGAAGTACGAGGAATTTTGTACTTTTAAAAATTGATTGTGGTTCCTCTCATCCTAAGGAAAAATTTATCTAATTTAAAGAAACCTGTATCTCTTATAATAAGCGAGATCCCCATGCTGGAAATGTAATCTGGGACACCCTGTATATGTCCGAATGGGAAAATAAATATACGATTCGTCGGACTCTTCACTGTTGTGGAATGGGTCCGCTTCTGAAGAAGACTTCCCAGAGAACGAATCTAATTCATTTGGTGAAGATACATCATCCATATTATCAACAACTTTTTGAAGTTCAGCTTTAGTCAACTTCTTTATCCACATAATGGAAAAACCATTGGGATATATATAACCCACTCAAAAACCCTTCTGGGACACATGTATCCCAGGCACAATTATTGAATCAAATTATGTGGTAAATCGACGTGCTCTGCTTGCAAAAACGTTTTGAATACGTCACCAATAGTTGAAAAACCCCTTAAAAGCACATTCCCATGTAAAACGGGACGTAGAAGGCTCTCTGGGCGTATTTCAGTATGCGTTGGGATCTATATGTCCCTATTGGGCCGAAAGGGTTAAGTGGTGATAAAGGACCTTTTTCTAAAAAAAAATTCCAGTAAAACTTTTTCCTAAAATCAAATGCTAAACAGATATCAACACGTACTTGATTTTTTTACACTTCTGCATTTAAAACACTCTGTCGCCGAAAATATGAATTTTATAGTAAAATACATTCAAGCTTTTTAGTAGTGCATGAAATTCTGTACAAAGATTTCAATCATTTTTTGAATATAGGCAATGGTTTAAGAGTTGTAAAGCAGTGTTTACAAAAAAAAAAAATTTAAATCTTTAATTGTTTTTTACACTTTGCAACCGTTGTATCTGTAAAACGAAAGGTTGTACAAAAAACGGACGGCCCAATACGGATAGCAAATTTTATGGGTTTAGTGAAAGTTTTGGAAAATCAAACCGATTTCCGGAAAAGCTGAAAATAAGGGACAGCGCGTAAAAAAAATTCCAACAAATAATGTTTTGCACTTAACCCTCGTCAGGCGGCATAATTTTACAACGTATCAGGTGGTAAAGGTACAATTGTATCTTCATATAATTATTCTGTGTGAAAATTCTTACAAGGGAGGGTCAAGATACGTTGTCACTAGAATTTGATTAAGGCTTTGTTTATCGCATCAAGGACATCAAAACTAAATGCTTTCCAAAGTTATACGTGCCAGTGGCCATTTACTTTGAAAAAATAGGGGAAAAACTGAAAAATGGGTATAAATAGGTCATTTTTGCGATGGCGTTGGCCATGCGGATAGACAAAATCGAAATTCTTTTATTTACCAATGCTCGCATCATCTGCAAGTAAAATGGAGCAAAGTTTTTGAAAAAATCTTAAACAGTTCCGGAGAAAAACGTCACAAACGAAACACCTGCATAAGCGCTATGATTTAACCCTCAGAGTACCAGGCGGGGTCACTGAGTAACCCCACTATCAATATATTGTGAATATTTTTTTTATTACTGTTTTTACGGATTTCTCCGTCTACGACTTTTATTTTTTTTTCCTTTAGAAACATAATTCCAGCCTTGAAATTTATTTTGTATTCTTAACATCCATAATATCGCTATATTGCTGGCTGGGGTCATTCACCGACCCCGCCTTGTACTTCAAGTACCAAATTTGTATAGAGGAGATTGTATGCAAGCTGTTGTCGATGTATATAAATAGTGTCTGAGAAATCATTAGTCCGATTCTTGAACGTTAGTGATCATTTCGCAGAAAATTTTGAGTGAGAAAGAACTGCAGAAAGCTGAAAATATGAGCCTAAGTTAAGTAGTGATGAAGATGAACACTCTGATGTCTCAGAAGATGAAGATACAATGTCCGGAGCTGATTCTGAGGACGAAAGCTGCGATCATTTTTCTTCAGATTCTGAAGAAGATGATAAACTCCCGACCCTTGGTAAAACGGAGAAGATGTGTCCATTGTACACGCAAGGAGGACAAGAAGTCCTCTATTGTTTGCGCCCGCTGTAATTGTGCAATTTGTGAAACCCATAGGGTGCAAACTAAAACAATAGTAGGGTAACTGCTATAGTTATTGGCCCCCTTAAGCAAAATTTCATATTGCAAGTGAGATAATTAATTAATTTTTCGATATTAAAATATAAAAACTGAACTGTGGTGTAGACCAATAAACTTATTTTCATATTTAAAATTCGAATTTGATGTATCATAAGTTTTTAATAGTAAAAATTAATTATTTTTAAAACACTACGCAGTTTTTTAGTTATTGGCATGTCTTTCGTAGTTATTGGCCCTGCATGTACCAGTTATTGGCATTTACAATAATTGTTACTTCTTTTCAAAATTTCTCACAAAATAATAACAATATTTATTGTTTTCTTGTAACTGTGCATTTAAAGATACCAGAGAAAATAATTCCTAATAAATAAATAGGGTTTGGGTACACAAAATTTTATTTTAACTAAAAGTAAATTCTATTATAAACGTCTTTTACATAAAGGCTAATAGGGTAACTAAAAATATCATATTTGAACACTGTAAAAATAATTTTTTTTTTCTATTTCAAAGTTTCAGTCTTACACTTTTCTTCTTTTTTCTTATTTACACAGTCTTTGATTGACATGTTTTACATGTGAATACTTTATCCGAAATTTTTTTGTATTTTAATATAGGTACATCTCAGGTGATAATTTCTGCAACATGTGTTACATGTTATTCCAAAATTGTTGCTATTAATATTATAGCAACAAGTAAAACATATACCAAAGACAACTTTGTTATTTCAAAATTCGTTTTGAATATTGTTTTTATTAGGTTGTTCCTCAATCTCTTGGTCAATATCAAAATTTTTAAATAAATCTTTGACATGAACTTCTCTCTTCTTTTCTTTGATTACTTTAATATTTTTACTATTATCACTCAATTTAGTTATTGGCAATTTTAAATTATCACTTATTAGCACATTTGATACTATTTGAACTTTGTTTGATTTTTGTTTAAGTAATTTTAGTTTTTTTATTCTTTTCTTATCTTATTGCTATGGGCGGATGCCGCGACAAGAATGACTTAAGCCATCCTTTTCCAGGTGTATTGGTTTTGAACAAGGTTTCTCTTTTAGAATCCTCTAGAAACTTTTTAACGGATAGCTTAATATCGTCAAATCGTTTGGAAAAACCTTTTTTTTCTGCTTTCTTTTAGCCAGGCCACAATTATAGCTTCTTTGGAATGAGTCAGTACTAAAGAAGGACCATGGCGTTCTTTAACAAATTTTTCGCAAAGGCGGAACTGCGATGTGGCCCTAGGAACATTATACATCTTCGAAGCTTCTCGTTTAGATATTCCATTTTTACAGCCTCTAATGGTCTAATGCTTATTCAATATCGTTCTTATTGTATTTTTTTTTATAAAAACAATTTCGTTTTACTTTTGGCATTTTCAGGAAATTTACAATTTAAATTTGCCGGTAAATTTTACACTGTGTATAGTTATTGGCATACAATACTTTAGTTATTGGCCACGGTTAATAACTGAATCTAGGCAGAATTCAGGTGTACTAGTTATTGGCCGCCTATGCCAATAACTATAGTTTTTCAGATTTTTATGATCCAATTGTTAGCCGCCCTTTAAATAAATCGATTATTGCAACTGTAGCCACAAAATTATGTATTTTTGTCACTTTATAGTGTAATAAGGTTATAGAGTTTGTAATATTATTTTGCCAACCAATAATTGATAATAAAATAAGCTATTCAAAATTGACACTCACCTTAAGGTGTTCACGTTCACCGCGCCCTTTCTTACTTGTGACTGCAACGTGCTCTAGATAAATATGATTTTTTATTTTTGTTACCAACACTATTACAAAATAAGTTATTAGTTTTAAACAAAAATTATTAAAGTTTGCAAACCAATAAACAGAATCCCCTAAATTTATTTAGAATTCTTATTATATGCGATTAAATGCAGACTATGCCAATAACTACACTAGGGCCAATAACTGTAGCAGTTACCCCTATGTAAAAAAGATTGCATCAATAACACAATATTTTGATTATATTTAATAAATATTTATGATTTGAAACATGTTACAATTTTGTTTTATCCATCAAATTTCCCGCATGTCACATATAGACGGTGTCAGTTTTTTTTATGAGAAACCAATTTTTAGGGATATAAAAGTTAGTAATAATGTTGATAAATAGACTAAGACAAATAAACATGGAGAAATATTGCTAAATTATATCATAATTACCGAGATTGAGTTGGGGTCTATGAGTGACCCCGCGTGATACTTTACGTGCATTCTTGGAGCCTGGTACTCTGAGGGTTAAGAAGTTGTGGTATATCTGTATATCTATGCGAATTGCATAGGCGATTAACATAGGGAAAACCGTTTTTACAAATGTCTCGTGTTTCGAGTTTTTCTCCGGAACCGTTTAAGATTTTTTTATAAACTTTGCACCATTTTACTTTCAAAGGATGCGCGCATTGGTAAATTGAAAAATTTAAATGTTGTCTCTGACGGTTTCATGGCCAACGCGATCGCAAAAATGACTTTTATTATTGAACTTTTCAGTTTTTCCCCTATTTTACTGTAGAAAATGGCCAGTGGCAGGTATAACTCTGCAAAACATTTAGTTTTGATGTTCTTGATGCAATAAACACAACCTTGATCAGATTCTAGCGACAACGTATCGTGATCCTCCCTGGTTAGTAGATACAATTTTTATATGGTAAATGGATAATATTTAATATCTACACATTATTTAAGTCGTTTAGTGATATTTTGCTTACTTCAACACCTGTAAAAAGATGCTGAATATTTGCGTTCTTATCACAACATAAGTAGACCTTTGATACACATTCAGTATTTGAAGAATATGATTCTGAATATAAGGAAGAAACATATGTTGCACCTGATGACGAAAATCATGTACCATCAGCGGATGTTTTAGCTGAAGATCGGCAAGAAATGGTCATAGAGCACAAAAAAGAATACAACTCAGAGAAAAGCCTTGAGCCTGTATTTCAAAGTGTGAATGACATTTGGATTGCTAAGAATGGAACTCAATGGCATAGTGATCCCCTACCGAGTTCACAAACAAGATCTCGTAACATCATACGACAAAGAGGTGGGTACAGTAATAAAAGAAAGAATTATGTCAAGCAACATGCAGCCTGCCAAAAAAGGCCTGTAAGTTCGACCAATTTTGCCTACAATCGTGATGCAACAATCTGTTCATATGTGACAAAGAAGAATAAATCAGTCGTGCTTTTGTCATCAATGCACATGACGGGAGAAGTCGATGGGACACAAGCACCCAAGCCAGAGATAATTAACTATTACAACAAAACCAAAGGCAAAGTTGATGTTATAGGCAAAACCTTAGACGAGTACGCTGTGAAACGAAGAACATTGCGCTGGCCTCTAGCATTTTTCTATAACATGATTGACATCACTGGATTAGCATCCTACATCATCTACAGAGAACACAACCCACGGCTCAGGGAAAAACCATTTCCTTCGATGTGCAGTAGAAATGATGCTTGGACGACGGATTCTGGTAGCACCAAAGGCAGCAGGTCCTCAAGTATCTCATGGTAGTCACCTGTCGTTGGCAGTTGTTATGTCTGCCGAGAACCGAATCGGAAACAACGTAAGACTAGAAAGTCCTGTATAGTTTGCGTGAAACCTGTTTGTGATGAACACTCAGTAACGACTACGTGCATAACTTGTGAAGAAAATCATTAAAAACATTTTCTATAATTTTCCTTTATAATGTAAATCAACGATTTTTTACTATTTTTAAAAATAAAACACCATAAAAAAAAATTGTTTTTTCTTCCATTATTTCATACAAAATATATGAACGTCAGTGTGGTATTTAAATGTCATTGGTTAATTAAGTTTTTTTTTTCCACGGCACGCTTAAAATTTTTGTGATACCTAACCTATTTTGGTTAAACTTTTATTTTTCATTTCTTACAAGGCGATTTACCCGGCGTTGCACGGGTGATTAAAATTTTCTTTTATCAATCACAGACTACTCGCGCTCCGCGCTCGCTCCCGGCGGACGTTCTCAGACGTTCAATTACAGACTACTCGCGCTCGGCGGACGTTTCCGGCCGTTCCCGGGCATTTCCGGCCGTTCTTTATACGACGTTTGTTCCGTTAGGTCCTAAATCGTAACTGTGCAAAATTTGGTCTCGATCGGCCAACGGACCTAGGATTCTATAGCGAACAAACAAACAAACAAACAAACACACAAACAAGCTCTTTTATGTATATACAGGGTGTGTAAAAATTGGCGGAAGCGCTACACGTGTTCTTCGTAAAATTCCAAGTCGAAAATCTTAATACGAAAATGTTGTACCACGCTTGCTGTGTCTGCAAGAGGTTCTCAAAGCTTTGACATTTAGTCCTTTAATAGGCGTTATTATTTAATACTTGCAAATGAAAAAGCTGCAATTTGGAATAAAAATAGATTTCGAATAGTATTTTGTCCTAGATATTGTGTTCTTCCTTTCAAAAATTGGTGTTGAAAATATGTAAATCACTGATTTTAATGACAGTAATACATATGGCAACATTGTCCTTAGCTGTCATCTCTGTTTTTCTCGTAATTATTTCTTGTTTGTGTTTTACGATACCCAAAAGTTTGCAGCTATGTCTACTGAAGGCTTTCAGTTCGAACAAAAAATGTAAATACCTAAGTAAAAATTGCTGATAAAAAAATGTCCAAACGCAAATCAATGTATGCAATGTTGCCAATTTTTTTTTTTCTTTAAATGGTTCCTGAGGCCATAGGAAGCATGGTACAACATTTTCGTATTAAGATTTTCGACTTAGAATTTTACGAAGAACATCGCTCCGTGTAGCCCTTCCGCCAATTTTTACACACCCTGTATATAGAAGATTAGTTTAGCACTAAAATTAACTTATCATAACATCATTAAATTCAGAAAAAAAAATTCTACAAGATTTAGCAAAAAAAAATAGATGGTGCCATTTGGAAAAAAAGAATTGACTATCGTTGGACATTTAAGTTGAACTTGAAAAATAAATTAAATCCAATTCAGTTTAAAGTATTTGAGGAGCCATTTCATTTAATTTTTTGTTCATCAAAATCGGACTACAAACAAGTTACAAGTTACAAGTTACAGCTTGCGGCGTTTTTTGTGTGACACCCTGTATATAACAGAATGTTATAACAAAAAAACTATTCTTTACATGAATACCAAACACCAGGTGCTCAGTGTTTTTATGTGCACTCGGTTTCTTCTAACATTGGCCTAAATAATCCTATTGCATTAAGTTTAAAAACTGTTAACATTACTTTACCTAAATATTTAAAAGATACGGAGCAAAAAGCTTAAAAAAATATTATTCGTTTATCTAGTCTACGTCATGACGTCATGTTAATATGGTTTAGAATTAAAAAGGTTTTTTCCAAGAAAAGTTGTTTATGTATTTTTTTTCATTTGTTTTCAAGTACTATTCTCATTCTGCACATCTATTTTTTTATAAGCACGCCAAAATAAATTGTTGGATGATGTTTGTAACAACTTCGTTACCAGTGTAATCTGCTTTAAAGTTGGAACCTAATGATAGTTTTTTTTTTGTTGATGTAATATAACCAAATATATAATGCATTACTTTTTTCAAGTAGAAAATGTTCCTGTCAATTTGTAAGAATTGATTTGTTTTATTTATTATAGAGGGAATTAATAAATTATTATTAATTTAAAAATTTAAAAAAAAAAATTGTACATGGATTTAGTTTGCTAAGATTTCATTATATTAAAGAAGGTAACAGGACAATTAACTCCCGCTTTTTTTGCACGGAGGGTTAATTGTCAGGGAAGGTTTTTAACAGGGTGTTATTAGTAGAATGGAGGCTTTCACGGCCGTTGTCTGATGAGTGGGTGGTTTTCGGGTTGTGCCGTGTGGAATTATTAATGCTTGACGTTTCGTCGTCCATGCTGACGACTTCTTCAGAAGGGGTCTGACTGCTGTTGTCGTGATTTGCTCCGCGTTATTGTCCAGGAAGTTATTAAAGGGGAGTTAATGTCCGAGAAGTAATTGCGCTAGAACCATCGTATCGGACAGATATCTTCTTTGATTCGCCTAAAATAAATCCTAATAATTATTGTTGCTAGAAACTAGGAGACCGCGAAAATATTTTAGGATATTTAGGGGGCCGCGGCTACTAAAAGGGTTAGAACCACTGGTTTATATGTAGCTTACTTTGACGGTAGTATATCTCTTGAAGTCTTGAGGGTGCAATTTTGTATTTTAAAAACCATTTGAAAAAGTATCTACCCGAGACCCGAGTATGTTCATTATAAATTTGAAATGTCTTCTACATAACTAATGTGCAAATTTATCCATGAGCTGTAACATTTCAACCTAACTACGCTCCGTAACATGGCTCAGACGATTGTAAGATATAAGTAGTTTTTAATCAGAAACGAAAGTTTTTCATTGTTACAGCTGAAGATGTTTTTCAAGAAGTTATATCGCTTCCGACGACAACATACGCTAGCCAATTACTCAACTTGTTCTAAAGTTTTAGTTATAGTGGTCGCTTGTTTTATTCGTTGTATAGTTGGCTAAACTCAGATATGAAGCTTGATATTTTAGTGTCGAGTTTAGCTCTAAGACCTACTATACAAGGTGTGTAAAAATTGGCGGAAGCGCTACACGTGGCGATGTTCTTCGCGTTTTTAAATATTTCTGACGTTTACCACAACAACAATTACAAAACCTTCGTAACTTGTACCAAATGAGTTTTAAAAGATTTTACAACTTGTTTGGTTTTTGTTTTCACAGCCTACTATAATTTTGTTAAAAAAAAAAATTAAAAAACTTTCGCAACTTACATGTTATTGAAAATAACTACATCAACCCTTATATATTTGGAATGACAAAAAAATAAGGAATTTAAATGAGTCATAGCCAACTATGGGTTCCAAAATACTTATAAGTTTATGTCACAATTCAAATTTTGATTTTGTTTTTGAAAAATTGTCTGCGCCACTACATTCTTATCAAAAAAGTGCCTGTAGAACGTCAAAATTATTTTTGTTCATTTTCACAAACAAGCGAGGTATAGTCATAAAACGAAAAATAAAAAAATCGAGTTATCGGCGATAACTCGAAAACAAAAGACGATTACCAATTTTCGTTTTCACCAATAACTTTTTCTCGAAAAAAGAGATCGAGAATGCGCTGTCCGTTTTTTGATACCTCTTATAGTTACCGAGATTCCCTATTAAAACATCGAAATTGGCCCACCCTGTACATGGGTATAAACTATGGCACGGCCTACCATATTTTCGTAAAGTCGAACCGGCACCCGACGATTTTTTTAAATCCTGAGATATTGGCACAAAAAATTGGGAGGGAGGTGACAAAATGCGCCACAGGCGATTTCTTTTTAATTTTAAAAGATTAAACGTGTTTTTATGCCAAATTAAGTAATGTAGAGTACTGGTTGGACCAAATTCGAAAGTTTATCTCGGTTACCGTAATAGATAGCGAAAATCTGATTTTGGTCTCTTGGGCTATATTTTTGGGTAAATAACGCCTATGCAATCAGATTTTTTCTATCGGATTTCATTTTGGCACTACAGACGAAAAATGAAATTTCATCATTTTTGAAAATTTGCTGTAACTTCTTTATTTATTAAATTAGAACAAAATGTTATAAAGGTTTTTTATACAGATTTATATGCTTAACTTAAAAACAAAAGTAACTTGTTCTTAGCCTCCTTGACTTTCGAGATATGGAGTAAACTTAAATTTTTTTAAATGGAAACCCTAGTTGGCCATGACTTTATGTGAAAGAGTATTTTTTTAGCTTTCCAAAAATATATAGTTTTATATATTTTTTGCAAAAAATAACCAAGATATGGCCAATTTTGTAAAAATTCGATCATCAAAGTTTGCCATGATTTCGTAAACAAGTGATGTTTGCAATTATTAAACAACTAAACGTCATTTAGAAGTAATTTTTTTAAGTTTTAAGCAAATCCGTGTATTATTTTGTATTTTATAACTGTTTATTGTGGTATTGTGAACATGGCTAAATTTGAACTCTTTGAAAAGTTTAATATGTTATAATATTACTTTGTAAGTGATAAAAACGTAGCGGTTGTTTCAGAATTTACTTGGCAATGACGCTTAGTTGTTTAATAATTGCAAACATCACTTGTTTACGAAGTCATGGCAAACTTTGATGATCGAATTTTTACAAAATTGGCCATATCTTGGTTATTTTTTGCAAAAAATATATAAAACTATATATTTTTGAAAAGCTAAAAAAATACTCTTTCACATAAAGTCATGGCCAACTAGGGTTTCCATTTAAAAAAATTTAAGTTTGCTCCATATCTCGAAAGTCATGGAGGCTAAGAACAAGTTACTTTTTTTTTTTAAATTAAGCATATAAATCTTTATAAAAAACCTTTATAACATTTTGTTCTAATTTAATAAATAAAGAAGTTACAGCAAATTTTCAAAAATTATGAAATTTCATTTTTCGTCTGTAGTGCCAAAATGGAATCCGATAGAAAAAATCTGATTGCATAGGCGTTATTTACCCAAAAATATAGCCCAAGAGACCAAAATCAGATTTTCGCTATCTATTACGGTAACCGAGATACCCCGTAAAACATTGGAATTTGGTCCACCCTGTACATACTTTATCAAAATTGCAGTTTTATGGCACACTCTTCTGATGTTTTTTTTATCAAATCGTCCCACACTTCTCACAAACTTATTTTTAATAAAGGTAAATTTTTTCACTAATAATATCTATTTGGGTTAAGGCTATATGAACATAATATTATCATTAATTTAAAAAAAGCAAAACTATTGCGGTCAAAAATTAAAAAAAAAAAAACGGAAAAACATCAGCTTTGGTTTTAAATATATTTTATTTTATTCGTCGCTGTTCTCATAAATTTTACCATTGTGTATTAGCTCGAATCCGAGCCCCCTTTGCAACACCGGATTCCGGGAATTAGTCCCCTTCCCTGTGATAGGCCTTGGTGGTATGCCCTGTATGCCATCTTTTTTTTTTAACCCTGCAGTGCTCGCGCGGGATACAAATGTATCCCAGAGTTCTTAAAAGTGCGTTTGTGCGTGTGCCTGCAGTCATATTTGGACCAGACTTCATGTAATCTTAGTTAATGGTGTTGTTGCCGTAGTAGAGCGCAAGTGCCCATTTTCTATTTGCAAGTCGTGATTTTTATGAAGTTTTTGTTGTGGGATACACGTGTATCCCGTGCAACTGCTAAATTCTAATTCCAGTTACTAAATTTTTTGGTAAGTAATTTGATTTATTCGTGTAATTTTTACAACATTTAATATTCTTTATTCCCAGAGGACGTTACTTTGGGCTCAGAAGATAGATATTTTCAAGAAGAAAATGTCCCGTGTTATTTGGGAAAAGACAATAACTAAATGGAAGAAAGTATGTCCACTCAAGTAAGAAAAATATTGTTCCAGAACCAAAAATACGCAAAACTGGAAATGAACGGTGTCATATTTGTCCTAGAAAAGATGACAGAAAAACAAGAATTTTTCGTACAGCATGTAATAAGTGGGGCTGCAAAGATCACCAAGAGAAAATGGCAAATATTTGTATTATGTGTAAAAATAACGAAGACTCTTGAACATATCAATCTACATTAGGTTTTTTCTTTTATTTTTGCAATTTTTAATACGTTTATAAAGTAAGTAAAGACATTTTAAAATCATTCTGCTTTTTATTACCTAAAATTGTGTACTACAAGCAAGTTATTAATGTGGGATACAAATGTATCCCACGCGACCTCTGACGTAACAAATTCAAGCGCGAGTACCGGAGGGTTAAATCTACAGCATCAGGTCACTATAAACCGAAATACTACTAGTGCAAGGAGAAAAACAGCAAGGTTAAAACGAAAACCGCATACAAAGTATTATAAAGCAATATAAACTCTGCCTTAATTAATGAAAGCCAAATTTGTTTTCTTATTTAAATTAGATGAAAACTTCAACTTTCGTTGCTAACGTTTTTAACATAACGAAACTACAAAAAGCTTTATATAAGCTTTACAATAGACTAGAACTCTTCTCATCTTACTTATTCAAATCTGCAAATTATTTTTAAGGACTGTCTTAATTATTTTCAACATTCGCAGCACAGAATCACGCCTTAAATGATAAAACAATAACTCCGACACGAAATAATTATGCAGCAGAGTCAGTGGCGTAGGCAAAATTTTTAGACCCTTGCGCAAAATTTTAAATTAGGCTCTTTTCAATCATAATTTATATTTTAATACTTTTTTTGTATATACCTGTATAGAATATGGGTCTAGGAACATTCTTCGCCCACAATTCTTCGCCCACAGTTCTTCGCCCACAATTCTTCGCCTCCACAATTCTTCGCCCACATTTCTTCGCCTACACAATTCTTCGCCGCCACAGTTCTTCGCCACCACAATTTTGTTTGTAAATGTGATTGTTTTTATTTATAACGTAATTTTTACATATTATTTTATGTTAGCCATTAGTTTAAAGTTGTTTGTTGTATATTAATATTTCGTCTTTTGTTGTTACGTTCAAAAATTGCTTCATAAATAGCGTATGTTGTGATTTTTAACTTTGTTTATGTTGTTATAGTATAAATAAAAATTAAATAAACCTAACCTAACCTGACCTAACCTAGCCCAATGTAAAAAAATCTGTAAAAATTACGTTATAAATAAAAACAAGCACATTTACAAACAAAATTTGTGATATGCTTTTATGCTGCGAAAAATTGTGGCGGGAAATAATTGTGTAGGCGAAGAATTGTGGGCGAAGAACTGTGGGCGAAGAATTGTGGGCGAAAAATTGTGGGCGAGAAATTGTGGGCGAAGAACTGTGGGCGAAGAATTGTGGGCGAAGAATTGTGGGCTAAGAATTGTGGGCGAAGAATGTTCCGGACACGGTATAGAATACAAGGTGATCATTAGTGGGGGATAGGTCGATTGTGGCTAAACGGTTTGAGATATAAAGTTGATTCAAATGCTATTTTATACAGTTTTTTCTTCCTATCACGATAAAAATATTTTCTAATATACAGGGTGAGTCACCTCTATGAAACTAATAGCAATTTTTATATTTCAAATACAACACCCCATTTTTAATTTAATATTTTTAAGGTTTCAAGTCTTTATTTAAAAAATTCTCCTTAAGTTATTTTTCGAAGTACAGCGTTGTAATTTGGTAAGGACATGCAGATAACATTGCTCTATTCGCTCGATATGAAAATATTTGAATCACGCATACAGGGGTGTTCATAAATAGGTGTCAAGATCCATGATTTTTAAAAGCTCGTTACTCAATTTTTTTAAATGCAAACCCCTGTATTTTCTTGTCATGAAACTCTATACATATAGTTATAGACTAACTAGTTTATTCCAAGCAGTGGATATCGTATAGCAATTATTTTCTTATGTTCCCTTATTTTATTAACAAAATTTATTTAATGTTTTTGTTTGTGGTTTCAGTTTCAATAAATAATTTTTCCTAATTTTTCCTTTTTTTTGCGCTCAATACCTCAAGTATTGCGCGCGCCCCAGGTTAAGAAACACTGACAAAGTTCTTAACAATTATAAAATTGATTTGGTTGCCAATTTATTTATTGGTTATGTTATAAGTGAATCCACAAGGCTAAGTATTTACTTAAAAATAGTATAGTATAAAACAGACTTTAGCCATTTGATGAACTTCTAAAGCGCTATTTAAACCTTGTTTGGCTTTATTCAGACACATTTTTCTTTAAATTGTTTAATGCATAATTTGTTTAAAATAGCAGTTTATGTATAATTAAACAAATTCAAACAATTTAAAATATTATTGCGATCCTTTTATTTAGAAATCTACAACAAAGAAAGCGCCCTTACACATTGCGTAGTTTTGCTTCGTCACAGCTACGCCCCTGATCAACGCTTTATCCTCTAACTCACAGAACCTGTTAAATTTAAACTTTATTCAAATCTTTCTAGAGAAACACTACGACTGAGTCGCATCGTACGCGGTTTTCGCCGACACAATGCCGAGGAGCTGGCGTTCTGGCCGTGACAGTATCATAACTTCTGAGAATGAGACTGAAGACAGACGAAAAATTAGTTTTTAATTAACTCGGTCGCGTTTTACAAATCCCTTAGAGGTTTTCCGTCACACTGGATTACTTATATCATTCGGTAATTAGCGTGGATCAATCTTGTGGAACGTTCGGGGAGCCTAAGCAAAAGAAATAATTAAATGGTGTAAAGTTTTTAGCGACAAAAGATTCGCATCGAATGAAAAAAAAAGTGATGAAGCTGCTGAATTAACATAGTTCGTAAAGTTTTGCTATTAGAAGCGGGTTTTCGTATTAAATAACAGGACAGAAAACTTCCCAGTAAAGTTTTGTTGATCATTCATTTCAGTATGACTAGTTTATAATTTGAAGTTGTACACAAAAAAAGTAAAATGAGAAAATATTGAGATACGGAGAAGATGGAATGAGGTATATTCCAAATGAAACTTCTGAGAAGCAAGCATTACACGAAACAAAAGAGAGTGTTGTAAGAGGGCGAGTGAATAATTGTTCACGGTAAATTTGGGCCCCGGGGAACCAATAGAAAGGTACAAATTTAAGCGCATTTTGATATAGACAATGTAATGCAGTTTTAAAAATACGAAAAGAAATATATTCAAAGCAAAATGTTTAGTATAATAAATTAACCCAAGTCTCTAGGATGCATACATATGAACCCAAAAGACATAAATGTCATTTATTTCGGTTTTTTGGTTATATCACGCAAGCCATGGAATTTTTAAACAAAACAAGATCTTGTTTAAAATGCATTCCTAAATAGCTAACTTTTGTCCCATTTAACCAACCTTGTATTTTCTTTATTTACGGAGATAGCAATAGTGTCCCATGGAAAAGTGAAACACGCTGTATATTAAAAAAAAAAATAAACATATTTTTAATCAGGTAGTCTTCTAAAGTTTTTACACAATTTTTCTGTAGGTAACTAATATAGTTTCATTTATAATTCTTTACTATAAAGTGCACTCTTGCAAATATAAATAAATGCCTCTAGTTATTCAAACAAAACCATCTTGTTTACTTGCTTCGTAAAATATTGTAAGAATCCGACTGCGTCAGAAAATTGTTGCTTTGAAATCATTGTGGTAATTATCCTATCAGAAAATTGTGTTGCCAGTTCTGTTTTTGTGTACGATCTGTAGTAGTTATAATAATTGAGGAGCAATCTTTCAAAACGCAGTATTTGACTCAAGTACTGAAATTGAGCAAAAGATGGTATCATATGCACAGAAAGCACCTGAATCGCATGCGCTATACTGTTTCTTCCTAACTGCAGTAATTGCCGCGTAAAATTTAAAAAAAGAAAGGAGTTTCTTTCAAACTGCAGTTTTTGACTTCTTTTGTTACTTTCAAATCGCAGTTTTTTAATGTCACTTTCAGAACGCAGTTTTTGCTGTGGTTTTTGTTTACAATTTCACTAAGCTTTGATAAAGTAGTTATTGTACCTAGTTTTTGTGCGATGAATGAAATGGATGAAGGACAAATCGAAGTGCAAATTGGAAACTCAGGTGTGCGTAAGAAACAAAAAAAAACTTCCGAAAAAAGGAAAATCGACAGCTACCTTGAAATTAAAACCTGTCGAATTGGGCAGGCTAGTCAAACCCAAAAAGTTGAAGGACGTTGACGAATTGTTATACAAAGCGTTTTCAAGACAAGGTTACAACAATGAAAAAATTGGTTGGAGGACCGCCGAAAAATTAAGCTGGTATAAGGACCTTATTGATAACACCAATAGACACGACAGTGATAGCGAAGAAAATCATGAGGAAGAGCAGGATAAAGATGAAAATTGCGATTGTGGAGAAGACGATCACAGATTGTGGTTGTGATTTTTTTTTGCTTAGTTTTGTGCGAATTTTCTACTATCTAAATATTTCAAAATCGAATATGTTTTTATTTCGGAGGATGACATTGTCGTTTGTTTTTTAAGATTATTTCTAAGAATTAGATTTTTGTTTGTTTTTACTTTTAAGAAAATGTTGTGTTAATTTATTTCTACTAAATTTCCAATAAAATTACAAAACGCATTTAATTTGCATTTGATTTCTTTCATAACGCAGTTTTTTTTTCAAGTAACATTCAAAACGCAGTGTTAAATTTTTTGTTGCAATGACTTGACAGTAAATTTTAATTGAAGATTTTCCAGTAATGTATCATTATAAGTTTTTCTGTTTTAACTATACAGTAAAGGCAAAAATTATAAAAATATGCAGTTCATAACACTAGGGCAAATATTATTGATTATCTCGAAAATTGATTTTTGTCAAATACTGCGTTTTGAAACATTGCTCCTCAATTGTGAGTGTAGCGAGGCCTGAATGGAACGCAATTTATCAAAAAATAAAAATCCAATTAATGTTAACAGCTTTCTGATTCAGTAAACAAAGTTGTTGGTGGAATGCATTAATTTGGTAACTTGATGAATTTAACGTCATCGACATATGCTGCAATTAATGTATATTACACAAAAATTCGATTTCGTCCTTCTTTAACCGTACGTCGGGCGCAATCGTTAAAAATAATACAAGCACAATTCTTTTTGGCGTCATTATTGAACGCGAGAGTTGAGAGGTTTCACCTGTACACCTTTCTGACCCCTCATAGCTATCCTTCAAGGACAGTTACATGATGTTATTGTTACAACATGCTTTCACGATTGCGCCCGGCGCAAGGTTGGTTAAATGGGAAAAAAGTTAGTTATTTAGGAGTATTTTAAACAAGATCTTGTTTTGTTTAAAAATTCCATGGCTTGCGTGATATAACGAAAAAAACGAAATCAATCAAAATTTTTAAACTCAAATATCTCGACTATTGTTGAGAATACACAAAAATGGCAAAAAAAAATTTTGTACATTTTGTTTTTTATAAGATGGCGATAGTCAGATTTTTATTTATAAATTACCGTATCTACCAGATATTTGACAAAACTACTTTTTTTTTTAAACGGCAGTCGTAGTAGGTGATGACTTAGATTTAAAGATAATTTTTTTCTCTTTACAATGATACAATATTTTGTTTGTCTATTTTCAAAAATAAGCGAAATAACTTTAAAAAATGCAAAATCTTAGATCAAGGTTGTTATGCATAAAAAACAATACCCGACTTTAATTATTTTATTTTGATCTAAGCTTGTCTATTATGTTACTCTTTAAACGCGATATTAAATCAAATGTAATGTGAAATTAAAATAATCATACTAATACTCATAATATAAATGAATTTTATTTCTCCTACTAACACATTAGCAAAACGGGATTTAAAATATTTACATAATATGTTGATTTACATTATTTCCAGTTCACAATTATTATAATAGACAAGCAAGGTTCTAAATAAAACAAAAGTCGGTTATTGTTTTTTTTTTTTTCTTTTATGGGGCAACCTTGATTTTTATCTTAAGATTTTTTTAAGTTATTTCGTTTATTTTTGAAAATATACATATAAAATATTATATCATTGTAAAGAGAAAAAATAACCTTTATATCTAAGTCATCACCTACTACGACTGCTATTTAAAAAAAAAGTTGTTTGGTCGAATAGTTATATCGTACGGTAATTTATAAATAAAAATCTGACTTTCGCCGTCTTATAGGAAACAAAATCTACAAAACATTGTTCATTTGGCGTTTTTGTCTATTCGCAACAATAGCCGAGATATTTAAGTTTAAAAATTTTGATCGATTTCGGTTTTTCCGATATATCACGCAAGCCATGGAATAGTGTCCCATGGAAAAGTGAAACACCCTGTATACATGTGTCGGTTGGTGAGACCCTATACAGGGTGTCCCCAATATACACGGCAAAAAAGTATGTGCATATTCCTGAGTGAAAATGATGATCATTTGTCAAATATTTTGTTATCCGAAAATGCTTCCTTTCAAAGTTAGAGACCTCCAAAGTTGCAAGAAAAAGAATTCAAAAAATCGATTACGTCCTAGCCGTTTAAGCTAGAGCTATCAAACTTGGCCGAAATGTTTGGGTGTTTCCCATTGACTTTGTGGGATAATTAGAAAGAAAACACGTAATTGGACGTATGATTTATAGTCAGGTCATCCACTTACCATCTTCAGAATTTTTTTCTCTGGAATAAAATTGAAAATGTCATTCGTCCATAGGAAAGTACGACTTAAGAGAAAAAAATTCGTCCCTCTTTGTGTTTTGCTGTAAACGTAGCCGTTTTCGAGAAAATTAGCGCTAAAGATGCATCGACAAACTCTGTTTATACAGCTCAAATATTTTTTTTACTAAATTTAGTTGGCTAATGTCATGCTTGACTTAAGGCTTGTTCATAACCTAACCTTTTTCTAAAAATGTCATACACAAACTTGTATACTGTAAACGAAAGCCGACATTCACTTAGTTTATTATGAACAAGCCTCAAGTCAAGCATGACATTAGCCAACTAAATTTAGTAAAAAAAATATTTGAGCTGTATAAACAGAGTTTGTCGATGCATCTTTAGCGCTAATTTTCTCGAAAACGGCTACGTTTACAGCAAAAAACAAAGAGGGACGAATTTTTTCCTCTTAAGTCGTAGTTTCTTATGGACGAATGACATTTTCAATTTTATTCCAGAGAAAAAAATTCTGAAGATGGTAAGCGGATGACCTGACTATAAATCATACTTCCAATTACGTGTTTTCTTTCTAATTATCCCACAAAGTCAATGGGAAACACCCAAACATTTCGGCCAAGTTTGATAGCTCTAGCTTAAACGGCTAGGACGTAATCGATCTTTTGAATTTTTTTTCTTGCAACTTTGGAGGTCTCTAACTTTGAAAGGAAGCATTTTCGGATAACAAAATATTTGACAAATGATCATCATTTTCACTCAGGAATATGCACCTACTTTTTTGCCGTGTATAATGGGGACACCCTGTATACGAATAAGTGTAAGCTGCATGCAAACATACAAATCTAAGCTTATTTACTTAAGAATTTTTCAAACTGAAACAGTTAAGTTTTCTTAATCCGGCTGTCGATTTACAGTTCCAAAAGCTTTCAGATTCCAAATATTTTCCTTAAATAAATCCTACTTAGAAGTATTTATCAAAACAGTAACCCGTACACATGTAGTCACTTAAAAGTTCGCGAACTCCAAGTCCTCTGGTGGGTAATTTTAAGGATTCTGTACACAGCTACTTCCATTTAGTTTATTTGGGAACATGGAACCGAGAATAAAAATT
Source organism: Elmis aenea (assembly GCA_947652605.1). Classification (NCBI taxonomy): domain Eukaryota; kingdom Metazoa; phylum Arthropoda; class Insecta; order Coleoptera; family Elmidae; genus Elmis; species Elmis aenea. Next base: position 24,469,811 of record OX393583.1, read on the forward strand.
ACAAAGTGTGCAGTTTACTCTAAACTCAGCGTCTACCGGGTGTTAATGAAACCAGTCTCCCCCATTATTTTATTTCGCGAGTTTTTTATCCAGAAAAAGAAACGAATTTACAAACATGTCGACGGTGGAAAGCAATTTTGCTGTAAACGCCAAAACTACTACTTTACTGGAGAGGCAAAAAACAGTTTAAGTTTTGGAAAAATAATTACTGTCCTTTAAATAATGGTTTTATCAAAAAGACGTTTAAGGAATGTAGGTGTCAAATAATTAAATGAATATTATTAGAACAATAAAAATCGTCGATAACAATAAATTAATGGCGTTATGGCACTTACAGCAAAACGTTGAAAATGCTGCTCAATTGAAATGTCGTAAACGCCATGTCACGATGTTTGGAATTAAATTTAGGTAGTAATAATGGCCTTCTAAATGTAGTACAGACAAAAAATGTAAAGAGACGTATGTTTTGTGGGTTGTAAATGCAACTCCATAAACTTTTATATTTCATTTGTCTTGTATACACAGAAGTGTCTGTATGTAATAAGTTGTTTGAAGTACATGTGAATTAAATAATTTACCAATGTTATAATTAATTATAATGCCCACAAAAACCACATTTAAATAAATTATTATAATTGTTTGAGGTATTCAAAGAACAAAAAGAAATTAATAACAAATAATTATTTTTTAAACTTTACCTTTAAAGAGTCATAAAAACACAAATAAATAAGATACTCTATTAAACAAAAACTAGTACCTATAATTGCATCAAAAGTAACTTCTTTAGGTGGGTAATATAAAACTAAACCACTTTAAAACACTTCGCACTTTGTGTTTGATGCACAGTGGACATCTGTCACACGAAGAGGCGTCAATTGACCCCACGCGACCGTTTGCGTTAGAAAATAGTTTGTTTGTGTTTTTGAAAAATGGTTTTTCGACTAGAATTACGTCTATTGAAGTGGTAAGAAGAGGTTAGTGATGAAGAAAAAATAGTTGGGGTGAAGAAGACGAGGAGGATGGCGGTGATGAAGAAATAACGCAAAATAACTCACATGATACCGAGCATGATACGGAGACAGAAGAAGAGTACATTTCGGAACATGAAGATCTAGTAGTCAGGAAGACATTCCATTATCACAAATTAATTCAATATCTGTAAAAAAAAATATGTGCCCGAGATACAGTAAAATAATTTGTAACAATTGCACTGATAATTTGTAGTGAATTTTGAAGGCTGATTAGATCTAACTAATTTTTTGATATTTGTTTTTATTGTTTTTGAGTATAACTTTGTTATTTATTTCTATTATTAAAAAGAGTTTAGTTTTGTTATTTTAAAGAGTTTTTATGTTATGTTTTTCTAAAGAAAGACCAAAAACAAAACATATGTTCCTATTTCAGTTATATACATTTTTAAAGACTTTAATAAAGATATTTTTAGTAAAGTATGTTTTATTGTTAAGAACAGTCTTTTAGACCAAAGCAACTAAAAATAAACATAAATATTTAAAAAAATTGCAATATTTGGATTGAAGGCGTTGACTGACCCCACGCGACGAGGATGAAAGGAAAATACAGCTAATAGCGGGTACCTTTGGATCAGCTTTAAAGGACACAAAGGAGAACCTAAAGAAAACAATCGATTTTTTAAAACAAATAAAAATGTATAACAAGATGTAATATAGGCAACTGACACTAATAACCTGAGCTGTTGAAGTGTCAATAAACCACAAATTAAAAAAAAAAAAAAATTAACAAAGTTATATTTGGTTTATGTTTTACTTGTTGCTATAATATTAATAGCAACAATTTTGGAATAAATGTAACACCTGTTGCAGAAAATACCGCCTGAGATGTACCTATATTAAAATAAAAAACAAATTCGGATGGAGTATTTAAATTAAAAACTTTTAAAAATTGGTATCAAAGCAATACACAAAAAAAAACAAAAAAACATGATTTGTCATTGTTTTTCTCTTTATTGGCTTATTTGTTTATATTTACAATTTCATTCTTTAAAGAAAATATTAACACACTCTCTTATTGGATACATCGTATCGCAATTTTGTTGGCGTACTGGATAAAATATGATTTTGTTTTCTTGAAAACTCATAAATACATATGCTTCGGTAAACAACACGCCGTAAACATTCCATTGTTTAATATCTTTTTATTGAGAAGTGATTTTCAAAAGAATTTTTCCAGGTTATTCAGTTGCCTACGTAACAGAGTATCAAATCACTTTGCTTCCTACGGTTTATTATATCGATGAAAAATGTATATCGAATAAAACGTCGTGAGGACGTAGAGGCAAAAATGTTGGGGATATTTCATGTTGAAGCTGAAGTATCCACTTACTCGATTTTAAAGGAGAACGCAGTTGTTTGGAAAATACTAATCAGCCTAATCTAGCGTCCCCTGTAACTTCCCTTCTTGGTTCTTAAACCAAAATCGGAAAAGCAATTGAACATCAAATACGAGGCAGTAATCAATTGTTTCGGGTTTTAAAATTGGGCGATTCGTTTTGGATGAGGGTATTTGATGAAAATTAATACTGCAATGGGTGACATGTCTTATTTACCATAGAATATGCTATTTTACAGGTCCATGTCCTGGGCCCCCCACATTTGAAATGTAACTTTTTTTTAAATGTAGAAGGTTGTGCTAGCCTTGTGCTGGCGTGCCTTGTTAAAAAAATGTATTGTGCTGTTTCATTAGACTACAAATTCAATTTGAATTTGGGGGGGCTGTGGACACGATAGTCCCCCCACCACGAAATTTTGACATTTTTTTTAGACAGATATGTTGTGCTAGCCTTATGCTGGCGTGCTTTGTTAAAATTTTTGATTGTGCTGGTTCCATTACACTACAATTTTGATTTTAAATTGGAGGGGCTGTAGACATGATAGCCCCCCACCACGTAATTTAAACCTTTTTTTTAGACAGATGTGTTGTGCTAGCCTTGTGCTGGCGTGTGCTGTTAAAAGTTTTGATTGTGCTGTTTCGTTACGCTATGATTTTGGTTTAAAATCTGAGGGGCTCTAGACATGATTAGATTTGCTTTTGTATACATTGCACCATTATTGTTATCTCTGAAAAGGGTGACTTCCAAAAAATTTATTGAATAATCTGTTTTATTTAACTAAAACTAACGAAAAAAGAACACCAGAACTCAATTACACCCGTTATACAGGGTGTCCAGTAGAAAATGAAGTACGTGGGTATCTCGGAAACCGTTAGAAATACAAAATCGGTTAAATGGGGAAAAATTGCACTATTACATACGTAGGTTGGAGTGCTTTATTCTCTTTAGGAAAAATGATATTATGGCATCAGAAATGTATTTCAATAAATGCTCGAAAAGACGCCAGACATTATGTTTTTTGAGGACCCATTAACAAAATTCCATCCTTCTCATCTGATCACCATTTTGAAGTCCTTGACAGAGACGTTCACGATTAGCATGATACTTGATATGTCTTAAAATTGTACCGGCTGTTAACCGAGCGATACCTAGGTATTGTGTTTTCTATCTCACGTAAAGACATACGGGGATTGTCAATTACGGCTTGCAAAACAAAATTTTCTTTATTTTAATCCGTGCGCCGGTTTCTTTTCGACATAACAAAGCTTCCACTATTTATTAAGTTATCACGTAATCGCCGAAACATGCTTCTACCAAGCTGACGTTCTACCGGGTATTTACTGAAATACATTTCTGCAGCTATTATATCATTTTAGTGCAGAGAATAAGCACTTTAACATTTCATCGTTATGCTTATTTGAAAAACGATCTATTGAAAGTTTGAAAATCACTAACTTGTTTAGTAATCGATTGACTCTTGTCGCGAGTGGACGTGTAGGGAGACCCAATTAATTACAGTTCGAGTAATGAGTGATTTCATTGGTTGTGAGTGCTATCAGACGATATACAAGGTCGGTGACCGTATCGCGTAACGATGACACACACACCTTGTAGAGCGCATGCAAAGCTATTTGCAGAAAATGCAAGACCAGCAAAAACAAATGAACTGGCAATAAAACAAAGAAATACTGACCTATTTAATGAAAGTTCTATAACAACACTAAATGAAGAATTGTGTAAGAAATGGAAAACAAAACGGAGCATGAAAAGCATGCCCTGTCCTCCATGAACTTGAAAACCAAATAGCTATTATGCAAAAAAATCTACAGTGTCTCGTAGAAACAACAAACAATACAGAAAAAATAGAATACGTAACGGATGAGGAGGAATTAGCAAAGAAAACAGAGTGGATAAGGAAAAAAGAAAAAAACAACAAAAAAAGACGGATGGATACTTCGTTAACACCACCTCAACAAGAACAAATTGTCCCAGCAGGACAAAAGAAAGATAAAAAAACACCATCGCCCCCACCAGTAGTAGTGGAAGGCATTGAAAACTTTAACGAACTCCACGACAAACTAAGCGATATGCTTGTTGGATTTCAAATTAAAGTAATAAATAATGAAAATATTAAAATTAATGTACAAGATGAAGAAAGTTATCGGATGTTAACTAAAATGCTTCTGGACAACAATATAAAATGGTTTTCATTTGAAAATAAACAAAACAGACCAATCAAAGTAATTGCCAATAAACTGCATTATTTCATTCTTGAGGCTTTCGCGGCCGTTATCCATAATACAATCTTGGTTTCCGGGTTTGGAACCGCGTCTTTTATATTTAGAAGTAGTTGACGTTTCGACCATTGTGTCTTGGTCTTTTTCAAAACGACTAATTTGTGAGGGATGTTGCTGGGTTTATATATCCAGCTTGTGGAGGCGTGGCGTTCCGCTTGATGGGTTTGTTCTGCCTCAGTGATTTTGTGATGACTGGTTTCCAGATGTTTGGGAGTTGTATGCCTGTGTCTCTGTTGTAGTTGTTTGGGTTCTTGATGATTTCCAATGATTCTCGATATAATCTTGGCCAGAAATGGTTTGCGCGGGCCAGTAGTTTTGTTTCTCTGAAGAGGATGTTGTGTCCTGTACCCTGGGCGTGTTCTGCTACCGCTGATTTATGGACTTGTTTTCTTGTTGTTTGTCCTTCGTGTTCTTTGAGACGCGTTTGTATACTCCTGCCAGTCTGTCCTATGTATACTTTTCCACAGGAGCAAGGTATGCTATATATTCCCGCGTGGTGTAGTCCTGTGTCGTGTGTTCTTCTTAATTTATTCGAGAGCTTCAAAGGAGCGTTGAAAACGGTTTTGATTTTATGTTTTTGTAGAAGCTTTGATATTTTGTTAGTCACTCCGCTGATGTAGGGCAAGTAAGTCGTAGCGATGTATTATTCTGCAATCCGGAAAAGATAGTTACCGAACTTCGGAAAAGATAGTTACCGAACTTCGGAAAAGAGGGTTTAAGGCACTAGAAGCAGAATAAACTTAAATGGAAGACAAAACAACCGCTAAATATGTTTATGCTGGTATTCAGAAATGATGACAATATTAACAAAATCTTTGCAATCACTGACATACTGGATATTAGAGTTGAAATACAACCAATCAGAAAAACTAGCCTAGTCCCACAATGCAAAAGATGCCAAGCGTATGGACACACGCAAAAATACTGTGCCAAAGAACCACGATATGTCAAATGTCCTGGTAAACACCTTACTGTAGATTGCACGAAGCCAAAGGACGGACCACCAAAATGCGTACACTGTGGCAGCAACCACCCTGCGAACTATCGAGGATGCATCGTAGCCAGAGAAATGCAAAAAATCAAAACTAAATTTTTAAAGAAACCCAACACCTCAACAGCCACAAAGAGAAAGGGAACAGGTAAGCAATAAAAAACAACAATCACAAAAGACAACTAAGACCCAGCCACAGGAAAACAATAGTAGACCTGGGACATATGCTCAAGCACTGGTAGGCACATCAATCCCAAATGCCAATACCCAAAATAGAAAACAGCAAACCACGTCTGCTAAACATACCTTGCAACTGATTTTGGAAAAATTAAACAAACAAGAACAGCTGGTTTTGAAATTTGATGAACGTCTAACTAGACTAGAACATAGTGCTAAAGGAGCTATTCCTAAGCAAAACAATGGCCAGTGACTACAGAGTCATAGCGTTGAAAGCCAATGGCTTATTGCAGCACCAACAAGAGCTACAAGCAATCATAGACATAGACAAGATTGATGTGTGTCTCATATCAGAAACACACTTTGCAAGTCAATCATTTATTAAATTCAAAGGGTTTAAAGTATGCCATACCATACATCCTAAAAATGCTACAAAGGGAGGTAGTGCAATAATTATAATAAAAGAAAACATACTCCATCATAAAAGGATTGGATATAAAATAGAAGAATTCCAAGCTACAGCGGTAATTGTGTAATGGGTGCATTTTGAAGTGACTATTTGTATTCTTTTAAGTTTTAGTTTTGTTACCGAGTGGCCGCCAGGGTGCGCTATCTGGGGTAATTTTTAGTTGTTGGTAATGTGAAAGGTTGGCAGTTCTGTACTTGCTCTAAAGAATGTAGTCTTCAGTTAATTGCTAAATTTACATTATTGTTACTTAGCGTTTCATTATATTTAAGGTACATGATTGTTTCTGTACTTGCTCTAAAGAATGTAATCTTCAGTTAATTGCTAAATTTACATTATTGTTACTTAGCGTTTCATTATATTTAAGGTACATGATTGTTTCTGTACTTGCTCTAAAGAATGTAATCTTCAGTTAATTGCTAAATTTACATTATTGTTACTTAGCGTTTCATTATATTTAAGGTATATGATTGTTTCTATACTATATAAACTCTGTTCTATTTTTCTATAAAGATGGTATTGGAAATAATGTTAAATAAGAATTAGAAACATTTTCATTCTAATTGAGTGTCTTAAGGGTTAGGCTGTTTGTTTATTTTGATGAAATAAAATTCATTGTTTAAATATTACTTTTGTAAAATTTCTGCGCCAGCGTTACTGCCGCAAAGAGTATGTGTGTGGGTGGAAGTAAGAAAAACTTCCACGCCCTGAGATTAAGCTTACATAGCGCATCCCGGTGGTGAACCCATCGTCCATTAAAGATTTGCGGGAATAAAGTAACTGGTAGGGTAAGTACTGAAAGGTGGACCCGTTGCAATTGGCCTACAGATCCAAACAAGATACTGTACCTAATCGATTTAATCGATTTCTTCATTGTCAAAAATATATCTTCAAACTTCATGCAGATAGAAGAAGGATGGGATATGGATTCGGATCATTAACCAATTCTATTAACCATTGGCCAAGGGCCAGGAAGAAAGGCTCCATCAACATGTAGGCGATCCAACATCTGGACACTACAGGATTACTAAGAAGACTCCAAAGGGTTAAACCTTGTGAGTTAGTTTAAGCAAAAGTTTATAACAGAGACTGTGCGGTAGTGTGCACGTTAATAATTAGTGTATTATATATTAGCAAACTAAGGACTACTATTGGGTAAACCTTAGACTAAGTTGAAACTTTATTAATTTAGGTTAGAATTAAACTGCTTATTGGTCTCAAAGACCAGATTGCATTGTCATAAACTCTACTAGGGTTTAATATAAAAAAAAAAAACTAACTTGTTTGCACTACAGAAAAATATTTATTATTTGACAGTTGTTAGAAATAGTCGTTGCAATTGTTTAATCACGACACCAAGGCTTACTGTGGTGAGGCAGTAAAACTTTTTAATTTCTGGATTCCACATTTGAGCTTTCCAGCGATGAACGACTCCCGTGTTGCGTGGTTCCATCGTTGCATGATTTCTGCGTTGAACGATTCAAGATTTGAATGATTCTGTCGGTGCATTTTCCAGATTTAAATGTTCCAACTTTTCATGCGCTCCAACTAAATAATATAAAGGTGCGGTTTTAGATTTTCATAGCGTGCTAATTTTTTTTTTCGAGAAATTTAGCTTGTCCATCGTATACCTTTCACACACAAAAGTATTGATGGTAAACGGTATTCTGTATTTGATTGAATTGTATACGCTGCACACTGCTTTGGCGACTACCTGTTTTTTTACATTATTCAAGAGCAATTTTAAAATTCTCGCTGATAACCGGACATTCCTGATACAACTGCTATTAGCTTGTAATTAATCGGGACACCGGAAATACTTGTTGTTTGTTGTTAAACATGTTATAACGTGATTCTACCATTGCCTTTTCACCCAAACATTTATTTGTCGAACATCAAACATTCAGTCAAACAAAATTTGCATAGGAATGTTATTTTGCGCCATGTAAAACATAATAAATGGTTCTCGTTAATCCAGATTGCCATTTTAAAATTCAGCAAATGGAATATGAAAGCCCTTTTTTATATTGGCGGCATTAAACACTCAATTTATAAACTAAAACCATCGTTATACTTCAATACAGCAATTCGGTCACGTAATATCGGTATAAAAATGCCATAAAAATCAATGACTAGGATTTCCTATATTGGCACAACGTGTGCAGCTTACCAAATTTGCTCCACCATTAGCGGTTAATGGCGTATGATAGGCGCGCTATGGATCGAACGGCTTTATGGGTTACCTTATTGTAAAACACGGATTTTGACAGGAACATATTGTGAATCTCGGAGATGGAAGCGGATTGTAACGGGCGCTATTAGTTCCCGGAAACTTATGAATGAAGTACTTGTTAAAATGTCAAGAGCTCGAATTGGTTTCGGGTGAGATCATGTGTTGCTTTTCGTTTAATATCTTGTTATCGTACGAATGTCCCAAATTTTATAAAATGGTAGCATATTTGGTCAAATAACCCATTCGACATGTTATTCTGAAGATTCGGATTACCGAAACATTACTGTATTAATATTAAGTGGGCCAGTTTTAGCTACAACTTGGCGGAAAAAAATCTGTTTTAAACACCTTCACTTATTTGTTGTGTCGTCACCGAAATTTTTTAACAAAATTTTCGTAATCAAATAATATAGGGTAAGTCGAGGAGAGTTGGACCGGTAGGAGAGACGGACCACTCTTAATAGTTTTCAACTGTGTTCACATATTAGCGGTTTGTCTGTGATGTTTAGGTAAATGGTACGTGAGATCCATGTTAGCACGATTGTTAACGTTTTAACGTTTAACTAAAATACAAGTTTTAATTAAAAATTTCAGAGCTTAAAATTATGAAGTCAAAACGTAAATTGTCAATTTTAGTACTTCAGGTAAGTTTTAACTAGTTTTTTGTGAGTTTCTGGACAAGGCACACTATAAAACATGTACATAACCTTAAAATACCGGTTGACAAAATATTGGGTGTAACATAAATACGATGGTCCATCTATCCTCTTACATGAAGATAGACGGACCACATTTGTGGAGGACAGGTGGACCTATATATACAGGGTGTCCCCATTATACACGGCAAAAAAGTAGGTGCATATTCCTGAGTGAAAATGATGACCATTTGTCAAATATTTTGTTATCCGAAAATGCTTCCTTTCAAAGTTAGAGACCTCCAAAGTTGCAAGAAAAAAAATTCAAAAAATCGATTACGTCCTAGCCGTTTAAGCTAGAGCTATCAAACTTGGCCGAAATGTTTGGGTGTTTCCCATTAACTTTGTGGGATAATTAGAAAGAAAACACGTAATTGGAAGTATGATTTATAGTCAGGTCATCCGCTTACCATCTTCAGAATTTTTTTCTCTGGAATAAAATTGAAAATGTCATTCGTCCATAAGAAAGTACGACTTAAGAGGAAAAAATTCGTCCCTCTTTGTTTTTTGCTGTAAACGTAGCCGTTTTCGAGAAAATTAGCACTAAAGATGCATCGACAAACTCTGTTTATACACCTCAAATATTTTTTTTAACGAAACTTACTTAGTTGACTAATGTCAGGCTTGCCTTAAGGCTTGTTTACAACCTAACCTTTTTTTAAAAATGTCATACACAATGTCAACAACAAATTTAAGAACCTTGGTAACTTGTACCACATAAGTTTTATAGGGTTTTACACCTTGTTTTTTTTTTTGTTTTCACAGCCTACTATGATTTTAAAAAAAAAAAAAAGTAAAAAACCTTCATAACTTGCGTATTATTAAAAATAAATACATCGACCCTTATATATTTGGAATGAGAAAAAAATAAGGAATTTAAACAGGTCATAGCCAACTATCGTTTCCATTTAAAAAAAGGTAAGTTTGTGTCATAACTTTGTAACGGCGAGCGTAAAATTATTTTTTTAGGATAATTAAATTAAACATAAAAATATCTAAAAATAATCTTTATAAATATTTTTGATATTTACAACAATAACGGAGATATGACACATTATTTATATTACAAAAAACACTTTTTATTCAATAACTCGAAAACCGGAAATGATGAAATATTTTTGAAAACGGTTCTGAGTTTGTCTCAAAAAACTGAACATTTTTGGTAATTTAACCTTTTCTCTATCTTAAATATTAACCGAGATACCCATGCAATCCCATCGAATTTGGACCACCCTGTACATATTAATGCTACAAATTTTGGATAATATAATAATAATGCGGTTTATGCTGCATGCGTATAATGTCCAAAATTTATTCAACACAATAATCTTTAAAAAATTTAGTGATACGTGTCCAGTCTAACTTCAGCTTATATTACTTATAATTTAACAACGAAACTTACTTGGTTAATTAATCTGTCTTCAATTTTCACACTAAACAAAAAATAAAGAAACTTGTATTGGTAGCCTGTAGCCTCCCCTAATGCTGTCAACCGTCTCAGCAGACATCGACCGTACACCTTGGGGTTTTTTATTTATGCGCTGACGTAAACAGTCACTAAAAATAACACTAACACCCGGCATTGTTTTATTAAGTTGGTAAAATAAAGCTGGTTATATAGTAGTAGAAAAATTCATTTAGATTTGGAAATTATTTGGTGTTAACGCCACCGACATCGGCCCTTGAACCCATCGGCCCACTGGGCATTTGCCCGGTTGCCCGGCGGGCTAGTCCGCCCCTGCTCTACTGTAATGGTTTGTTGATGGTTAATTCACAATTAAAGTCGCTATAGTTTAGGGCCCATTTTGTAGAACACACTGTATTTAATTAAAAGTGAGCTCTAAAATCTGAGACTTCCATAAACGCAATAAACTTATATTAGCACCGTTGCGATTTTTTTCTCGCCTTTATTCCCTGTAATTACATTATATCGTGCAATATTTCATTTGTCAAACCTTTCTACTTAATTACTGCGGCAGGTATCTCATATTAGAGATCTTCTTTCTGGAAATCTTACGAACCCTAACTTTCATAGTCCTTGATTCATAAAGCATCACTCATTTTAATGATGCCTATTCTTGTGTCCTCGACATTTAGAGAGAGCACTTTGTGAACTTAATTGCGACGGATCCTCAAATTCACTTGCAACGTAGCGTATCATTCAGATTATTAAGAAATTATTGGACAGTTTTATTAAGTTAGGATTTCTTAATTTGTCTGAAGTGCACTCTGGGTGCATTTTAATAATTGCAGTTAGTTACTTTTAACGGAAATTGATTTCTACGTTTTTCTTTTATTTCGCATGGCGCATCTCTCAGTCAGTAGCAATAGTAAAATAAATTCGTTTAGTTGTAATCAGGGCTCGAAACAAAAAAAAAATTAGTTGACCCTCGTCAGACTGCACAATTTTATAACGTAACAGGTGATAAAGGTACAATTGTACCTTCATATATTTTGGATGAAAATTCTTAGTAGATAACATTTTTATACTGTAAATGGATAATATTTAACATCTGCAACACCTGCAAAAATATGCTTAAAATTCGCGTTCTTATAGGCCCAAACAGAATGCGAGTTTCGGGTTTTGAGTTTTGGGTGTTGGGTTTCGGGTTGGAGACTGAAACTGGTCTTTGAAACTCGTAGCAAACACAATGCGAGTTTTTCAAAACTTGAAACTCGTTGACAAATGTCAATGTCAAATGACATTTTAAATAGCCAAACCTTTTGGAAATCGTGTATTAACGATTCAGATTCGTTATTCTTTTTTCTTCAAAAATATCTAATACAATCTTACTTTCGAGTTAAATTTAGACCTTAAAATTATGAAAATACGTGGCCGGGCGTATCAGCTGTCAGAAATTGACATGTTCGATTTTCGATGCCATTTTAACGCATTTTAAGCCTTTCAAAAATTTATCTTGACTTGATTTACTAATGCAACAACCAAAATGAATGTTCCCAGGTAATAATTTATATACCTACCTAGTTATCTAAAAAAAATATTTCATTAATAAAAGCGTTAGCTTTAAAAAACTTAAATTTTTATGAAATTTTACCGTCGGGTGGTGGCCCAAGGAATAAGTATCCGATGTATGGGCCGAGCGTCCAAAGTTCAAATCCACGAGACGGCTATTTTTTTTTTCGCGAATTTTTATAATATTGGCCTGCCCACCACCAGGGCCTATCACGGGGGAGATGGGGCTAATACACAATATTTTGTTTACAAATACTATTAAAATTTAATTTAAACCTTTCTAAGAGTAATGGAGGCCCGGTGTCTATTGCTTCCCTGGGGCCCGAATTTTCTGTGAACGGCCCTGCCCACCACCATTGCATAAAACAAAGGATATGTCTTATCGTCCAAAAATATTAAAAATATGCTGCCTCACATCAATAACTGATAAACTTGGGTGTGCGGGACATATTTATTAAAATCGGGACGCGGGACCAATAAAGACAAAGCGGGACAGTCCCGAAAAATCCAGGACGTCTGGTAACCCTGAATGCTGCCCTCAGATCAATAATTATGAACTACGAAATTTATTGGTGCAAGCAGGGGCGGATCTAGGTTTTTCGGGGCCTAGGGCTTATTAAAGTCCAGTGGGGCCCCATTTTTTGTTTAATTAAGAATCTTTGAATTGGGGTTTAAAATTAATTTTTAATAACATCATAATCATCGTTGAAATATATTTATTTATGAAATGGTGATGATTTATGTTACATTGATTAAAATAAAACAAATAATACCTATTATAAATTATCATTAGTAATAATAATAATTTTATACAATACGATAAGTGCTAATTGTTAATGAAAAAGCATTACAAATTTATGATAATAATTCAATTTTTGTGGGTCCTTCACACTTGGGGGCCCAGGGCTTAAGCCCTATTAGCCCCTATGTAGATCCGCCTCTGGGTGCAAGAGAAAATGTATTTGTGTAAGTGAGTTTCGGTCTCTAAAGTTCAGCATGTTTGAAACCCAAACCCGAGTTGAGCAAATACCGTCTTTACGTTGAAACTCAAAGACTGTATTCTGTTCGGTTTCATATGAATCCGTGTGTTTGACTTTGAAACCCGAAACTCAAAACCCAAAACTCAAAACCCGAAACTCGCATTCTGTTTGGGCCTTATCACAACATAAGTAGACCTTTGATACACGTTAAGTATTTGAAGAATGAAGAATCTGATTCTGAATATGAGGAAGAATCATATGTTGCATCTGATGAAGAAAACTATGTACATACCACCAGCGGATGTTTCAGCTGAAGAAAATTACAGGGAAAATTGATAGATAATAATTTAAGACTTTTAGAAAAAAAATTTAAATTGTTAAAACTAAAACCAATATCGCATTATAATTTAATTAACAAATTATTATTTTTTGTTTCAGATCTTTGGTTCTGTGGACATATTTCAAGGGTAAGTACTAAGTATCTACTATTTAAAAGACTATTGCTTCTAATCAACGAGTTTTGAATATTATACGAGCAACGAGAGCGTTTGCATGTAGATTTATTTTATTATGCAAATGAAAATGGTTATCTACAGGATGTTTCTAAACGACTTAGCATAATTTCTACTGGTGAATCCACGTAGAAAAATAGGACGATTTAGCCCATCATGCCTCATAGAAAGTTGCATCGTTGCTAAGTTACAGCCCCATGAAGAGGAGATGAAAAATTGTTTTTTTATTGATAAATTAAGAACGCTTTGACCTACAACCTTTATATTTGGCACGTATTCTACAATAGGGAAGCATGTTCTTATGCATAAGTTTGAATGAAATCCCACCATAGGGGGCGCTACAATCGATAATAGCAGAAAAATAACCTGCTGTATATTTTTTTGTCGATAGTAATTTCAATTTTTTATTGTAACAGCCGGATAGGTAGGTCTAAAATGTACATTTTTAGTAACCTAAAGTTTTTTGATAGAAACCTTCGTTTTGGAGAAAAACTCGATATTATTAAAATATTACTCTGATATTTATTGAAAGTATTTAACAAAAACTAGTTTGCTGTGAATTAACAAACGAAACAAATGAGGTCAGATGTCATATTTTCGTTTATTGTAACAATCAACGCCCTCTTGTAATATGATTTTGATACAAATTAATTAAATTTTTTTCTTCCAAATCTACACTTTGAACAAAAAAAAATTAAATAATTTGGAGCAAAATCCCATTACACGAGGGCGCTGATTGTTACAATAAACGAAAATATGACATCTGACTTCATTTGTTTCGTTTTTTAATTCACAGTAAACTAGTTTTTGATAAATACTTTCAATAAATATCAGAGTTATATTTTAATAATATTGAGTTTTTCTCCAAAACGATGGCTTCTATCAAAAAACTTTAGGTTACTAAAAATGTACATTTTAGACTTACCTATCCGACTGTTACAATAAAAAATTGAAATTACTATCGACAAAAAAAAATACAGCAGGTTATTTTTCTGCTATTATCGATTGTAGCGCCCCCTATGGTGGGATTTCATTCAAACTTATGCATAAGAACATGCTTCCCTATTGTAGAATACGTGCCAAATATAAATGTTGTAGGTTAAAGCGTTCTTGATTTATCAATTTAAAAAAAAACAATTTTTCATCTCCTCTTCATGGGGCTGTCTTAGCAGCGATGCAACTTTCTATAAGGCATGATGGGCTAAATCGTCCAATTTTTTAATGTAGATTCATCAGTAGAATTTACGCTACATGGTTCAGAAATACCCTGTATATTTTTTTTACGAATGTATGGTTTAATAATATTTTAAAGGTTTTGTTGCACGTTGTTGTACATGAAAATTAATTTACCTAACCAGTCTTAAACTAATCGTTGGGAAGCGGATTTTTTGAGCAAAAGGAAGAAACCTAGTAGATGTATGACATAAAAAATTGTTTAATTCACTGTCACAATATCAGCATTAGAATTGGAACTTTGGAAACTAATTTTGCACAGGTTTTGTGAAAATCCGGGTGTTAGTGTAAGAAAACTCCTTCAGAGGGTAAAACTGCCAATATCATTTAGTTAGCTATGAAACATGTCAGGCGGACAAGTTGGCTTAGCAATAATTGTTTTGTTAAACATCACTTTTCATATCAGTTAAAATAAATATTTTATTTAACAGTATTTAAACATAACTGCGAAACCTGAATTAACAATAACTAAATATCTCGGAGCAAAACATTTATGGATGTGTAACAATCCGAATTGTGAGAGAAGAAATAATGCTTCTGTAATAGATGTTCAAACAATTGTCTGTTACGTTCCAATTATAACTGTGATCTGCGTGGTTGCCTTCTCTCAGGATACGGCAGTATATCAGCGTAGCATCTACAGTTTTTAATGCAAACTGCAATTATTAGGCCATAATTATTTTTTCTCACAACCGTTGAAAAATGTTGTCATTACCTTATCAAAAATAGTGGGCAAAACGACATTTTACTCTCTAGTGAGCAAAAGTGATTACTTTGCTCCCTAGTGAGCAAAATTTGTTGAATTGTCATGGTAACGTCGTGTAATAGCGTTTTTAGACAGCGTGTCCAATTCGTGTCCAATACACAACTGACATTTTAAGGTTATGTGTAATATTAAGGTTTTGCTTTTCATGTTTTAATCGCATTTTTCAACGGTTGTGAGAAAAATGTAATACACAACTCGTGAGAAAAGTACCTTTTCTCGTTCAACTGCCGTGCAATTGGCAGTCTCACGAGAAAAAAATTACTTTGCTCACTTGTTAAGTAAATAACTATGATTGTAGACATTTATCTTAACATATCACAACAAAAACTTTTAGCTTGTTGATTGGTTGCCATGGAAACGACATAAACTACAACGACCGGCCTACCTGATTTATACTGGTTGTTGTTTAAAACGCATTTTTTTTCAAATTTGACAATGAATGACGAAGTGCAATGTGGAAAATTCATGAATTCAGAAATTTAAATGCTATTTAATTATTATGTAGTTAAATAGCAAAAATTGCGCCCATAAGAAAAACTAAAGTTGGTTTTCATAGAACAAAAACTAATCGACCTAGGAAAAATTTATTATCACTATCTGATTCTGCTTAAAAAGTTGCTTGGTCAATGTTTTTACACATTTGAAATATTTTATAACCCAAAGGAGTTATGGACGATTTTCAAAAATCGTATTTTTCGGTTTTTCCCAATTTTCTCGGATACCATTTGAGATATTTCCAATTTCTCTTTAGATTATTATTGAGCACAAAATTTAGCAATTTTGCCAAATTAAAATCTATATTCTAGCTATTACAGGGTCCGGCAAAATGATCTCCCACATTTTAATATTTAATAAAAACGCCATTGTAAATGCTATTTAGATTTTATTTTTATTAACTGAAAATGTATGCTATGCCATTTGTTTTTATTAAGTTTTAAAAATTACAGAGTCCAAATAGCGACCATTTTTTTGCGATACACATTCGAAGCTGATTTCTGAAAGTTTCCATTACTCGAGCAGTAATTTGAGGCGATATTCCTGTAATTTCTTGGCGTATTGCTGCTTTCAATTCGTCAATGGTTCGGGGATGGTGTTGAAAAACCTTCACTTTCAGGTAGCCCCAAAGGAAAAAGTCGCATGGGGCAAGATCGGGTGAACGCGCAGGCCACCCAACGTCTCCACGTAACGAGATACGTGTCCTGGAAACATTTCCCTTAAAACGTCCATTGTCCTTCTTGCCGTATGAGACGTAGCTCCAACCTGTTGAAACCATACATCCGGATGTTCAAGTTCTCTAAGTTTTGGATGTATGGTTTCAACAGGATGGAGCTACGGCTCATACGGCAAGAAGGACAATGGACGTTTTAAGGGAAATGTTTCCAGGACACGTAATGTCGTTACGTGGAGACGTTGGGTGGCCTGCGCGTTCACCCGATTTTGCCCCATGCGACTTTTTCCTTTGGGGCTACCTGAAAGCGAAGGTTTTTCAACACCATCCCCGAACCATTGACGAATTGAAAGCAGCAATACGCCAAGAAATTACAGGAATGTCGCCTCAAATTACTGCTCGAGTGATGAAAACTTTCAGAAATCAGCTTCGAAAAAAATGGTCGCCATTTGGACTCTGTAATTTTTAAAACTTAATAAAAACAAATGGCATAGCATACATTTTCAGTTAATAAAAATAAAATCTAAATAGCATTTACAATGGCGTTTTTATTAAAGATTAAAATGTGGGAGATCATTTTGCCGGACCCTGTATAATAAGCGGGATCCCCATGCTTAAACTCGAATTTCAATCACCCTGTATATAAAATTTTCCTCATAAATTTTGCACTACTAGTTTTATTACTCTACTTGCAAATATGAACTCAGTTTATTATTTTCCTTAGTGCACTTTGATGTTCACTGTATACATTTAACCCACTTGGTGACTTCATATATTTTTGTAAAAGGGCTTATACCATCCTCTTTACGTCAACTAGAAACGACTCTAGGATAAGAGTACCCAATATTTATTCGAAAGCACTATACTGTAAGAATGTGTGCAATATAAAATTTTATTTCATATCTACTCTTAGAAGATATTGCTATGTTTGTATACCGTTTATAAACGAAATCAACCTCAGCTTCTTGTTTTTCTTTAGTTTTTAATTTATTCAAAACCAATTTTGGGCATGGGATATGCTCATAAAAATAAATAATTTGAACATACAGGTATTGTAACGTACCGCAGTGGTTCAGTATTATGAAAGTCCTTATGCTCTCTTGCCTACTTTCTTTGATACTGAATTCGGTAGTTCTTGTAAATTAGCAAAAAATTTTAATCGATGTAATGGCTCCTGATCGTCGTATTTTAGTGTAGAACACTGCTAAGTTGCGTTTCCATAGAACTCCAGTATTTAGAACAGCTATAGGTAAAAATAGGCAGTAAATAAAACAAACAAAATGTACTCCTTTTTAATTATTAAATGTTTCATTGCGTAGATAATTATCACATATAAAAAATTATTGTTAGCTCTGGAGTTGGCGAGGTTTGGTATTTAGTAACTAAAGGTTTTATGAGGAACTGTAGGTAGGATTAATTATGAAATGGAGAATTGTTTAGTATTAAGTATCATATTTTATTACAAATTTTCATTATTAATTCCAATCACTGCTATTAAGTTCCATGTAGTGTAGACAAATAATACAATGCACTTTTTTTTAAATCAAAAGGATTTTGTTTGTAACTTACCTTTTATAATCTTGAAACACACATAAACACTCTGAACAAGCAAGAAAAAAATTAAAACTGCACTCCCTATTAACTCAATGCAAACTAAATAAAAATTGGAGGACGCAAGCGAAACTTGATATTATATACGATCGAAAGTGATCACCGGTTTTTCTATACCCTGTTTTATAGAGCTGCCCTAGGAGTTCCCAGCCTTCGAGTCACCTCGCAGGGAGAAAATCAATCGTTGATCTATTGAAATTAACGCAAATTTAGACATAACGGCTCAGGGAGTTCCCAGCCTGTTTTATGTTTGGTTTTATTGGTGAGTTATTGTCACACATACAGGGTAGTCCACATAGAAGGGTCACTATTGGGATCTCGTAAACGGTAAGAGCTAAAAGAAGTTTAAACTGGACAAATTTTTCCCCTTTTTGAGATCTATTCGGTAATGCTTTAATCTTTTTAAAAAGTTCAATGGCACGCCAGATAGTAAACAAAAATCAGAATGGGCAATTTTTTTTAAATCGTTTTAATACCTCGGTTATACATGATGGTACGAAAATATTTTTGGGGGAAAAGTCGCAACATTTTTTGTTCTGTAATATGAAAACATTCATTTGTTTCGATATTGTTTAAATTTATGGCACTCTATAGCTTCACAGGGATGAGTTGTATTTGTTTTGAGCCTAAATATCAAAATAAATACACTAAACCTTATATCATTAAAAAGAGGAACAAAAAATGCTTTTTCATAAGATCATAGCCAACTATGGTTTTTATTTAGAAATATGCAAATTTGAAAATTATCTAAGAATTAAAAAAATATGGAAATAGAAAATGTTTTCATTTTACAGTGCGTTAAAAAATTAGCAATTTTTTCTCAAAAATATTTTTGTACCAGCAAGTTAGTATAACCAAGCTATTTAAAAAAAAAATCCCATTTTGATTTTGGTTTATTAACTGGCATGCCATGGAACTTATAAAACGTTAAAGCATCGCTGAAAAAGTCTCAAAAAGGGGAACAAATTGTCTAATTTAAACTTCTTTGTAGCTCCTACCGGTACGAGATCCAAATAGTGTCCCTTCTATGTGGACAACCCTGTATAAAGAATAAATATTTGTGAGAATTTCTCGGTTAATTATCAGATATAAGTTAATTTTAATTAAGCATGGGTATGGGAGACATTTGACCCGGGTCAAACGCTTCAGGCAAACCGATGAGTGCTAATTTTACTAACCCAGCGCTACGGGGTTAACCCAACTTTCTTGCAACCGGGCCTAGAGTCGAAAAAATAAGCAACGCGATACCATCAAACATGTCGAACCACTGAATTTGTTTTCGGAACTCCTGGCTTATAAAGAACCCCTTTTGGGAGACGCTGATTTAATATAATATCGTTGTGTGTGGTATTATGCATTATCCGGAATTTTCAAGCTCAGTGTTTCCCAAACCTAGTCGGTCTGCGGACCCCTTTATTCCACAGATTTTACGGCGGGCCCCTTTTGTGATGGCAAACCTATGACACGCGTGTTAATAGTGACACGCTGCTGCTTTTTTCGTGACACGCAGCTGAGATTTCGATTTTAAACATTTAGGCCTGATTGCATAAAAAGTAGACACTGAGCTAATCCCGGGTTTAGCTTTTACGCAATCGGGCCATAGGGTGGTATTTATAGGCACCCATTATTTGTCATATAAGTACCATTTAGAAAATTATTCTTAAGTCTGATGATTCGACCAAAAGATCATATTTAGAAATATTTTATTGTTTTAATATTGCTTTGATAACAGTATCGTTTGATATTTATATGTGGGTGACACGTCACTTAATTAGCATCACCTGAATTTTTTATTTTTGACACTCTGGGTTGACAAGGTTTGCCATCACTGGGATAGGTATTATAAACAAAAAGTTTGGCTTTGAAACAAATATTTTTAATTCTTTGATTCGTTTTATATAACATAATTAAACTGTACACCTTTAACCTTCTTCCCCATGACGTGGTACCCGGGTACTTTTTTCATATTCATTCGTAAAATATTCAGTATCCGGCTTTTGATATAATTGTGAGCGTTTGTGACATCTTCAAACTAGTTAAGATAAACATATTATCGCAATTAAACATTAAAATGTTTAAATAAATTTGTAGAAAAAAAATATTAAAATTAATTATTGCTAATCTCTATGACGAGGTACCCGGGTACCACATGCATAATTAGTTCCTTTTGAATAAGAAACACAGAAGATTTATTGGTCATATGCTAAAACACTGTTATTGCAAAGTAAGTTTTATTTATAAAATTTAAAAAGTCTTTTAAAAAGGAACATTGTATGACGATATTACAAATCACTGCAAGGAATACATTTTATAATTGTTTTAGTAGGTATGTTCCACACATATCAGTTTGTTACAAACGGTACAAGATTTTCTTGTTTTTCTTTGTAGTTTTGCTGGCATTGCCAGTTGTCTTGCAAGATCTTGCAAAAACTTCCTTTGCCTATAATTTTTATTAGCGTCCTGTGGATTGTTTTCTATGTATATAAGATGTATATGTCGATAATATTGGCAAACATGGCTACGGGCAATCTATTAGTTTTTCGTTTTACGGAGTAGTATGACACCATTTTATCCATATTATCGACACCACCTTTTCCAGCATTATAATAGTGAGTTATTTCGGGCTTCCTTTTAGAACCACTAACGGCACTATCATAATGTAAAGTAGACAGTAAAATTACTGCTTTGTTGCGCTTCGGGACATATGAAACCTTGGTTACATTGTCTTCTCCAAATGCAAATATTGAAGAATTTTCTTTTCGTGACTTATTTGCTAACATCTGGGAGGGTATACAGGGTGCCCATTTTTCTAACCTGTTGTATGGGTAACTCCGTTAATATTGGCGATACAGAAACGTTTAATTTAGCAAATTTGTGCAGAATTTAAAGGGAAATCTGATGCCATTTTCAAATTTGACCTACGTCATTAACTTTTTGAAATATTTTGAAAAAACTGAAAAAGGTCGATTTTTTCAAACTTGAATAATTCCGTAACCATATAAGCTAGAACAAAAATAAAAATTAATTTTTTTAGATATTTTTACGTAGATTTTAAATATGTTAACGAAAATTTCATAGCACTCTCGATTTCCGAGTTATAGCACAAACTTGCATTTTTTTAAATGGAAGTCATAGTTGGCTGTGGTCTTATTAAAAAGGTTATTTTTTTCTCGTTTCAATTATATAAGGTTTGTTATGCTTTACTCTTGTAGTTTTTCTTTAAATAAGCAAAAATCATTGTACATGTTCACTGCCTACTAATAGATGGGAGTTATCCCGTGTTGATGTTCTTTTTTTTTTTCGATGTGACATTTAAGAGTTGTCTCTTATTGTTAGTGTAGCAGTTATTAGCCAGTTACAAATTTTAAAAACAAAACCTCATAATTTGTCAAATAACATTTATTGTTTGTTATACGTATGTCTCTTTCTCGTGTTGATCAAAATTTTTGTTTACTATAAATTTCAAAAACAATGTTTTTTAATGAAGAAATATTATCAGGCTTTTTGGTATACCCTTATTTTTTTAAATTGGTTTCTAATAACGAAAAAAAATTCTATTGTCACAAGGTGTGCAAATCCATGCAAATCATGTATCTGGGGTCATACGGGTGTATTTAAAAAATTGTTCTTTGTCATATTCGACTGTTTTCATTTCTAAGATTTTAAGGTTATTACAATTACTATCTCCACTGCATGAACGACGTTTTTGTTATTCTTATTACTATTCTTATTCTTATTACTAAATTTGTGTTGCATAAACCCACCTTTAAATGGGATCATATTTTAATTAACATGGCGTAACTATTAAAACGGTCTTTCAAATAAAAATTTTTATCCATTAAGAATAGTCGCACTTCAACCCGCAGCACAAACATGCGATTCAAGACTTTGCCTGCAGACCCCCAGGAAACAGTCTGCGGACCGTTGGGGGTCCGCGGACCACATTTGGGAAAACACTGCTCTAGCGTGACTTATCCTAGCCATAACTTAAAACTGGTTTTATCGTGTTTTTATTGGCAGTAAAATTTACGGGAATTGTGTACTTTGTGTGTGCAAAGAGTAAAAAGTTTAAAAAGTTAAATAAAGTATTTAGAGTGTTAGTTCAGCTGAATTTAATAAAAACATCACGAAATGTGGAAAATTAGGATAATTAAAAATTTCTGGTTCGCTACAGCTTTGCGTGATTTACAACGTATCAAAACTTTTTGAAACTTTTGCTTATGTTTCCTTTGTTTTAATAGGGGAAAGCGTACAGCGAATGCGCCACAAGCGATATCGGAATTTTTTAATTATTTAATTTTGGAAAGCGCTAACCGAAAATAAACTCTGAAGCCAGCGACGTAACTTCGACTTGTAGCTTCAGGCCATTGCGCCATGACGACGATTTTTAGACCAGTCTAATACTTACCCATTACCCAAACCTTTTATTTTACAGAAAAAATATGTAGGCTAATCCTAACATACGTTAACAATTTTAAAGGCTGTCTTGAGTTTTATTTTCAAACTAATTTCAATTTAATTGGTCACTGAAAATATAAACTAAAGCAGTGTTTTTCAGCCTTTGTGTCGTGGCGCACTAGTGTGTCGCTACCTCGCCAAGAGATTATGATAGGTTCACAAAGGACTGCTGGCACCTAGTGTACTCTGTCTGATAGCGATAGCTCACCCAACGCCTCTGACAGCAATAACTCGCCCAAGGGTTACAACACGGTACCAGCTGGTTAACCAGAAGGTGTCGTGACTCAGTTAAGAACCATTTCTTCTCGTAGTTCACGTGTGTCGCTCGCGCTGCAGACTGCTATAAGGGGATTGACCCCCTCTTCAGTCGTAAGAGGTACAAGGATAGTGGGTCAGGATGTGGATAGTCAAGGATAGGTGAAAGTACTGTTACCACATTTGTCTTGACTGTAGAGGAAACCACCTGAAACCTCTACAATGACAGTCGGCCCTGGGATTTGAACCCAAGACCTCCCGATTGCAAGTTAGGTTGTTAACACAACCAGCCACCGAGCTCGGTAACCCTTTCTTCTCGAATGGCACCGCTTTTTAAACATCGTTTTGGCGGTGTCGGTTAAAAATTGTTAAAACACGCCTATTAGCCTTTCTGAACTAATAGTAACTTAAGTTTTGGATAAAAAGCGGCAAAGTTTAGTCATTTCTTAATTCGTTAATTACTTGCTTGCATCGAGAGGGGATGAAATTCGTATGGTTTTATTTGTTAGTCACTGCGCCCTTCCAAAACTAGAACATATAAACAAAACTAATAACCGATTCACCCCACCAAAAATTAATAAATTCGATTGTACATGTTAAAAATGTGCTCAGTTCAAGTTAATATAAAATAATAATATAGATACATAAATGCTAATACTTGACAAAAATTAACTTCTTATTAAAAATTAAATATATAAAAATAAGGAAACAACGATAAAGTCGGAATCTGCAGTAATGAAGTTTATTGTAGTTTATCTTATATTCAAATATTTGTAATGTTTATCACAACAACAAATTACAAAACCTTCGCAATTTGTACCAAATGAGTTTTAAATGGTTTTACACCTTTTTTTGTTTTTGTTTTCACAGCCTACTATAATTCTGTTTAAAAAAAAAACTAAAAAACCTTCGTAACTTGTATATTATTAAAAAGAAATACATCAACCCTTATATATTTGGAATGAAAAAAAAAGGAATTTAAATAAGTCATAGTCAACTATGGGTTCTATTTAAAAAAAATACAACTTTATGTCACAACTCGAATTTCGAATTTTTTTTTGAAAAATTGTCTACGCCACTGCATTCTTAACAAAAAAGTGCCTGTAGAACGTCAAAATTATGTTTGTATATTTTCATAAACAAGCGAAATATAGTCATAAAACGGAAAGTCGAAAAATCGAGTTATCGGCGATAACTCGAAAATAAAAGACGATATAACCAATTTTAGTTTGCATCATTAAATTTTTCACGAAAAAAGAGATCGAGGATGCGCGGTCCGTTTTTCGATACCTCTTATAGTTACCGAGATTCCTTATGAAAACATCGTAATTTGCCCACCTTGTACTGCAGTACTAATACTAGTAATAAGTACCAGTATTTTCACCGAAGTACTTGAGATTCAAGTCCTAAGTAACTAATTTGAAAATGTACTTTCTGAAGTACCGGAAAAGTACTTAAAAAAATAATGAAGTAAAAAAATACTTAAGTAATGCCCAGCTCTGACTAATAATAACAAAATCAACTGTGAACTCCAGTATAGATTTCACGGTTTATCAGACTTTATTTAATTTTAAAGGCTAAAATAAATATCACATTACAGCATTGCGTTATTGCTAACAGCAACTGAAACACGACACAAAAATAAAAACTTTATTTCTATGCATTTTACCGATTAAGTGGCAGTTGAGAATCCAAACAATTGCAAATTGACAGCTGAACTTACGACAGTGATTCAAAATTGCAACTAACGCGGTCGGCCTTTGGTAATCTCTCGCAGGCAGCCAAAGCCCAATAAAAAAAACTGACTGTCGCCTGCAGTCGCTTGGAATCCTGGCGTGCCTTGAAATTTAATTTCCCCGCAGAGACCATATTTGTTAGACTCTGATTAGAGATAGGGCAAGCAGTGGAATTGCCACTTAAAATTAATGCTGTCGATAAAATTGTGTTAGTTGCAAATGCATACAGCTGCAGTTACTGTAATTTCGTCGAATCTAAACATTTCCTTGTTGTGTATTAAGATAATAGCGTTTATTATTTTTTTCTAATTTTTACTAGAAGTAACTTAAATGTACAGGTTGGTCAAAACTCGATAGGATTCCATGGGTATTTTGTTTAATATTCAAGGTAAAAAACGGTTAAATTACCAAAGATGTGCAGTTTTTTATGACAAAAATTTTCAATCATTTCCGGTTTTAGATTTATTGGAAAAAAAAGTGTTTTTTTGTCAAATTCCCATCTTCGTTATTGTTGTAAACAGGGCCTACTAAAGGGAATGTCTTGAGGAGCTGCATCCCCGGGCCCCCAGTCTGAGGGGCCACCAAATTTTTATTTTTTTGTTGTTTAATATGCATTTTAACAGCAACTGCAAATGAACAGCAAAATATGTTTTCATGAAAATGCAGTACTTTCAAAAAATTTCAACAATTGGAAACTTTAAAAGTTCTGAATAAATTGCCTTGGAAATTAGATTGACAGTATATTAATTAACACTTTGTACTACCTACATTTTTAAAATATTATACAGGGCGTTTTTTACGCTCGGTCAAACTCGTGAAACTTTAAACATCGATAACTTAATTTTCTTAAATACAACACCCTATATTTTTTTACACAGACTTATACAAAATTTAATTATTTTTCAAAAACTTAAGGCTGTTTTTCACCTACAGTTGATATTTTCCGAGATATCGCGATTTTATTGTTAATTATTAGGGCAAAGTGATATTTTTGATATGATCAATAATGAAATGTAAAAATATATGGGATATTCCATTTAAAAAAAACTTAATAATTCGTGTTTGCAGTTCGATTAAATGTACCGGGCATAAGGAACACCCTTTGTATTATTTTAAAATTTTAACAACCATTATGATACTATTGTCCTACAAAGCTTTAAAGGAATTCTTTGAGACATAGTCGAGTTGTGAAATATAATTATTTTTTTAGACTCTTGCTTGTGTCAATATTTTTATAAAAACTACTGAATTTAGATACCTAAAGATACATAATACCTAAATGTTTTAGAAAAAGAGTTTAATTTTGCATCTAAAAACTATAAAATATACTGGGTGTTCCATTAAAAAAAAAAACAAAGTGACGTATCGGTGCGCAAAAACAAAACACTGTATAGTTGAAAATATAATTAAGGGTTATGTCATAAATTACGACACACAACTTTTTTTTTTTTTTTTAACCCTTGAAATGCTGAGTGGGGTCCTATAGGGACCCCACAAAGTATTTTTCTTTCATAACTTTGTAAGTGATTTTTTGTAAATTTTCATATTTGAGTCGCCTAGATGCAAACTCGGTTATATCCATTTTGGGTGCAAATTAAACTGACAGTGCCATCTTGTAGAGAATTAAATTCTCTGTGAATATAGACATACCCTGACATTCAAAACCGACTAAAACATGTGCTCCACACTGTTTAAATGCAAAGGTCCAATGCAAAACCGGGCAATTCCTATTTTACACAGTAGCAGAAACGACTAAATCAATATCGATGCAAAGTCGGTTATATCCAATGGCAAAATTTATCTTTAGCTACAAATACGGTTAAATCTATTTTCATAGGTTTTACGAATCATTTTAAGCTTAAAACAAGTTCGAGTTGTTGTGTACAAGCACGTGTTTGAAAGAAGATGGATCCAGAGCGATTTGTAAGTTTAAAGTTCCCAAAGGAAAGTCCGTGCTAAAGCATTCTTTGGGCTTCTAAAGAAAGAGAGGAAAGATTTACTCACCATTTCGTCAGAAAAATTTAGTGCTCCCAAAAATACCTGACCAAATTACATATTATAAGTGTCAATTTTATATTTACAATTTTTACGGTTGTTGTGGGATCGTCAAAAAGCAAATTGTCTCCCCAAAATGTTTTCATCTACACTTGGTTTGAACACGAAAGTTCAAAATCTTCTAATGAAATTGTATCAGCAGTGTATGACTGCATTATTAAAATTGAAATTGATGATGATACGAGGGAGATTCGTTTAATGGTCGACGGGTGTACTGGACAAAATAAGAACAAATGTATAATTGCAATGGCTTGTAAATGGTTTTCGTAAGCGCCAAAACAAATTAATACAATACAGCTAATTTTCCCTGTCACTCGGCACTCATGTCTACCATCAGATCGTGTATTTGCTCAGATAAAGAAACAGGTTCGTAAAAAAGATACCATAATAGATCTAGAAGACTATATCAACATTTTCAAAGTTCATGGTACTGTGAAGAGACTCGCAGAAGATTGGACGGTATTTGACTGGATGAACGCTATAAAAAATGTGATGAAACCAACAAGCTGTTTGCCTTTTAAGCTATCCTCTTGTAAAAGATTTGTTCTAAGCAGAAGTAAGAAAGGAAATTTTTTTGTGAAAGGTAAAATGAATTATAAAAATGACTGCAGTGGCTCAATCAATTTGTAAAAGGGGAAAAACCCTTTAGATGATCGCTCCAAAGTTTTTACCAGTAGGCAATCGGCCCATCAAGCAACAAAAAAAAAGACAAAGTAAATGAGTTACCAATCAAACATTTTGGAAAAGATTGGCTCTCAAAGTCAGAAGAATATAAATTAAATTTTCATAAAGACATTATAAATTCTGTTACCTATAACAATGGTGCAGATGAAGTAAACGGTTTATGATATTATTAAATGAATGCTTTGTTTTTAATTCAAATCCGGGCAAATCCTGAATTAGCTGCAAAAGTGGCTAAATACGTGCTTCTCTTAAACGATTTGAGTTTGTTTTTTGAGGTTCCGGTGGATTGTTCTTAATATTTTTCCTTAATTTTGTCAACAAAAACAATAATTTTAACTAAACTGTGCAAGTCGTTATAGTTTTTCTCAATTATCTCATTTCCAATAAAAGTGGAGATAGTCAGTTTTGCATCTAGGCGACTCATTTCATGTATTTTCTCATTTTTTCATTGTAGATGGTTTGTCTATTCTAAAAACCTTACCGTAATTTTATTTTTACATATAACCTACTATTTCTCGCGCAATAAGTCGGTTTATAACGCCGACCACACACGTGTTTCATGTTTTTACGGCCATCCTGTGAGTCCATAGAATTGCAATAAGGTGTCGTACCCCGCTGCTGGGAATGGACGTCCTTTCAGAAAATGTTTATTTTATAATTATATCAATAAATACATATATTTATTAACATTTATATTTTGTTATTTTCAATTTTTTAACATGAAGTCCCATGAAGACCCCACTTCGTTATTACTGTTGTCAAAAAGTGTACAGCACTTCAAGGGTTAAGTTGTTACAAGACGAGATATTGATCCGTTACGTTACTTTTTGTACACACTGTAATAATACATAATATGAAGTGTATTTACAATCTGAATAATCGAATAAATGGGGTTTCATCGCATTATTAGGGTTTATTGTATTAATAGGGTTGCCAACACTGTTGTTTTGACATTTGGCGATCGTTCGTTAGAAAGCTGTTTTTTCTTAATTTTGTAAAAAGAGGGTTGTAATTGTGACTAAGAAAAAAGAGGTCCTCGACTTGGTGAAAAAGTGAAAGACCGGTTTTAACCGTTATTAAATTTCGGTTCACGAAACCGAAATATAATGGGTGGGAACATAAACACGGAAACGAAATATTTCGTTTTCTTTACGATCAAAAACGAACAAAGTATTTTTCGTTTCTAATTCCTGCTTCTTCTTAAAAATAAAATAGCCCAGAAGGCATTTTGGCAATTAACCCTGCTGTACTGTTCTAGTATATATGACCCAAAATGAATTTTTATTGCTTATAATAAAATATCCAATGGAGATATTATTTTGAGTTTTTACGACTTTGTTACTTTATACTTAAGCACTATTATTTTGCATAAATCCATTTTTTATTTACAACATTTTATTTTTTTTTCAAAGTTTTTATTAATGTACCGTTCGGGTCAATATGACCCGATGTGAAAATCTAATTGAATTTAAATAGCTATACAAACGTTTGTGTGTTTTACGAGGCTGTTTTACTGACGTTGATACAAGTCGTTTATAATGTGCTCAGACATTACAAGTTTCGACAAGTTTTGACTTGTTTATTAGCCCTAGCTATAAATCAATCGAACTCGCATATACCTTTAGTTTTATAGTTGGGTAGTTAGTAAAGTGTTATAGTTTTACTGCAAATTATGGCAAATCGTAGACCTCTGACTGATGCTGAACTGCTTGAAGAATTATCTGACACCGTAGAAGATTTATCGGAATATGAAAATCACACTAGTGACGAAGGTGAAAGTAGTACTTCTGACAATGATATCGATATTCCTGCACTGCCTGTTGCTGCTATCCAGTGCATTCAATCAAAGAATGGTACCATAGAGTGGTTATTGGAACCT
Source organism: Elmis aenea (assembly GCA_947652605.1). NCBI lineage: Eukaryota > Metazoa > Arthropoda > Insecta > Coleoptera > Elmidae > Elmis > Elmis aenea. The sequence goes on from OX393583.1 coordinate 24,499,349, forward strand.
CCACAGCAACAAGGACGGTTATCTTCTGCAAATGTTATAAAAAATAATCCAGGTATTACGAGGTACGCTACTTTAAGAATAACAGATGTGAAAAGTGCATTTACAACAATTTTCAATTCAAACATTGAAAAAGAAAATATAAAAATGAAAAATATTGAAGGTGAACGAGTTTTTAACCAAAAATGGAAAAGTTTAGATAGTGCCAATTTTCAAGCATACATTGGACTATTGTTACTAGCAGGAGTTTACAAATCGTACAGGGAATCGACTAAAAGCTTGTGGAATAAAGAAACTGGCTGTAAAATTTTTCGTGCAACAATGTCTTTAGAAACATTTTGTACTATATCGCGTGTTATACGATTTGACAATAAATCCACCCGTCAAGAAAGAAGAAGCAGAGATAAGCTTGCGGCGATAAGAGAAAAATGGGAAAAATGGGTGGAAGTGCTCCCAAAATTATATTACCCTGATGAAAATATAACTATAGACGAACAGTTAGTTGGATTTCGCGGCCGCTGTCCTTTCAAGCAGTACATTCCAAGTAAGCCATCAAAAGATGGAATAAAAATATGGACCTTGTGTGACAGTGAAACGTCATACGTCCTAAAGTCTCAAATATATAGCGGTAAAGAATTAGGAGCGCTACCATAAAGAAACCAAGGTTTGCGAGTAGTAAACGATCTAACAACAGAATTGAGAGGAAATAATGTAACTTGCGATAATTTTTTTGCATCTTATAATTTAGGCCAATTTCTTCTCAAGAGAAAAATTACAATGCTTGGGACAATTAGAAAAAATAAGCCAGAACTTCCTCAAAATTTGTGTAATAAAGAGGTGCATAGTTCATCATTTTATTTTACAAAGTAGAAAGGACAAGACAATAGTAAACTAAATTCTTAAAAAAAATAAAAACGTGATTCTAATGAGTACACTGCATAACGATAGAGCGGTTAGTACTAGAGATGATAAAAAACCTGAAATGATATTAGAGTACAATGCAACTAAAGGAGCTGTAGACACCCTTGATCAGCTTGTAAATACTTACACGTGCAAACGTAAAACCAACCGCTGGCCGTTAATAATTTTTTGTAATATACTCGATATCTCAGCTTATAATGCATTTGTTTTATGGACTGCCATAAATCCAGGATGGCACGAAAAAAAATTGACGAAACGAAGGTTATTTCTGGAGGAATTGGGAATGTCACTTATCAAATATAACTTAGTTAATAGGACACACATGCCAAGAACTGTAGGATCACGTAAAATAGTCGAAAACATGCAGAAAAGTACAAATCAAAACTCGGCCTCGGGATCTTCTGGAGCAACGGTTAGTGGTGTAAAACGCGCACGGTGTAAATTCTGTTCATCGAAAAATGATCATAAGACAAATATGTTGTGTTCTTACTGTAATAAATACATTTGCAAGGTACATGTCACTTATATTTGCCCCAATTGCAAAAAACATTGAAAATGTAACATTTTATAGCATATATTTCAGACACTGAACTGTTATTTTTTTATATTTATAATCAGCTTAAGTTTATTTATTGCATTTAAAATATGTTTAAATTTATTTAATTCATTTACAATTTGTTTATGTTTATTTATTTAGTAATAAATCTGTTATAAAGCTATTTTTGTTATATTATTAGGTATCGGGTCATATGTACCCGAACGGTACAAGCGCGCAGCAAATACGAACAGAACAGCACGGTTAAATCAATTTCGTTACTGTTAAGATATTAAGGTTTCTGGCATTTAACTTCGAATGTTGGATACCCTGTTTGTGTTATATTTTATTTTCCATTCTCTTTCTTTCTAATGGGACACTAATTAAATCAGCTCAATTTTACAAAACAATTCTTACAATTCCTTCATAATTTTTCATTTCCACGAACGTAATTCATCCATTTAGGCATTTTCATTCCAACAAATAAGTTTAATTTCAGAATTGTTGATTAGAAATAGAACAAAAGCCGTTTCATTTAGTGAGAAATTTAATAAATGCACAGAACTGAATGGTAAAAATCTGCACTGAATAGCAGAAAATTCTTGTTTTTTGCATTTAATGAAATTCGTTTGACTGTGGCAAAAAAAACACGGGAATATAGCGATGCTCGCAAATTATGTTTTAACATTACCATTTTTACAACTCATAGTCCGTGGCCGATGGAAGTATTGCATTTCCATAAATAATAACGAGCGGAAAATTAAAATAAAAAAATCCCCACATAGCTGTTCGTTAGTGATATTACGAATTTTTCATGTTAATAAACCAAATGTGTGAACAAAATGCGAAATATTTCCACGTTTTTTTTTTATAAATTAATTAACATGAATGATTTAATGTGTACACCAGCTACACTACAGTTGCAAATTTTGCTCTGGTTTTCCGTTAATATTTAATTAACGTTTGTTTTTAAAAACATATTTTGTGACTTCATCCTGCACCTGGATTGGTAGAGGTGAAACAATAAATTGGCCAGCCAGATCTCCTGATCTAGCACCTTGTGACTTCTGTGGCCACCTTAAAAGTAAAATTTATAAAAAACGCCACCCAAATATTAATTCTTTGAGATATGCAATAGTAGCAGAATGTGCTTTAATTAATAACAGACAGCTAGCCTCTGTGAAAAAAGGTTTTTATAATAGATTGGGGTATTGTTTATGTAGGAATGGGGGGCTTTTTGAGTATTTATTGTAAAATTTATTCTTTTATATTTTTTGTTATGGTTTTTAATTTTAACCCTCTACTGCATATTGTTCCCAATCGGGAACACAAACATTAAAAATATCTAGACATGTTTCAATGCTATATACGTTCGCTGTAAGCACGGGGTTCCCTTTTGGGAACAACATTAAAGTAAGCAGCGAGAGCGCTTCTTTCTGGTTGGCGCCTTTTTTCCGAAATCATATTAAATTTGTTTCGCTTGCATGTGAGGTTATAGTTGTGAAATACTAGTTTGTTTTTATGGTTTTATTATTAACTAAAGGTATGATTATTATAATAAAAATGCAAATTAGGTACATATACCAATGTAATGCATGTTTAAATATTAAAAACATTATATTTTCATAAATTAATGCAAAAATTATTGAATTATTGTTTGTTCCCCTTCGGGAACATTATGCACTGACTGAATAAATTTATGATTTGTGAGCAAGGAAAGTCTAGAGTGAAATGCCATAAGTGCAAAGTTCACTTAGGTTGTAATTTAAAAAAATTGTTTTATGGATTTCAGGGCTTCGAACCGGAACTGAACCGAAAACCGAAGAACGGAAAAAACCGTTATTTTTGTCGGAACGAAAACCGGAACTGAACCGAAAAAAATATCGGTTTATTACGGTTCGGTACATGTTCAACAAACTCGCGCGTTTTGTTCATATATGTTTCGTTTAATAAATTATATTATCATCATATGTTACATACTTCTATTTCCAATTATTATACCTTATTATACCAAATAAAAACAATTAAAAAATTTAAAAAGTAATCACTCGGAGCTGAACCGAAAGCCGAAACGGAAAAAATTACGGTTCGAAGCTCTGATGGATTTCCATAAACAATAATTGCATAATTATTAACTTTGTCTGTAAACTTTTCGTTTTCATGTTTTTTTTATTACATTTTTTTGTTTTGTATATGCATAATGTTCCCTTTTGGGAACAAAAAATAAAATTTCGAAAAAATGACATTTTGAAAAAAAAAAGTGCAAAACTATTATTTTGTATTCTTAGGAGCAACAATATTAAATTTTAATTTTTTAAAAGCAATTTTTCAAATTTTTATTAATTCATGCAATAGAGGGTTAAGTTGAAATTTAAGTAATAATAGCGTCGACTCTTGTAATTAACCCTTAATTACGCCAAATTTTTGCCTCCATCAAACGTACGATTTTTTTGGTTGCACCAGATCCCCACCTAACCTATGTCTAACATATCCGGAATGTAATGGATCAGTCATACGCCAAAACGACCGACCTGTGCGTTTTTACCTAAATTTTAACGTTGGTGCCTAGAATACACCGCGCGGGAAATTTTGTAAATTATGTAAGTATTCAATCTTTTATACAAAAACGTTTGTTTTAATTTTGTGATGGTGTTATGTATGGGTATTTTTGCCATCCGCAAGTGTGTTCTCGCTTCTAGTTACGCTAAATATATTTTATTTATTTATTTAATTTTATTTTTATGAATTTAGGTCTTATATTCCCATACAAAATCCCCAATGCCTAACGGAGGAGGAAATGAGGGCCTTCTTCGAGGCTGGAAGTTCAGATGAGGAAATTCTAGGCGATGAGGAAGATGACCTTGAACAGAGAGTAATTACTCCAAGTGACCATGACAGTACGTCAGAAGTGGAAGGCAGTGACCGTGAAAATGAGATTTCTAGTGAGAGTGATGGGGATGATAGTGCTGATGTAGTTTTTCTTTGGAAAAAATAAAGCCATCAAAAATTTAGTCCAAGGGGAAGAATCAGAAGAAGATTAGAGGGCTTTTAAAATTAAATTTGTTTTTCGTTAGTTGTTTTTTTTTTGTTCGTTTATATTATGTTCCTATATATTTTTAAAATGCTTAACTTGTTCGTAAAAACTATACTTATTTTTAATGTTTGACATAAATTACCTTCAGCAAAAAAAATAGCGTTTTTGTTTAAAAACAAGCTAAATTTAGGGTGGTGTACAAAGTACACCGCGCGGGAAAAAGTTCGAATAATTTGGTGCGAGTAACTAAGGGTTCATCTCCACAAAGATGCGCCACTATAATGCTGTGAAAAGTTTTCACCATTAAAACTCTTCCTCTATTACAGTTTTTTTTTTCTTCATTTTAATCAAAATAGTTGAAGAAACAACTCGCTGATTTAAAAATTGACAGATAATAACAAAAATTAATGAAAACAAATGACAAAAATTAATTAAACAAAATTAATTTTAATATAAATTCAATTGGAGAGCAGGAACCCGAAAAAAAGTTAAAACCAATGTAAATTCCCTATGTTCACGGCTTGTGGTTAACACCCGGTATTGTACTTTTTATAGTGAAAAGTTACATTATACTATAAATACTTTTTTGTGCTAAACCTGAATTTTATTTAATTTATAATGTAAATAACCTATTTCAGATATTTTTTCTTTATTTTTTAATTGTTTGTTTTTGTTTCATTTAAAAAATATTTATACATTTTCGTAAGGATATTTTCATATCGTTTTTTTTTTTTGTAAAAAACGAAAGAAATAATTATTTTTTTTAAATTAAAATTGTTTTTATATACAGTCTACAAGTTGCCTTATAAACTTCAGATTAAAATTATTTAAAAACATATTTTTCTGTCATATTTTATTTTCGGTCTATGAGACCAACGTTAGCCTTTAAGTTCAAATTAAAAACGTTAGCTCTAAAAGGTTAAGATAAAACGCTCAAACTTAGGCCATGGCTAGAAAAAGCCTCGGAGTTTATACTACAATTTTTATAATCGATACATTACATACAGGGTGTGTAAAATTAAATTTGTTGTTGTGAAGATTCCCTTATTAACGTTGACCATGATTTCGTTAACAAGTGATGTTTCCAATTCATAAACAACTGAATCCGAAAATAAGCGAAACGAATAAATCTATCAAAATCACGAGTTTGAAAATATTGTTGATTCTCCAGGCAGCACTGCGTTTGGTAAAAAAAATATTTAACAAATTAATCAAAGGCATCTATATTATTGCTTCTAGTAATCAAAGTGTTTTATTTGACGGTTCTCCTTTAATTAGCTACTTGAAAAAGAAACAAACTGTGTATGTGCCGATATCATTAATAACGGAAAAAGCGCTCTTTCAGCTCTGCTTTTTGACAAGTAATTTTAGTAATATGATGGATGTAGCTGCTTTGAATACATACATATATTCGCAAACCAGAGGCCTCCTGTAAAACTTACAGAGCTATCCATGTAGAACGGAGTAACTACCGACAATCTATAAAAATCCCAACAAAAACTTTCAAAATTTATTAGAAACATCTAAGATATATTATTTTGTGGTTAAGCACATACAATTGATAACATAAAACTCCGTACCTGCAAAAAAATTGAATACAAATTTTGCAGAAAAAAAACAGTCTAGACGCGGTGAGGTTTCCAAAGAAACATATGAACCTACAAAAATATTGTAATTTAATTATTCACATGAAAACTTGCAAGTTTTCCAATATTACACTGATAAATTTTTTTAAGAAGAGTTAATATTGTTTCTTGTGATATTTGTAAGCACGTTCGTCAAACTC